>JAMJFZ010000320.1:2555000-2707500 GCA_026225945.1 Cricetomys ansorgei
GATAGTGGTGACTATAAAGGAGGCATAGAGCACTCGGTACAACATACCTGTCCTCTCAGAATTCATCTTAATCCCACATTCCTGATGTTTTGCCATCTGTCGACAGGCCTCCCTCCTTGAAATAAGTCAGGGGCTTGAATTAATTTCTTGCTACGTTTGCTCGCCTCTTCATTTATTCCATATGTTCATTGCCTTCATGCACAGTCATTCCTGCAAAGCCTCAGCTTTCACCGTGGCTCCCTATTCCATTCCCTTTCCTTGGTCTACAAAGTATGCTTTATTGTCCTTATTAATCCCTCCACTGATACTACTGCAAATGCTATTATTTTTCAAGAAAATTAGGGCAATTTTTAAAGAACTCATTATTTTACATGGGTGGAATAAAAAGAGATGTCTTCCAATGGACCATGTCCTTGCCAAATTTATATTTTAGTCGAGTCTCACTCCACAGGACTTGGGCTGTTTGCAAAAGCCTGGACTTGTGACTTGACTCATTAGCAAACAGAACTTCTGCAGGGACCATAGAAACCAGAAGGTCCCAGAGGGTCTTCAATAAGGGCAGAAATTCCAATCCCAGCCCTTGTTCATAAGCTTTGGAGGTGGATTCTCCAAGGACACCCATGGAGACCCTTCTGTGTGACTCACTGAGCTCCTTGAAATGAGAGAAAATACAGATCATATATGCCAAGCTCACTTGCCATTTGCTCCTCGGTGGCAGGATATCTTCGGTTGCCTCCTGAATCCAGGACATGCCAAGCTGTGGTCAGAGGACGAGGCCTTTGAGAAAGGAGGATTCAAGATGTGTTTGCATGCAGGCTTCTTGGCATCAATTCCTTGCTGGTAGCACTTCTGTCTTAACACATATAGCTGAGTTTCTAACTTTGGATCAAAGGGCTAGCTGTTGTCAGTACCATTGGGAGATACACCACAGGAATCAGGAAACATTCTGAAGGACTCTTGAACCAAGATGTGTCACTGAATTCTTTCCCTGTTTAGTATTCCAAATTCTTCCCAGAATTAGTTCTTTAGGCAATTACATCATGAGCAAGGCTCAGTGATGCCCTGATTTCACCAACGTCATCATACTTATTGGGCAATGTCTCAATATTTGCTTAGTCATGGGTCACAGTTGGAAGTCATGTAGGCTGCTCTGCAGAAGAGGTTGAACATTGAATTGTTGGGAAACAGTGAGGTCAGTCTTTGTAGCCCAGAGTGAGTCTAGAAGCAACTTACTCAACCAGTTTGCTGGTCTCCTGTAGCTGCACTGTAAGGAAATCTCAAGGATGTGTATTTTATAAGGAAAAGATAATCTAATTTAGGATATTTTGAAGGACCAAATTGCAGATAATATGGTACCGGCTCTAGTGGGGCTCCCCCAGCTGCACTATGCCTTGGTAGCTGGCATCCTGGTAGCAATATGTGAGAGATGGGAGATGATATCACAGGATGAGAGGCCAGCTGGAGTGGCTGGAGAAGGACAGGCTTGCTTCTTCTATGCCAGTTTTCTCATGAAAATTAAGTCATCCAACTTCCAAACCATTCTTCCCAAGGACAGTGCATCCTGTGACTTACCTATCTTACCTCCTAAAGGTCCCTACCCCATGTCACCACAGTGGGGATAAAGATTCCAGCATGTGAACCCTAGGGAATGCATTCATAACACAAATCCTAGCATTAGCCTTGTCTCTGGGCCCCACAGAGTACAGGAATGGGACAGGAATGGTACAAAGCCCATATGGGATAAAGCCCTCTGGGTTGAAGTGGCCTCAAAGACTTTGTCCCAACCCAGCAGCCTTGTCCCAACCCATGTTGATCCTGTTTCAGGGTTTCCAGGTGCAGCTACAGAGGCATCCTCTGTGCCCTGGAGAGGGAGGCACAGAGAGGATGTGTGTGGGGGGGGTGTGGAGACAGATGGGGCCTCAGAGATCTTGCCTTGGGACGGGGCAGGCTCAGGTTAGCTCTGGCCATATTGCTGACTTTGCCGGGCTGCTTAGATCTGGATGCATAGTAGGGCAGGAAGAGTCACTTCCTATACTAGGGGACAGTATCTGAGATCATGTGAAGAGTAAGCAGAATCTGCTTCCCTTCCTTTCTTCCCTTGGAGTGGTCGCAGTTCTCATTTATGCAACAGAGTGGGGCTGAGTGCTTGTCAAGGTCCTTTTGGTCTCTAACCCTCAGAGGACAGTCCATATAGCCTCACCGTGCATGGTTCTGCTCATGCCACTGCCTCCTTCCAGAACCTGCTTCAGAAGAGCCTCTGATGACCAGTTACTGCCACTCATCCAAGGCCCAAGTACAGGCAATGGGGCCAGCCTTATTCTGACCCTAGGCTTCAAATGTCAGCAACTTGGGAGGCAAATTGACGATTAGAGATAGTGGGCAGAAGACAACCTGAGGCACAGAGGGACCATGGAAGACAGGGACATTAGTGTCCCACTTAGTCCTTCAGGGATTGAGCCAAGCAGGTCTATCCTAGGGCAGCACCTACCAGTTGCATAGTCAGGGCTCAAGAGTGGAATGAGGTTTCTTGAATGGTCGGATTCAACAGTAAGGGGACTGCATGTGCTCCTGTAGATCCATGTGTATGTATGTGTGTTCTGTACATCTACACACACACACACACACACACACACACACACACACACACACACACACATTGCAAAAACCTGTGTCTGCTCTGCTCTTCCCACTGCTCAGCCAAACCTCCTAGCCCCTCATCTTCCCCCACTAATATCCCAAACTTCCACCTTGTCTTATCCTTTCACACCTTCCTTTTTTTTCAGTAGCTACCCAAGCCCTTGAACCTGGCCCAGCCCTGACTTGTGGCCTATCTCCAAAGCGCTCCAATGGCCATTCTTTGTTCTCATCCTGTGGGTCATGACCCCTTTGAAGGTTGAATGACCTTATCACAGGGGTTGCCTAAGACCATCTGCATATCGGGTATTTACATTACGATTCATAACAGTAGCAAAATTGCAGTTATGAAGTATCAGTGAAAATAATTTTATGGTTGGGGGGTCACCACAACATGAGGGTTGCAGCATTAGGAAGGTTGAGAACCACTGCTCTAAGAGAATGATGCCAGAACCTAAGGGAAAGGCAGGCAAAAAAAAGTAGAAATCACAGGACAATAGTCAAAAGCCTCTTTCTTGACCCCCTTGATCGAGGCTTTTCCTCCCCGTTGATCCTATTTCAATACCCCAGTTCTCTTCCCACAGTCTAACCTCTCCCTGCACAACTGAGGATGAGGCCACTACCTACCCACAACATGGTTATGAAAACCAGGCTGGACTCAAGGGAGGGACAGAGACAAGGTCAGGACAGGCTCTAGTCTTAATTATGGCTGCTACACCAGTGGGACCTGGAACATGATGCCACCCTCCTTAATAGCTGAGAAAGGGGGACAAACGGAAAGGGTTCCGATGGGAGCATGAGAGGAAAGAGTCACGAAGATGCACTGGGCTGATTAATCTCAACACAAAGAGGAGGTCTTTGTTCTGGCATTAGGATGGGGGAATCAAATCAGCCACTCCACAAGCACTTGAGAAGAGAGAGAGAGATCATTTCCTAGAGTCATCGTTTACCTGTTTTTAGTCTATAGTGATTTGCTAATGCTGTGTTTAATAATACACAGGAAAGACGAGGTTTTCACTTGTACCTGCTGTCTCCTCTCTGAAGACTCAAGGCAACCGTCCTTAAGGGAGGTGTTCATTCATTTATACTCATTTCCTTGTGACCAGTTGTGTGCTGACTCTGCACGGTACTAGGTGTGGGTTGATGACCCAAGGAATCCCGAGGTCTCTCTTCACAGATTTTTATTGTCCCTGCTGCAGACAGTCGTGTTTCCAACCGATATTCTTTTCTATTCTTTCCTTAACTGTAAATTCTTAGTTGAGCATCTGGGCCTCTAAAATAAGGATCTATTTCGCTACTTTCTTTGTGGCTGAGAGTGACTAGGAAGAAAGGAGCTGCTTCAGTAGGCTTAAGCAAAAGGTTCAAGTCTGTTCCAATATCGTTTTAATGATGACAGCACATAGGTTTCTGTCTGCTTTCCCCTTTGTGTTGGTCAGATTATGCAAGTTGTAGTTATAAGCCACATGTGGGAGACAACAGAGTTTTGTTTTTTGTTTGTTTGTTTTTGTTTTTAAGGAAAGGAGCCAGAGTCTCTGGTATGTATGAAGCCAGTAGTTTCTAATTAGCTGTCTAATTTCTGAGTCTACCTTATTTTGGGTAAATTGTGTCTCCTTTCACCTAGACATTGTCACTGCTCTCCAAGTCACACAGCAGGCGTGCTCTTCATGTGGGAATGGTAGAAAGCCATCTTAAAATCAAACCGCTCCATGTCACAGTTTTGAGTCTAAAAGTTTCCCATGGGCTTTTGTATTTAAACACTTGGATCCCAGCTGGCCCCATCCTTGTGGAAGGTTGTGGAGACACTGAGATAGGAGATGTGGCTGATAGAAATGGGTGTGTCTCTGCGTGTCGACAGCCTTCTAGGGTTGTAGCCTGGCACTGCTTTCGGGTTCTTGGCTTGCCAAGTTGTGAGAAGCTGTGCTGCACATTATAACCAACAGGGTTGGCAGGATGGCACGATGCCTTCCCTATCATCCCGGGCTGTATTTCTGAACCACAGGCCAAATGGACCTCTTCTCTCTTAGGTTGCCTTTGTCACAGTTTTGGTCTCAGTCATAAGAAAAGTAACTAAAGACAGAAAATTGGTACCCAAAATGGGCTTTTGCTGTAATAAATCCATGTGGTTTTTAGGCTCATGGAACTGGTTTTCAGGAGGATTAAAACAGTGAGCTGTCAAATACTATAATTAATGCTTCGCTGGTAATTCTGAGACTGTGGAAGCCCAGAGTGTAATAAAAGGAGGAAATAAAGACTATGCCAGTGAAATTTCAGACAAGTTCTTCAAACAAGGACTCAGTTGGGAGGTGGGCTAGTGGCCACTTACATTATATCCTGGCAAAGCATTTGACTACATTTTGGATTTGTCTTGAAATCTCAAATGAAGCTCAATTCAAAACTAATGCACTATTTTTTTTTGTTGTTGTTGGAGGAAATTCCAAGGCAGAATAGCATTCAGGCCATGGCATGGTTACTGCTTATTGAGTTTCGCCAGATTTATTGCAAGAATAGAGAGCCAAAGCAGAGCAGAAATATCCAACAACAGCAACAACATCAACAACAACAGAAGTGTGCAGTTTGGAAAAGAAAGGCATGTAAGACACTCAAAGTTGTAGACAAAGTATCTGTGATTGGTAGGGATATTACTACCATTAAAAAGAAACCACACGTCTTCACTGGCGGCTTTCAGATGAGACTTGATCACCCACAGGAAGATCCAAAGTGTAAAATGTAAGTCCACTTGAGAAGCTTCTTTTGAAAGATAGTGACTGACAAAATAGAGCCTCTGAGGTGCCTTGCTCAAATAGGGACGGGTTAGAGTTATGTTTTCTAGGTTCAACCTCATAGGCACCCGTTTATAGGCTACTGCAAGCAGGGTCCAAGCAACTCCAGCCAACATCTCAAATTGACAGCAGAATTTGACATCATCCGTGTGATGCTGATTTTTACAGGCCTGCAGAATGCAAGAGTTACAGAGTAACTGAGGCTTGTACCAAGGTTCCAGAGGATAGCTGACAAAGGATGACAGTTGATGTTGGTTGTCCGCTTGACATCCATGAGGAGAGAGAACTTCAACCTGGCCTGTGGGAATGGCTGTGAGGTATTTTCTTAGTTGTTGGTTGATGTAGGAGAGCACAGCCCACTCAGGTGGTGTCATCTCTAGGCATAAAGAAGCTAAGCTGACCAAATCAGTAAGCAGAATTCCTCCATAGTTTCTGCTTCTGACTTCTGCTTTGAGTTCCTGTGTTGGCTTGCTTCCCTCAGTAATGGATTTTAACCTTTAAGATGGGATAAACTCCTCTGTTGTGGAAGTTTATTTTTAGTTGTGTTTAAAATAATTGTTTTTGTGCACTGTTGAAAAAAGGGATGCATAGATCTCGACACTTTGTATTGTTTGCAGGTGTTGGATTTATGTGGCGGGATGTTGATTGGTAACAATCTGCATACGCTATCAGTAGAACACCTAAGGAGTTCTGAATCAATAAAAACTCCTGAGCTCAGAAGCTCGAGGTTCCGCTGTGAGTATGGCAATAGCCATGACTGTAGTTCCCTCTGCTGAGGTCTGGCAGAACTTGCAGATACGAGAATGCCTCCTCATCCTTCTTGGTGAGCCTACTCAGCAACGTACTGCTACACTCCTTCCTCCCCTAAGTGGCTTTTTTAGTTAGAGTGTTTTATCACAGCTACAGAAAGCAAACTAGAGCATAGCGATAGGTAATAGCTAGCAAGCTGTATTATCCTTAAGGATCACCTGAGAGCTGCAAATAAACTATGAAGACAAAGCTTCCTTTTCAGGGAAGACCCCAGGATGTTGGAGGTGTCAGGAACATGTGACTTCCTCCAAGGAAAGTTGCATGTGGTGAATAGGCCTAGCCCAAATGGGACACCACCTGAGCTGCTGGTAGAAGGATTATAGGAATGGAACCAAGCCTGCTGGAGCCCACATGATCCTATGACATACCAGACATAGAGCTACAAGGCTTGATGTTTTCCTGTGTGGTTTTGGTCTCGTCTCAGTTCAGATTTTCCTTTTGTCTCTCCATTCCTCCCTTTGGGAAATGGAGTATTTACTCTCGGTTATCATAAATTAGAAATATGTAATTCAGTTTTTGTTTTTAGTTTTCCAGGGGATCACAATTTATAGATTGCTCTGAGTTGACAAAGAGAGTTTGTACTTTTAAACGTTAGGACTATTGGCGATTTTTGAAGTTGGATTGAATGTATTTTGCATTATGAAATGGTGGTGAAACAGGGGGCTGGGATGGAATGATAGTCTGAGTCTGACTTGGTATCCTCAGACTCATGCGCATACACACTTCTTTGCCCAGCTGGTAAAACTGTTTGGGAAGGCTGTGGAGTCTTTGGGGTGTGGGACATGGATAGTAGAGGTAGGTGATTGGGGAAGTCAGAGCTTAAGGATTATAACCCAGCTCTACTTCTGGCCTGTGTCCTCTGTCAATCTGCCAAGGTGTGGGAAGCCATGCTACAGGTTCCTTCCACAACAGAGTGAGCACTTCTGCCTGTTTTGTCACGGCAATCTGTAGCATCTGAACCTAACTTTCCTCCTTGAAGTTGTTTCTGTTAGGTATTCGGTCACAGTGATGTCTATAGTACATGATCAGAACCTGGACTGTTGATGAACATCTTGTGAGGAGAGCAGATTACATGATAGACTGACAGAAAAGACCTCATCTCATCAGGAGAGCTGAAAGAGAGAAGGGATTGGAGGTCACAATGATAAGTAGGGTCAATCCCAAGTAGACGAGATGCCACATTTAAAATTATCCCGTGAGTCAAGGTGGGATATAGATTACAGTTGTCCATATTTCTATTGGCAAAGCATCATCAATGCACCTCTGAGGACTTATGAATCCCTTGTAGGAGTCAATGTTTTACCCTCAGATGTGTTCACCTCACACAACTTCTCTAGGAAGGGCAAGAGAGCCAATCTTGGGGTGGGGAGACCCGAGGAGAGCTGCGGGGTCTTTACAAGGCTGCTTCTCTCGGAGTCCTACTTCTTCAGAGCAGCTTCTCCTGAAGCCTAGTGCCACCTCTCAGCTACCTCATGCTCTAGAAACTGAATCTTTACACACAGATGGTAGACTCTCCACCTGGAGTTTAACATCTCTGTAATGTTCTGTGATTTACGTCTCTCCTGAAAAGTCCCCACGCCAACTGGGAGACTGAAGAGGTGAGAAGCAAGAAAATGAAAGCCCAAGTGTTCATATCTCTATGTCAGACCGAAGAGCTGAGAGAAGGGAGCACAGACCGAGGAAGGAGGAGGAAGGACCCAGGGAGGAAGTGACCCTGGAGGAAGACTACTCAGAGTAGGGAAGATGGAATGAGAGAGGAGGACGCTCTGGGGATAGATGAGCTGAGGGAGAAGAGCAGTCTTGAGGAAGGAAGGACAGGCCAAGGGAGGATGAAGGATGATCAAGAAAGGAGGGCTCTCTTGGAGCAGGGAAGATGGGCTGAGTGAGGATAAAGGAACAGCTAAAGGAGGGAGTTGATTATGATTGCAGAGGATACCCCTTAAAATAGCCCTTCCTCTCAGATTTCCTAGTGGTTCTGTTCAATAGTAACTCACCTCGCGTCCTGGCAAAAGTTCAGTAACAGGTTAGATAACGTGGCAATGGGGTGCAGCACCCAAATCAGCCCGTGCTGACCTTTGCAGTCACTGCAGTGTATGCAGGGTGGCATGCTGCAGGCAGTGTGATGATGCAGGCTGGCATGCTGCAGGCAGTGTGGTGACGCAGCACGATACAAGATGGTCTGATGATGCGATGCGATGTGATGATGCAGGGTGGTGTGATACAGGGGCGATGTAGTGATACAGGGCGCTCTAGGGATGCTGAGTGTTATAATGACACAAAGTGGTCAGACGGTGCAGGGCGATGTGATGATGCAGGGGACGTATGGTGCAGGGTAGTGTGAAGAGGCAGTGTGGCATGATGCAAGCTGGTCCAATGACACATGTCTATGATGACAGATCATTGAATAGTGATGTAATGTAGGGTGATGTGAAGATGCAGGGTGATGTAATGCTGCAGAGCGGCGTGATGGGAGGTAGTCCGATGATGCCGTGCGGTGTGATAAAGGCAGTGTGATGAAGGCGGTGTGAGGATGCAGGGCGGCACGATGCACTCATACGAGAGTCTTGGCACGTGGCAAAGCGGTGTTTTTATAAACAGCTCTAGAAAGAGAACTTTTATGATTTTGTGGAGAAGTGAATGTTGAGGTTTCACAGCCTTCGCGCTGCAACAAGGGGTTCAAATTCAACTCCATTTTTGAAGCCACCCAGCAGCCACCCCCATAAGCTCCCCAGGATGTGAGTAGGTGTGACAGACTCTAAGCTGCATGCCGTGTCCTTCTTCCGTGCCTTAATTAAAGCTGTGCATGTTAATCTTTCCCTAACTTTTAAACTAAAGGGTCATTCATAGCTCTTTGACAATAGAAATCCAACAGTTTTTCCCCAAAAGTAAACAATAATTAGCCAAACTAACATTTAATTTGATAAACTTAATTTACAGAAAGCCTGCATCCCACGCTAACCCGGGGATTATCCACGCAACAATTTCTTGAGAAATCCACGGTGTGGGGGGCTCCATGAGAGACTTGTGTGGAGTGATTCACAAGCTAACCTGGTCTACCCTGCCTAGCACCTGGTGCCCTGTAGGACTCCTGCTTTGTTCTCAGCTTCCTGGCTAAGAAGAAAATTATAGAAGGCTAAAGTATAGGTTCTTCACTCCAAAGCCAGGAAATATTAATCTACCCCATTAATCAGGACAGATTAATCTACCACCCTTTTCCCCCTACTCCTATTTCAGGGCCTCAGTTCTGTTGACATTTCTTTCCCACTGGGGTAGGATCCTGCAGACACCAACACGTGCCAGGTGTAGAACCTGGACCCTAGGTTGCAACTGTGAGCCATGGAAGAGTATCTCCCTGAACTGTCCACTAAGGTGTCATTCCCACACAGTCCTTGCTGTCTCTTGTCTAGGAGGCCAGCAGAGCTCTTATCCAGGTTATCATTTAGGATCCAGGTCTTTCCATGTTGTGGATTTCTAGAGTCTCTGCAGCCATCCAGCCATCAGGAGAGAAGAGCAGCATCCAGGGCACCTGAGCCGGAAGAAGCACACGCCATGGTTCACTTCTAATTATGCAGAGCTCATATTTTTGTATGAAAGAGTACATGGACACAGTGAGCCTAGTTTTATCTAGGCCATGCTTTCCTGGAAACGCTGATGGGGTAATGGAGGCCTTCTGGCGCTGGCCGTTTCTCATGAGGTCATGTGGGAATCAGGGTGACTGTCTACAACATGCCCTTTCTCCTGAGGTCATATGAAATCACAGAGACTGTCTGCTGTTTGCTCTTCCTTTCAGGGGTCATAGGAATGAGTGAGGCCATCTAGAACACTCCTTCCCTCACAAGGTCTGAGGGAGTGATGAAGATCACTTGGCACATGCCTTCCTCATGGGGATATATGGGAGAGAAGGAGGCCATGTATGGAGGAGTTCTCAAATGCCAGTGTGCATTATGCAGATGTTGCTAATCTGTTTAACTCTGTCCCCTTCCATGTAGGGAATCATGGAACTGAGTCACAGCTGTGACCTGTGAATAAATAACTCAGACCAGGCCTCCTGGGGAACCCAGGAGGACAGGCAGAATGTAAAGAGTGTGGGATACCACTGTAGGTACGAGTATAGTGTTAACTAGAGCCACATGACAACTCAGACCCAGCCTACAGTCGTCTCTCTCAAGCCTCAACTATTCTGAGTGTGCTCTACCATCTCTTCACTCCATGCAGGACCAACTCCAGAGTCTCTTTATGCTTCCTCCTGTTTTCTCTTGATTACACTTCACAAAGTCCTGGCCTGGGCAAGTTATCAGGGAGCACTGGGTCATGAAGGAGGAAGAAGAGAGTGAGCATAGACCAAGCCGAAGCTGCTACAGACTAGAGGGAAGTGTGGGACTAGCTAAGCCTTGATGGTTCTGTGGGCCTGGGGGTGTCCTGTGCTCTTGCTCTATCCGAGACATCAGAGTAAAACAGGAAACTAAGGGTGCCAATTAAGTCAGTTCAGCCTCAGAGTACATGGGGCAGAGGCAAGGGAGGCGGGGCAAATACCCACAATGCAGCCCTGTGCCCAGTAAGGCTTCCTGGGAGATCCTATGTGGGACCAGGTTCATAGTTAGCACCTCTGAATAAGACAAGCAGAAGCATCTATGGTTGAGGGACCCATGGGCACAAGAACCCATATTTTCCTGCTGACCCCAGCACTCATGGAGCTGGGACTAATTTAGGTTGATATGGAGCCCCTGGAGTGCTGGAAGTGGCGCCTACAGCCTGAACTCTCTGGGTGTTTCTCTGAATATCCATGGAAGAGGCTGGTCCTGGACCATGGTCCACTCCCAGGGTCAGAAAGAGGGACAAACTTCAGGGTGTAGCCAGTACCCCAATGTGGAGGTCAGTGACAGGCACACATCTGGAATTAGTGAGCGGATATCAGCTCTAGAGCAGCTGAGAGATGAACACCCTGGATCCTGATGCTGTGTGGGGGTCTAGGGACCTCCTTCCTGAACCCCAAGTTTTCTCCTCTAAGAGCTAGACTCAGCTTCTGTTTCAGGCTGGTTCTCCATAGCTACTAAGTGGCCCCTACTCCACTCCCGGGGTTAAGGGTCAATGTCATCTGTCCATTATCTTGTCACTGGCTGGAGGACATCAGACTGGGTTTCTGGCCTCCTGTCTAGTGGGTGGGATCCCCAAAGCCACAGAGCTGCTGCTTCCAAGCAGCTGGGCCAGAAACTCCTGTGGGATTGGAATCCAAGTCCACTGGGCACACACACAGTGCAAGGTGACGCACCCAAGGGTGGGCAGGTATCAGATTGTGCGGATGCTTCCCATAGCACTCTGTTCCTTCACCCCTTGCTTTTTACGTAAATATTTTTCGCCAATGCAATTTGTAAATTTGAGCAAAAGAGAAAGCATTATTAAAAACTTCTTAGGCTCACGTGACACCGTTTGCACAAAGGGTGTCTTAGTATCTAATGTTCGCACCATTACTACTGGCTGGGTCTAAATTGCATATAAATTAAGATAGTGAAATGAGAATAAATGTAGCATAATAAGTTGTAAGTTTTATTCTCTGTTACTGTACAGAAAATACTTTAATTTAAAAATTTCCGCAGTTAAATCTTGCTTCTAAGGCATTACCTCAGGAATTAACACGCCACGCTTTCTCTTTTTGAAATAAACTTTTCGACACATCAACATTTCCGTTATGTTGAGCTCAAGTTGACAGCACATACACTAACATTGGCATGTGTGATTTTCCAGACTTTTCTAGACAATCTCTCTCTTCCCGTGTGTGTGTCTCTCTTTCTCTGTCTTGTCTCTGCGTCTGTGTCTCTGTCTCTCTCTTTCTGACTTTAAGGACATGTGTTGTGATTTAACCCTAATGTGACATTGGCTTTAAGAATGAAAGCTATCTGACATTTTCTGTGGTCCTGGCAGGCCTGAAGAGAGTGGACGGGGAGAGAGTGGATTGCAATTGAATGGGAAATTTAAGACTGACACATAACCCTGAGTCCTAATGAGCTGGCCAAGGTCCCCCATAAGCAGACATTGTACTATGCAAACCCCTAATGTGCAGCTCTGTGTCCTTTTGAGCAGATACTTCATAGAACCCTAATATGCTATCCTAGTTCTTTATGAGTATCTACCACACAGAGCCCTGGCATCCCACCCCAGGTCCCATGTGAGGATACAATAACCCTGAACCCTGATTTGGACAAAGCTGCTTTCTTATGACATCACACCAAGACTGAGGCAAACCCACCTCTGGGATCATGCCTAGGCATACATAGCAAAGCCAAGCCCACAGTCAGGCAAGTGTCCCTCCCCTGGTGCATGTGATAACTATGAGCTCTGACCTGTTGCTTTCCCTCTGCCTCCTACCAGAGACTCCTGCTTGACAAACACCTGTGCGGAGCATACCCTATACCCCTGGTGGGTCTTTGTCTTAGTTAGTTCTATCACTGTGATAAAAGCATCTGATCCAAACAACTTGGGGAGGAAAGGGTTTATCTCATCTTACAGCTTCTAGTTCATTATCTAAGAAAGTCAGGGCAAGAAGCTGGAGGCAGGAACGGATGCAGACCTTGGAAGAGTGCTGCTTACTGGCTTGCTCTCTTACTCTTAGAGCTCATCTTGCTTTCTTATACTACCAATGACCACCTATCCAAGGATGGGCATTATACCTACAGTGAGTGGGACCCAATCACCAATTATCAATCAATAACATACACCATAAGCTTGCCCATAGGCCAATCTTGTGTTGTAAAAGAAGTCCTACCCATGAGTGTGTTTCCAGCCACAGCTCTCCTGCCTGGAGGAGCTGCGGAGCTGCCCACAGCCCTCCATCTCCAGGCAGAAAAACCACAAGGGAGCATGGTGTGGGGGGCTGTGGTTCTTTCTGCATTCCCATCCTGTCTTTGGTGGATCCCTGTGTGTCATCAATGCACAGACTTGGGAGAAACATGTTGTTGGGTGGTCTCAACTTTAATGCAGTGTTAGGATACATTTATAGGGTGGGCAGGGGAGGAGTCATTGACCCTGAGAATGCCCATTGGTTAAGACAAGGATACTGGGAGTAGCCTCATCTGCATGTGGCGCTCAAGCCTCCCTATGCTTCCAGCTACAGGGCAGACAAAGGCATCAGCCAAGCCATGTTCCCCCTTCTTCTGTGAAGCAGACAGTATTTAATATCTAATAATCTTGCCAGATTCTGGCCAGGACTGAGGTGTAGAGCAGCTGAATGCCTCTCGTCCTCATTTCCTGGGACATCTGCTGAGATGACTCAGGGTTCCAAAGCCAGTGTCTACACACTTTTTGCTCTAGAACAGTCCTGCATTGTTGGGGGCATTTTTTCAATTGAGGTTCCCTCTACCAAAATGACTATAACTTGCATCATATTGACATAAAACTGACCAGCACAGACTTGGCTTCTGTACTCTTGCCTCCCTACCATAAACCTACCTCAGACCTCTGCCCTGTGTTCATTTCTTAATGTTAAATTCACCAAGTCCCAGAATTCTCTTGAGTGCACACAGTGGGGGCTTAGGCCGAGGGGTGTCTCTATGCCCTAAGTTGGGGCGGCATTGCAACACTGGGGGAAGCTGGCCAGCAAGGGCATGCATGGAAGGGCTGTTAGGACTGGACAGCTCAGCGGATGTAGGGTGGGGAGGGTGTAGCAGCCTCTATGTGGACTATCTGCCCCAAACAGTAATTTCCAGAGTGTTCAACCTTGTAGACAGGCACCGAACTCCAGACCACAAAGTATGTCTTATCCCTAGGTATCCCAAGAGAAACTGGATCCCATCTTAGATGGCTTCAATGGAGCCTTCTCTACTGCTTCTCTCTTCAGCTCTCCCTCCACAGGTAGGGAACAGAAAGGAGGCTTCTGGCATGCATGCTTCCCTGTTTGGCCAGCCCTGGGTGAACATACCTAATGCCCAACAGCAAGCAAGGCTTGGGTTGGCTGCAGAGCCTCCATGTTTCTCTCTCTGGGGTTCGCAGAGATGGCTACCGATGTAGTCAGGACTAAGAGTGGTACTCTCACAGGGCAGGGAATACTGTGCTGGAAAACAGCAGGGTACAGCTGGGACATGATTGGCTTCCGCTGGGGTGGAAGGGCTCCTGGGTACTGCTGGACTTCCTTGGCAGGTGAGTCACAGCCTTCATACTGTTCCCAAAGCCACCTCTCTTCTGATTCTGACCCTCCCTTTCCTTCTCTCAGGGCCCACCTCAGTTAATTTCCCCACCTCAGGGTCTGTAATGCAATCACACCTGCAGAGTCTCCCTTGCCACAGACAGACACAGTCATAGCCTACAGGGCTGAGAACTGGGACAGCTTTGGGAGCCATTATTCTGCTCCAGACACGAATACCGTGGGACTCTCATGTCACCCCGAATACACGAAGCGAGGTGCCTGTTTGTGCAGCCTCCTGTTTTCTCCCCAAGCTATTGCGGATCTCACAGAAACAGAACAATGGCTGTCACATGCTGCCGAGGGAGCACAGCATCTTCTCTTCACGATCAGAAGGATGTAGCAGGGAAGCACTGTGGGTACCTCCTGCATACTGTGACATCAAGGTCGCTGTGATCCAGGAACATTGTGATGACAGTGACATGCTCAAGGTCGCTGAGCCCAGTGTGAGGCTAGGAGGAAAGCCCCCACCTTCCCAGGGAGCAACGCTCATGAAAGGCATGCATTTTGCTTTCAGATTTTAAAGCTCCCTTTACCTGCTGTGACACGTACTCATGGGCCGGGAAGAGCTCTGTGTTTCTAGCTGTTTCCATGCTGTGACACGGGACATGCCCACCTTGCTAATTGGGGAGGATTAAATGGAGCAGTGATCACAGAGCCCGTAGTAGCAGCACTCTGATTCCGGAGCTGGAGCTGACAGCAGCCTTCCTCTCCTTGCAGGCATGACCCTGCAGAGCCTGCCTCCCTCACAAAGGCAAGAGGCCACACTGCTGAGGATTGGTCTCTTCCCACCTGCAGATTTCTGCTTCTTCCAGCCCCGGAATAGCTCAAGTAGGCTGTGACCTCAGCAAGCACCCTTGAGAGAGTCTCGAGGCGCCTTGAGAAATTGCACAAGAGGCGCTCTGCATCTGGGCCGGATCTATTATTCATGCAAGCATGTTTCAGCGAGCTGGGTAATTTAGAGTCTCTCAGAGAGTGCTCTCTGCAGCAGCCATAAACCACGTTCCCAGTGCTCCAGGGGAAAATTACCTTTCCATTGCTCCAGCTAGGGGTCATATCAGAGACACCCAGGGAAGTGAGGGCTGAGGAGGAGCTGAGGTAGTCCAGGGCTCAAGGGCCCTCCAGTGCCTACACTGGGGACATCTCCACCTGTCACTTCCTGGATGACCTCTGGAGCTTCAGCTTTCTCACTGTGAAATGAATGCTGACTGCAGATGCCTAGCAGCTAGGCTCGAGCCCAGCCCCCACCCGTCTCCTCTGAGCTGCAACTGATCTGCTGCCTCTGGCATCAGCTCCACAGGGTCATGGATTCCTGTCTTCCTGACTAGGGATCCAGGACACTGGAGGCACAGTACTGGGTACACAGAGGCACAGATTCACTGCATGTGTATTCATTCCTATCTTCATAAAGCTGTAGTCTTGACATCTTCAGAAACTACAAAAAACACAGGCGCATAGATTTTTTTTTTCCCCCAGAAAGCAGAGCCCTGACACTAAGGCACACCACTCGCACATACCAAAGAGGAGGGACGCATGCAAAGAAGAAAGCACCAACATCCGTTTTCAGACACTAGAGACATGACGAGAAGCTGAGGCCAGGCAGGGCTGGCTTCAGACTTTATTTTTAGCTGCGAGAATGTGGCACATGTGGTGTGGCTGCTTCTCCCTCTCCACTGCAGCGTTTCTCTCATATCCGTCCTACAAAGCTTGGCTGTGCCACACAAGAACGGCATCCCGCCCCGCCCCACCCAGCTGACGCTCTGGGCAGAAACTGGATACAGCTCTGGGGGCCCCAGGTCTGTGGCAGCCCCTGCCCTCCACAGGTGGACCTCTGGCATGATGTGGGCTCTCCAGGGCACTCCTCATCCAGCAGGTCTGGCTGCTTGCATTTCATCTCATTCCTCAGAGCCTGGTTGTGACACTTCCTCCTGTGCTCTCCTGTGCTCATGGTTGTCGGCTGGTGACAAGGACATCTGTGGGGATGCAGACCCCGGGGTGAGAGAAAAGACAGCCGAACACCTGCAGTCTCAGTAGGCCGGCGCTGCCGGGTTAGGTGTCAGGTGGCATCCAGGATGTCAGTCAAAGGCTGACACAGAGTTGGGCTCTTGCTGAGTTCCTGGCAGCTTGGTGGCCCCCAAATCTTAGTTCTGTCACTGCAGGGATGGTGATTTTCCCCTGGGGCCAGGAGTGACAACCCAAACCTCGTCCTTTAATTTCTCAGGGCCTTTGCTTTTTTTCTCTCCTGTCTAGTGAAAAAACAAAAAACCATCTGGTTGTACAATTTTGTGAGTGTACTAAATGACACTGAATTGTTCACCTTGAATGAGTGGATTTCACCTCAGTAAAGAAAAAGATGTGTGGCTCAGTTGGTAGAGTACTTGACCAGCATGAGAAAGCCCGGGTTCAGTTCCCAGCACTGTATAAACTGTGCCTGCATAGTGGTGTACACCTATGATCCTAGTACTTGGGAGTAGTTAGAAGGAAATCAGAAGTACACGGCTATCACGAGCTACATACTGAGTTTGCGGTTAGTGAGGGCTGCATGAACCATGCCCCCAGTAAGAGAAAATAAATTGAAAAAAGAAGAGAAAGAATATGGAGAGTAGACAGCTGAGACCTTGAGAGCTTTAGAACTGTGCAGGGCCTCAGAGACCATCTGGGCAACTGCCCTGACCTGCAGATGAAGAACTGAGACCACACACAGCATCACAAGAGGGAAGAATGCTGACCTCAGCGGCTGCATCCCAGAATCAGGACCCTGCCCTGGCATGTGTCCATGTTCCCTCCTCAGAAGCATACGTGTCTGAACCAAGGATCACGGTTGGCTGCCTGTTTTGTTGCTCATTGACCCTCTGGACTGGCTGCTGGGACTGAGCAGCCTTACGGGACAGTTGCTGTTTGTGGAGATGCTACTCTGTGACAAAATGCACCAATCCCTGGAGTTTCTTTGTCTTTAGGGTCATGATGGGCAGCCATGGAGGTTATCAACCCCTGACTCTGCTCTGGCTGTTTCCATGACCAGGAGTCTAGTTGCTCAGCAACTAGAACAGGGAGTGGCATTTATAAGGGAGACTTGAAAGGACTGGCTCTAGACCAGTGATTCTCAACCTTCCTAATGCTGTGACCCTTTAACATAGTTCCTTATATTGTGGTGACCCCCAACCATAAAATTATTTTGTCGCTACTTCATAACTGTAATTTTGCTACTGTTATGAATTATAATGTAAATATCTGATATGCAGATGGTCTTAGGTGATCCCAGTGAAAGGGTCATTTGATTCCCAAAGGGGTCACGACCCACAGGTTGAGAGCTGCTGCTCTACAGGAACTTAGCAAGACCCTTCTGTCTACTCCCTGGGGCATTTCACAGCAGGACTCCCTGAGAGCAGCAGAAACGGTCAGTCGCCAAGAAGGGGTGCATCAATGCCAGTGGACAGTGTACTGCTGTCCCCAAGCTGGGCCAGTCACTGCCTCACAGCAGCAAAGTCCTGGTGAGATCTCTGTGGCTTGGGCTATACTGAGAGCACTGCCTGTGCTCATAGTTCTTTGAGTAAAGGCTATTTAAGCACCTGTTATTTGCCAGGCCTGAGGGTCGGCCCAACCCTGTGGCTTGTAGCCAGGAGCTGCTAGTTGTCCTGACATCCCAGGATCAGATGCACAGATCTTCCAGGGATACCAAGAAGTGAGGGTATATCCCAGGGTATGTTATAACTTCTGCTTGCTCAGGACTAGAGAGTTCCCTCAGAAGGCCACCTCTATATCCCCAGGAGTCAGACAAATGAACATCTTGTGTCAGGTTGCCTGTGTGTATGTGTGTGTGTTGAAGGGGGGCGGGCATCACGGAAGTGAAGGGGGCACAGGTCTAATAGGAAAGAAAGCAGGAACGTATCATATAGGGTTGAGAGATAGAGAAAGCATTGGGGTTGGGGTGAGGGAAGGAAGCAGCAACATGGATGGAGGGGGAAGCAGGATCACTGGGGTAAGTGGAGGGAGCAGGAACATGGAGGGAGGGGGAAGCAGGATCACAGGAGTGGGGGCAGCTCTTCACAAAGGAGAGGCTTGGATGGGCTTCTTGTGCTAGAGCTGCAGGCCAGGTCAGTAAGGTGTCAGTGGTACCTGGAGGAATCTGCCAGAGTGAGGCTGGGCTGTGTGGGCAGCAGTTCCAAGGCAGACATATGTCAGAGTGATCAGGTGACAGGAAAGTGGTAGGCAGATGTGGTGATGTGGACAGGATCCACTGAGAGGCTAAGTCTGAGGCTTTGAAGGTGAATCACAAGACAGGGTAGGCATGTCGGGGCTGGCCTCTTCTTTCTGTCTGTCTCTTCTGTACCTTCCATGGAAGCAGCAGATCCAGTGTAGAAACCATGGCTAAGGGTGCTCCTGTAGCTCTTCTTTATGGCTCTGAGGGCTGCAGTGAAGTTGATGCAACCTTGTAGGTTCTCATACTCTGAGGACTCCTGCTGTAACAGGAAGGTGAGTTTTGGAATGGTATACAGAGATGGTCTCATTGTCTGAGAATCAGAGTCCCTCCCTGGATAGTTCCTTTTTTTCCCTGCCCCCACATCAACCGACAATTTATAACTCTGATGTTAATTTGCATAGTTATTCCACACCAGGTTTGCTTTCCTTTCAGGTAAGTGTTGGTCAAGGACCCACCCTAGGTATGTAAGGAGGTGAAACTGAGAGGAAGATGCTGATAAAGGGGCAGGAGAGTGGACCTGGGAAGGACCACGATGGAATCAGTGGTCCCTGTGGGCACCCCATAATTCAACAATGTCAAGACAAGGAAATAACCCAATGGCCCAGCAGGGGATGGATGGACAAGGGAAGTATGAGGCATGGAGGGTTTTGGGGTTTGGAGCTTAAGGGAGGGGACACTGAGGCAGATTGTCCTTTTAGGTAACAAATCAATTAGGGGAGTTATTAATGCCACAGACAGACAGACTGACTGACAGTATCACAGGGATCCCGAGGAGAGCCAGGTCTCTGTGGCAGAATAGAAATCCCTTCTAGGTTTCCGCAGAAGGGGATGCTCTGTGCCACACGACAGATGAGTAAGGCGTAGTATATGCTTGTAATCACACTGTGTATGAATCAGATATGAGGCTGGGAAGGTGAGAGTCTAGAAAAACATGCCACTTTAGTTCTGGAAACCAAATTACTGTAGTTTCAGAAATTGTACTAGTTCAACCAAAATAGAGGAGCTTTACAAAAAAGCTCCTTGCCAGCAATGTGTATGTGTGTGTGTGTTTGTGTGTGTGTTGTGTGTGTGTGTGTGTATGTGTGTGTGTGTATGTGTGTGTGTGTATGTGTGTGTGTGTGTATGTGTGTGTGTGTGTATATGTGTGTGTGTGTATATGTGTGTGTGTATGTGTGTGTGTGTGTGTGTGTGTGTGTGTGTGTGCGTGCGCATGTGCCCTGGAACAATGTTCAGCCTCAAAAAGAGAGTCCTGAACAGGATGAAGGTAGACGATTCCATGCTGTGTGAGAAACAATGTACCATGTACTGTGGGGCTGAAAGTACAGCTCACTGAAGCTGGAGCAGGCAGCGGGCAGCAGGCACCACTCTTCACCCTCGGATGGATAAGATGGAGAACTGAGGCAGCATATGGGTGAGTGGTGTGCAAAGCAATTGGTGCCTGTGTTGTTGCATCAGATTCTCACACTGCACACTTTGAACATGCACAATCTTTGTCAGCTATTTTTAAATCTACAAAGGAGGCTCCTTACAAATAAAACACAAGGATAATCAGGGCATGGCATAAGGAATGTCTAAAAAGACAAAACCCTATGATAAAACTTAGTAGAAAATGGGGACAAGTAAAGTAAAGTAAAAGGAGCTATGTGAGTTTGGGTTAACATATGGGTCTTGAATATGGGCCTGTGGAGGGGTTGGACTCTCCTCCACAGCCTCCTTGACTGGATATACAACTCTGTTGCCAGAGGAAGTGGCCATGGGTAGTGCAGGTCAGGCTTGGCCCTCATTTTGCAGAGAAAGATACTAACCATCCAAGGGTCTTTCCAAGGCAATACAGCAATTTTTGGCTGAGCAGATGCATCTGTTAGACTTGAAGGTCAATGGAATTCTGTAATTCCATTGCTACCTAGGACAGCTACCTAAGACAGCTCCTGGCCCGGAGGCATGCCCATGGCACTTCATAGACAAGTAAAGACATTCTACCGCAGCCAGAAGATTCATACTCTGTATCAGTCTCTGCTTATTTATTTCCCTTCTTCCCTGATATTTTGGTTGGGAGCCTAGCCTTTAAAGGCTGAGCCATCTCTCTAGCCCCACCCCCCTCTTTTTCTCAACATATTTTAGTGTGGTTCTCAGCATCTTTGAGGATGTCAAGTGAGGGTCTGTACACAATGGCACTGCAGATAATAAACTCCTTGTATGTCTTTGTTCGTTGGCCGGGTTTCTCGGGATGGTTTATCAAACCTTTGTGAACTTTTCCTCCAGCTCTTTATCAAAGGGGAGAGAAAGGCAGTCTATTTGCATGTTAAGATGAGGAAAAAGAACAACCACTTTAAAAGATAAGGGTTGGAATTTATAAGCCTTTACAAACTGTTATTTCTTTCACTGAGGGAAAATAAAAATGGGAGATAGTAAGAAGGCAGGGTACTGCAGATAACATCATTTAGAGGATTTTGAAACCTGGTATAATTTATCATCATATAAGACGCTTTGGTCTGCAAGATCAAAGCGACTGGTGTTATCTATCTACATACAGCCAATTGAATTGCCTCTTCAGAGTCCCAGACAAACATTTCATTAGTTGCCATTCATCAGGAAATTGGGATAAAACTCCAAAGCACTTCTTTAAAAAAAAAAAAAAAAAAAAGAAGCTGGATTGCATTTCCTACACGTGGTACTTTAAAAACAATCATTTGTATGGCGCTTCTCTTCTAAGTGCTCGGATCATGTGGCTTCCCAAATATTTGTAGTCTTCCTGACCCTCCTTTCTAGTCACGAGCTTTAGTCTTCTCATTTCTCAAGCAGAAGGGGGAAAGACACAAACTATCGAAACACATCGAGTCGGTCTGGATCTAGGCAAGAAAACCGTGATGTCATTGAAAAGCTATTGAATTCCAACAACAGCTGTGTCACTTTGCCTGGGGCTGGCAGTCACCACCACCAGAAATCTATAAGCAGGACAGGAAGGTGAGGTAGGCTTGAGTGTATTGAACACCTGGGGTTGTGTTGGGATTCTAGAGGTTGCATGGCGGAGCGAGGCAGTAGAGCGGTGGTCAGTGAGGGATGCAGTCTGCGGACTGTAGACTGTACCTGATGAATCATGAGCCTGCCCTGTCTCATCTTAGGTGGGATATTTTGCATTTGCAGCAATGGTGGTGTTCAGATATTCTAGACTGACTGTCAACAGCTCATGTGAACTTTACCCTTCCAAAACTGTACCTGGAATTTGTTTGATGCAAACACGGAGGAGCTAGATACACATCATTGCCTCAATACGAACTTACAGTTAAACCCGATGAACTGTCCATTTGAAGACACCAGAGAGCTTCCCAGGCCTTCCAGGTTTGAGGGTGCCCCCCCCCCCCAACAGAGACTCACACGGGGACTTCTTCTCAATGCTAGAGGGAAAAAACCTGCAAAGTACAGACTGAGCCACTGAGGCGAGAAAAGACAGTGCCAATCCTGAGGCTATGACCTCAAATTCACATAGGAAAGGAAGATACAGGCTATCTTGGTCAGTCCAGGAGACCATGGCAGATTGTCACTGACAGGAAACCTGGCAGACTGTAATCTCCTCACAGTCCCAGAGGTAGAAAGCCCAAGGCTGAACTGCAGGAATGACTAAGTCTACCCTGAGGCTCTCCCTGGCTGTAGACACTGCCCTCTCAGGGGTAGCACTCTGGTGCCCTCCTTCCTTTACAAGAACATCTGTAACCACAGTATGATCGCCCCACCCTCGTAGTCTTACTAAACTTAATTTTCTCCTAGAGACTCCACCTTCAAATATCAGTATACTACACACCCCAGGAAAAAGATGAAACGTTGAAAGTTGACACAGCATAAGTGTGTGCACCTGCTTTCTGCAACTGTAGCAAAACATCTGAAGTATTTTTTTTTTTTTTTGAGACAGAGTTTCTCTGTTGTAACTCTGGCTGTCCTGGAACTCACTCTGTAGACCAGGCTGGACTCAAACTCACAAGAGATCTGCCTGCCTCTGCCTCTGCAGTGCTGGGATTAAAGACATGCACCACCACTGTCCATCACCTGAGGAAATTTAAAGGGAGATTCGTCCTGGTGTATGTGCCAGAGGTTTCTGTCTAGAGACACCTTGCCTTTGGTACTTTAGCAGAACATGATTGTGGATGGTTGTACCACCAATTTAATGGTGAACAAGAGGCAGGACTTGGGGAGGGGGAAGCCAGGGACAAAATGCACCCTTCAAAGGCACCCAGTGGCCTACTTCTCCAGCCATGCTCCGCACCTTGCTGCTCCATCTAGTTGTGACAGGGTTAACTCTCAGCATCCCTGTGATCCCATCACCAGATGGAGACTAAGCCATCAGCACACATGCCTTGAGGGAGCAGTTTGTACCCAAACCACAACAAAAACAGTCACCAGCTTCATAGTAAGAGCCAAAGTTCTCCTTCCCTGTCTCTCTCTAGCTGGACTTTACCCCCAAAGATTCACTTATTCTTTCTTGGGGAGCTGTGAGGGTCAGCAGAACGGGTACAGTAGGACTGCAATGATGTACTGTGAACACTAATACTCAGGGGAGCTTTCAGTGTTATGAGCAGTGGTCAAAGTGGCCATCTTATTCTGTCCACAGAATGGTTCTTCTATGACACGCCCCTGTTCCTTCCAGTGGGTTAGCCTCAGTGCTGTATGCCTACTCTCAGTCTAGCCTCCCACCAGTACTTCCAGCCCTGGCTTGGGGCTCCCGGCAAATGGCTTCCTTAACATCCAGATAGCAAATATTTAGAAGCTATTGTAAGGGCTGTGTAGATGGTTCATTGGCTAACTTGAGGACCAGATTTGGACCTCAGGCAACTCACATAAATGCTGGGTGGGCATAGTAGTCTACTGGTAATCTCAGCATTGGGAAATAGAGACAAGAGGTCCCCAGACCTATATCAGCAAGTTTTGGGTTTGGTTGAAATGCCTGACTCAGTATATAAGGTGGATGAGCCAGGGGGGAATAACTATGGATATAAATATCAGACCTCCAGATACATATGCACACACGTGGACAGGCTTTCATACTCACAGATGCACACACACACACACACACACACACCAAACACAAGAAAATGGGAAGTGGAAAAGCTATTGTAGAGGTTTCCTTGATTACATGAAATTATGTTCACTTTACTGATACATACAAAAGGCGGGTACTCAATCATCTATCAGACTTACTCCCATGATTACTCTGACACCACAGGATGCTGATGGTGTCACCATCGTTTCATAGCTGTGAACGTGAATACCACAGATCTTGCATGGACACACGGGAGTTCTCATTTGGCATTTATACCTGGGTGAGTTTCTAAAAGCAGAATGTATGAAGCAAAGCCAAGCACCTTTAAGGTTTTTGATTTCTGTTGCATAATTGTCTCCGGAAGTTTGAGAGGTGACTGCTCTTAAGAGAGGGCCCCGTGTTATTGCTGGTGTATTAAGCCATCGCCCCCGACTTCAGGCTAGGACCAGAGTCATCACACATTCACTTGTCCTATAAATTAGTTCTGACCTCACATGCTTTCTGTTCTTTTCCATCACCAGGCCACCTTTTCTAGCTTCAGGGGTAGGGAAAAAAAAAAAAAACTTCATTATCACGTCGTCATACATTTTTATAAGTTAGGAGGAATATTCCCTATTACATTTTCAATGAAATTAGTTTTCTAGTAAAATTTTAAAACATTTTGAATTTTCCTACCCACTTGTAATTTTTCACTGAAGATATTTACATTGTTATTCTAATTTGAAAAGAAGTAGCATTTTCCACTCCCCTCTGCACCTGTCCCAGATCACAGAGTCCTATTCCAAGGTGCCACCCGCCCCTTATTTTCTTTGGTTAAGCTGAGCAGCTCTCTGAATGTGGGTTGTCTTCTGCTCTCTGCTGACTTCTTTCTTATGCGGTCCGTACATGCTAGTCCAGGTTCCCATCTCAGACAAGTTCCTTCCTCACAAAGGAGACGCCGCCTTCATAATTTAGTTTAGTGTGAATCTACTACACGCTTGCTAAAAGATTCTAACTTGGAATATTTTTTCTAGTGCATTATTGATGTGGTCCAAGCATCTGATGGTTCTTCATGTCTGAGAAACCTGCTGTCTTTTTTTTTTTTTTAAGTCATTCCTGTGGTGTTTTTTTTTCCTATGACTGTTCTTCAGATTTACCATTAGCTTTCAGTAACGTAAAGGCATTGTTCTCTGTTCGTCTCTGCTCTGCTGCAGTAATCAATCAGCTTCTTGAATTAAACTCCTGGCTACAGTTTCTCTACTAATCTTTGTGTACCCCCCCTTCCTACTTTGCCTTAGTTTTAATTTTCTTCCATCTCTGGATGGCTCTCAAAGCTATGTCTGGATTCCACTACCTTTCCCTTCTGCAGGTCCATTCGGCTGTTAGTCCTGGGCTGTGATTTGAATTTTTAATCTGACATTGTTTTCAGTTCCAGGAGTTCCCCTCTTTGCTATTTTTTCCTTCAGCCTTTGCTCCAGCAAAATAAACATAGTATGAAACTTGTCATTTTTCCCTTCCTAAAGTACACAGGTGAAGGATGGCCATCATCCATTTCCAGAACCTCTCATCTTCTCAAACAAGCCTGTTCCCTTTAGACCTAAGCTCTCCACCACTTGGGAATCCTCCCTCTCTAACCCAGACACTTCAGGTCCCGCATGTAAGGGAAACCTCACAGTAATTATCAGCCTGCATGTACTTATTTTATTTGCCACGATGCCTGTAGCTTTTCATTGTCCACACCTTCCCAACCCAGCTTTGCCAACCGTTCCTGCTCCTTGATCAGATTTTCTTTCTTGCACTCGGCCAGAAAGTGTCCACAGTGGCAGCACTCTGTGTGCGCGTGCCCACACGTGAACTTCTCATTTTGATGTCTATCAACTAAGTGTTCCCTGGATACTAACAACTGCTTTTCATTCGTGACCATCAGACAGTGTGGAGCGTCAACACCAAACATAGCTCTCATCTCAAGGGATTAAGAAATAGCTTATTCTGGAACCAAACTGGAGCGATCGGGATCCTGGAACACAGATTCAGTTGCTTCAAATATCATGAACCAACACGGAAGTGGTTTCATGACGTTTTTGTAGTTTGAGGACAAAATAAAATCACAAATCAAAACATTTTTCAAATACATTGATGGGAATTTCAGGTAGGTGAGTGTGCTGCTAGACATAATCTTGACTCAGTTGAGGAAAGGAAGTCTCAGTGGAAGAATTGCCAAGATCAGATTGGCATGTGGCCACTTCTCTGAGGAATCGTCTTGGGTGATAACTGTTATTGGAGTGCCCAGCCCTCTGTGGGTGACATCATCGCTACGCAGGTGACCCTATGCCATCTGAGAGAGCTGGATAATCCTGTGAACAAGCCAGAGCACAAACTGGCAATTGACACTCCTCCATGATAGACAGACCTGGAAGTGTAAGCTGAAATAACTTCTTCCCTTAAGTTGCTTTTGGCCAGAATGTTTTCTCACAGCTCTAGAAAGTGAAAGAACAGCAGTCTACAGAAAAGCAGGGGATATAGGGTTCAGATGTTCTCGGGTGAGATTCATAGCTTTCGAGTGAGTGGAAGCTGGTGTTCTGTTAATACTTTCTCAAAAGGTTCTGCATGATACTCAAGAAGATAGTAGGTCAGACACAGAGGCAGGCAATGGATGGTTGTCAAGCAAACCCAAGATAATTTGACCACAGTTCTGTAACATTCTAACTCTCTGCAACCACAAAGTTCTAGTCAGTCTTGTGGAATCTTTAACATTGTTTTGTTTGTTTGCTGAGAACTTCAGTCCATCACCCGCATTCACAGATGAAGAAACTGTGAGTGAGGCCAGGGGGATCCTTGCATCTGAATGGAAATGTTGGAATCACCATTACTTTGATCCCCAGGGAAACAGAATGCTTGCCTATGCCTAAAGTGGCCAGGAAGGCTTCAGGTTCCCTAGTTGATCCCTCTTCCTCGAGACAGCATCAGGGCAAGGGAAAGAAAGGAGGACAGGGGATCAGCCTACCCAGGAGTTAACCCTGAGCTCTACATATCTTCTTCTTTTCAAAAGGGTTTTACAGCTAAAATATCTTTGGAAGCTTTCTCCACCAGTTTGCCTACCTTACAGGGGCCCAGGGGAATATGTGTGCTTCATGATAAGCTACAGGGATTTGTGAAGACTGGGGCAGAACATAAATGCACAGTCCTCTATTTGGCAGTTAGTTACAGCCCCATGATTGGTGCTGGGCTCGAGGCTTCCTGAGCTCAAGTTCACCCTGGGCCAGAAACTCATCTTTAGTGTCTGGCAGGGGGTCTTACACTTAATTCCAACCACGAAAACCAGGATTCTGTCACTGGGCAGAATTGGCGGCTGCACACCTCTTTCCTCACAAGCAAGTGCCAACATAGGGGCTCACATGAGATTTTGTGTTGTAGTTTTGTTTTCCTCAGTCTTCTGTCCTTACATCCACGCTAGAATCAAACACAGACACTCTATCCCTCAGGAAGAGCCTGCAGGCGTGCATAGCTCAGCAAGCCCACTCCTGCAGAATTCTGGGGAAAAGAACTGGGAGACATGACCCTAGCACTATTTGTATTAGGAGGTGGAGCTTCTTCAGGTAAAACCAGCAGAAGCTGGAGGTGGCCGCTTCGCTTTGGGCACATCAGGTCCTGATTGCTCTGGTTACTAAGGAGGGCAGGTGCTGCACCTTGTGACCATCGGGAACGACTGCCTGGCTCATAGAAACACAGAGCAGGCGCCAGTCAGGCAAGAACTGTGGCTGAGTGGACCGCACTGTCGTGCCAGACAAGGCCGAGAGAGGATGCGGGCATAGATTTTACAACCCACTAATCTAGACAATTCTGTTGGCAACAGTAAGAGATCCTCTACGAGAAAGGAACTACTCAAGCCGCAGGCACCCTTGATTTCTGCACTCACACACGGCATACAGATGCACAGAAGGGCAGGTGCACAGGCACCCATCCAAGATCAAAGGCGGACCGATTTGAAATAGCAGCTCCCAGCTGCCCTTGAACCCAACCCCAGTCTTCCCGTCATACTCGTCTACTGTGTGAGAATTTCTGATTGCGCTGTTACCAGGCCGTGTTAAAATGCACGCTTTGCTTTTTTATTTAAACAATCGGAGGGCTCTGCAGGTTTCAACAGTAAGCCGTACACACACAATGAGAAAACTCTAGGGCAGCCTCGCTGCGCGCTCAACTCCTCTACAGCGCCTGCCTAGCAGGGCACTGCCTAGGCCGCGGGGCATGCTGGGGCAGCCCGCAGTATGCTGGACACTGCAGTCCTCAGTTCTCCATCATTCGTCGGTGTGGCTCCGGTGCAATGCATAATGGGAATTGTAGTTTACCAGCTCTCTGTTTCAGACTGGCAACGCCCCAGAGCAGTGCATGCTGGGAAATGGACTCCACAATTCCCCTAGCAGAAGCCAGTTTGGTCTCGGTGCAGTGCGCCCTGGTCTGAGACCACGCCTTTCAACATGAAACTGGCTTGCTGCAGTGCCTGGGAAATGTAGTTCAACAGCTTTGGCTGGTAGAAGCCCGGATGTAGTCTAGCTGGGTATATCCTCGGCACCCTCATCTTCCTAGCTCTCTACACAACTCTGGATTCTGTCTGAAGACATGGGAACCTGATCGGACTTGTCACACACAAACACAACAACAACAACAACAAAAACCCACTGTATTGTCATAGAGCTGCGAAGTCAGCCCTGGGAAAAAATTAACCTAAATAAGAAATTTACAAGTTATAATAATAAGAATAAGAAAGGTGGGGGCCGGGCAGCGCAGCCTTTAAAACCAGCACTCAGGAGGCAGAGGCAGGTGGATCACTGAGTTCGAGGCCAGCCTGGTCTGCAGAGTGAGTTCCAGAACAGTCTGAGTTACAACGGAGGACCCCTGTCTCAAAAAAACCAAATGAAAAGGAAAGAAAAAAAAGAATTAAAAAAGCAAAGATAACTAAGATATAGCTGAACGAAGAAGAGTTGACAATGCCGAATCTCCAAGGAGCCCCAGTCACCTGAGAATTTTCTAATCTTGAAATACAAAATCTGAAAAAAATAAATCTTTAAAATTTTAATTTTGTGTGTGTGTGTGTAGCTATGCATGCTATTGATTAAACTATATTCCCAGTCCTGTTTCTGTTTAATTAAAATTTAATTTTTTTTCAGCACTGAGGATCAAATCAAGTCCTTGCACACATGCAAAGCAAGCACTTTACCACTGAGCTAGTCCTAGTACTGAAATTTTAATTTTAAATAATATATTTTGTATATATATTTATGGTGTACAACATGGTGTTTTGATATATGAATATATTAGGAATCAATTTGGTCAAAAAAATTATCGTATCCACTATCAAACATATTTTTTTGAAGTGATTTGAAATTAACCTAAATATCTATCAACAGATGGGTGGATAACAAGTGTGATGTATATACACACTAAATTATTATTCAGCCTTAGAAAAAGAGGAAATTGTTGTAGCTAGAAACAGCATCGATGAATCTTAAAGGCACTGTGCCTAAGTAGAATGAGCCAGACACAGAAAGCCAAGTTTTGCTTGAGCTTGCTAATGTGAAGATTCCAAAGAAATATAACCCAGAAGACTGAAGAACAGAATGGTGGTTTCAATGAACAGGGGCAGAGGTGGGAAGTTGGGGAGATGGTGAGCAAGGGATAATTCAACTCCAAAGCCCAGATAGCATCAGACGTGCATAACATCATATTTATGGCTAATGGCAATAATGTAACAAACATGGGCCCACAAATATCATTTTGACTCGTGGATTTATGGATTAGAAACCAGCATTCACATATGCCTTGCTAGGTCATATGGTAGATACATTTTTGACCTCTTGGGGAACCTCTATACTCATTTTCATAATGGCTGTTGTGATGGCTAATTTTGGTTGTTAATTTGGAAAGAGTGAACTTGAGTCAGACCATCATCTTCATCAGATTGGCCTGGGAACAACTGTGGGAAATTTTCTTGATTGCTATGCTGTGACCAGAATTTAGGTCACTGAAGACCACCAGGGAGCCCAAGTCTGCATGCAAAAAGCAAATAGCCTTTATTCAAGCTCCAGCAGGGGCTCTCTGCACCCACCCACAAGTAGGGTTCAGAAAGAAAAGCCTAAGCGCTAATCTGGCAGGCTTTTTATCACGGTTACAGGAAAGGGGCAGGAGTTTCTAACTCAGTGGTCACTGATTGGATGTTATTCTGTTCTATCAAGTTCTGGCGCAAGGGAATTGGTGGGCTAGGGAGTGTGATCTCTGATTGGTTCTTTGGGGTGTGATCTCTGATTGGCTCTTTGAGGCACGGTCTGATTGGCTCTTAGGGGCGCGAGTTTAGGTCCTTCAGCTGCTTAATTTAAGAGGGACTAGCCCATGTGGGCAGAGCCATCCCTGGGCAGGTGGTCCTGGGTTGTATAAAAATAAGCTAAGTGAGCTCTGAGGAACAAGCTCGTAAGCAGCAACAGTCCTGTTTCTTCTTCCTTTATGTGGTCTCTGCTTCAGTTTCAGCCGTGGTTTTCCTCAGTGAAGGACTGTAAACTGTAAGTTGAAACAAATCCTTTCTTCCTCAAGTTTTTTGTCTGTGTTTTAGCACAACACACCAAAGCAAACTAATACAGTTGCACTAATTTATATTATTAGCCATGCACCAGGGTTCCTTTAAATCCACATCTTTGGCAGTACTGGCTGTGTTTTGTCTTTTTGGTGGTAGCCATTCCTGACTAAATGAAGCAAAATCGTATCATGATTTTAACTTGTACCACAATCTGTAGTGGTCAACAGTTCTCATGTACCTATTGGCCAATTGCGTGTCTTGTTTTGAGAAATGACTAGTTACTTTATTCTCTTTTTTGGGGGGCGGGGGGCTATTAGTTTGCTTGCTGTTGAGTTGAAGTCTACGTATTTTGAATAATAGCGCCTTAGTAGATATTTGATTCACAACCACTTCCTCTCCTTACATAAGTTGTCTCCTCACTTCATTGCTGGCTTCTTTTGTAATGTAGAAAAATTTTGATGTGACATAATCCCCTTTTTTATAATGTGATGTAGTCCTACCTGTGTGTTGATGCTCCTGGTGCCTTGGTGTTCATATACGAGTTAACCTCTCTCAGAGCAATGTTACTAAGCTCCCCCTTTTTGTGTCCCGGCTTTATAGCTTTACATTTTATATTTAAGTCTTCAACCCATTTTGTGTTGGTTTGTGTATGGTATAATGTAAAAATCTAATTTCATTTTTCTGTGTGTGTCTGGGTACCATTTATTGAAGAGAATGTTGCTTTTCCATTTGCCTTTCTGGAACCTTGGCTAAAAAGCAGTCATAAATGCACAATCTTACACTTGTTCAGTTGGTCTGTATGTTTATTGTGCCAAGACCACCCTCTTATTGTATTTTTGTGGCATATTTTGGGATGCCTATAGCTTTATTCTGTTTGCATAACTTGCTTTGGTAACTAACAGTCTTTTGAGAAACTGCATTTTAGGGATTATTTTTACTCCAGTGAAGACACAATTTGGAATATGTTAGCAATTGTACTTGATTCTAGATCATCCTGGGATATGTAGGCATGTTAGCAACATTAATTATTTCTGTCCATTAACATGCGATATCTTTCCATCTTTGTGGTCTTCATTTTTATCAGTGGTGTTCCATGATTTTTGGTACAGATATTTTCTGCTTTACTTTTGATTCTGTTGCCAGTGGAATTGTATCCAATGGTGAATGTTGTTAATCACTCTAATGGTGATGGAACCTGGGAGAATGGAGCCTAAAACTGAGGAGCACTAAAGTCTCATGCAATAGCCAACTTTATTCAGAATCACATAAGTGCACAATCACAAGAACAAGCTGCACGCACCGAAGCCATGTTTTTCCATAGAAGCATATAAACAAGTAACAGTAGCCAGCTGAAATGAGTAATCTAAAGTAAATCCACTACTATCTGCTACACCTGCAAGGGTTCGAAAGCACATTCCAAGAACTCCATGTTTCTGAAGAAAACTGAGGTCACAAGACTCTTGTTTTTGTGGAATTTTCTCACAAGCACTCAGAAATCTCACATGACTCTATTCTTGAACCCCTTTCTGACAAATGTCATTGATAGTCATCTAAATGTGATGTTGAATTTGATTTGCCAATACTTTGTCGAGGACTTTAGCATCTACTTTCATCTAGGATATTGTTTTATAATTTTCTTGTGGTGCGCCTATCTGGATGGAATGGGGTTGCTGTGTTGGCCATACGAAATGAATTTGGAGCTAGACTGTCATGATTAGCTTCTGTAGTCAAAGGTACACCTGGAAACGGGGAATCTCGATTGAGGACCTGCCTCCATCAAACAGGCCTTTGGGCAAGTGTGTAGAACATTTTCTTGATTACTGACTGGCATAGGCAGACCCAGCCCACTGTGGATGGTACCATCTCTAGGCAAGTGGTTCTGGGCTGCATAGAAAAAGTAGCAGAATGTGAGCCTGGAAACAAGTCTATTGGTTGCACTTCTCCATGGCCTCTGCTTCTGTTCCTGCATCCAGGTTCCTGCCTTGAGTCCCTAAGTTGGGTTCCCTGGACTATAAGCTGTAGGATAAAAATAAACCCTTTCCTCTCTGAGTTGTGTTTGGTAATGGTGTTTTAATACAGCAACAGGAGTAAACTGGGACATAGACTTTCCTCTTACTTGTTGAGGAAGAATTTGGGAAAGCTTGATGTGAAATCTCACCACAGATACTGGAATTGTAATGTAGGTAGGACAAAGTCTGTTGTTTCTGTAACTTTAAAGGCATTGCTTTCAGAGAGCAAAAGTAGAAGGATCCCTAACCATGGGCAGGGGTGCTGTAGCTTGCACAGGCGTTGGGCTACAGCTGGAAACTTGGCTGCTAACGGGGAAGAACTTCATAGTTCTCCCTCAGGACTGGGATAATAGACAACACCCAGGCCCTCTTATCCACTATTCCATATCCCATAATAAATACTCCCCAGATGTGACCAACCACTATTTGTTGAGAGCCAGCATTCCTAGAAGTCCTTCCCTGATGAACTTCTGGGTAGAATCTTAGCCTAGAGCTTCATCTAGTATAACTAGTGTTATCCATACAGTCCCCCATCCACCGAGGCCCATTCACCCCTCCAGGGACTCCAGGTCTTCGTAATGCATGCTCCTGTTGTAAAGGTCAGTTCTCTGGTTGGTTCTCACAGTGAGGCTGCTGCCTCTAAGAGCACAGGCCTGCTCTGAGTTCAGGTCTGTTTGTATTCTGGTTCTTACTCAGTATAAGATGCTATATGTGTAATGTGTGGCCTCTCTAAGCCACTGTTTATGCCTCAAATGAGCGAATGATTATGTCTGCCTTGTGAGTTTAGTGTGAGGACTATGCCAGTGTGCAGGTCGGTCATACCAGAAAACCTCTGCTGAGGGAAATGCTGGGGATGGGAGTGATGCTAGCCCTAAGAAGGCCAGGAAATCAGGCTGGCGAGTTATCTGTAGAGGTAAAAGTGCTGACAGTCTGAGGTTGACCCCGGGGACCAGGATTGTTGGAGGAAAGAATTAACTTACAAGGTGTCCTCTGATATCCATACATGCGCTACGGCACATGTACACACACACACACACACACACACACACACACACACACACACACAACCCACATGTAATTTTTTTGAGACAGGGTTTCTCTGTTGTAACTCCCACTGTCCTGGAATTCACTCTGTAGACCAGGCTGGCCTGGAACTCACAGAGATCCGCCTGCCTCTGCCTCCAGAGTGCTGGGACTAAAGGCAAGTGCCACCATCTCCTGGATACATATTTTTTTTTTTAAAAAGAAGGTCTGTACATCAAAACAGGACATAGACACCTTATTCAAAAAAAAAAAAAATGGAGAGCTGGTGTGTTCCCACAGAAATAATTAGCAACAAGTCACAGGGCACTGTTGACACACTTCTCGACTGTCATCCCCTGGAGTGGCTTAGCATCTGTGGGACTGTATGAGAAGTTAGGAGGACAGAGGGGTCCTCAGTACATGCCTTTGAGGAGCCATGAGAACACCAGTCAATACCTTCAGCAGAGCCCCACAGCTCCCCAAACACACTGGGTGGTGAGTGGTTTATTTATTTATTTTTAATTTTTTATTTTTTCTCACAGCAACGAGGCATGAAAACTCAGGGCAGATTTTGAGACATACCAGGGAAAGCAGTCACAGCGGGACAGAGTCATGAATGGTCCTTGAGGTGACTTTAGGTGTAGGAGCACCTGGCCTAACTGCTATGGGAAAACAGAAAAGCCCAGGCAGGGAGACCCAGGTTTAAGAGCTGAAATGGAGGCCATGTACCTTATTCTTGGAGTGTGACATAGTTGTTGTTCAGGACAGCAGGCAGAGCCATGGTACAGAGCAGCCTGTAGTCACGTGCTTCCCCATTAGGCCCAGACATGCAAGGCCAAGCAGGACACAACCTTTGTGATAGAGATACAAAAAGAAGTGGCACAGCCTCTGTCATGTGAGCTTGAAGTTTCTATACTTGGCCTGGAAGATCAGTCCACCTCCAAGTGAGCACAGGGATGAGTTCAAGGAGACCTTTCCATTTCTGATGACTCCCACTGCCCTTATCTGATGTCTCTTGAGTGTCCAAAGGCCGATCCTGACAGATCTCCCTCAGAAGTCAGATAATTCATGATGCATCATTGAAGACAAGGCTGGATTCAAATAAGAGTTTTAGCGTTTGAAGTACCCTTTGTTTTTGTCTATCTCAGACATTTTAAAGATGCATATTCATAAAATAAATTTTTAAATGCCCCTAATATGACTTAGACGAAATGCTGTCCATTAGAAGGCTGTGTGCCTCCCTTGTACACACATTTGAAAGCAAGGATCACTATGGATCCTCTCACTGCTCCCAGAGTTTATGGTGGTTGTTCTTTTTTTTCTTCCACATTCATCCTTTGTGGTTCATTTGTGTTACAGTAGGAAGGTGAAATGCCCCAAGAGACTCATGTGTTTAAAGATTTAGTCATTGGCTGGTGGTGCTGTTTGGGGAATTGGTGGGACCCCTTTGGAACATTTGAATTAGCTAGCAGAAGTAAGCCACATGGAGCTGGCCTTGAAGATGATACCCACTTCTGGTTCTGCCCTGAGCTCTCCACTTCATAGTACGAGAACTGGACCCTCTGATGCGTGTTCCCACCACCTCTAGTGGACTTGTCATCATGCCTTCCCCACCATGATGGATTTTTTCTGTCTGTCTATCTGTCCTGAGACTTTGATACAAAATAAACCTTCCTTCCTTTGAGTTGTCTGGTAAGTGATTTTTGTCATGGTACTAAGAAAAGTAACACAGCAAATTGCCACTGAGAGGTGGGTTTGTTGCTGTAATATACATGCCATGTGCTTTGTATGCTTTTACAACAGGTTGTGGGAAGAGTGTGGAAGTCATGAGCCAGAGAAGCCCAGGAATTACGTAGTCTAAGTTCAGACGGTGATGCTGGTGGGAGTGCAGAAGACCAGGATCCAATATCAATGTGGTCAAGCAAAGATTACATTTGTAAAGTTTTAGATGGGACCTCTGTTTGGACTAGAGGCAACTTGTGTGACATTCTGGCAAAGGATATGGCTATGTTCTTGTTTCCAGGAAATTTGAACAACGCTGGCTTAAAAAAATAATGGAATAATTAATTTGGTGGGGGAAATGTAAAGAGGGTTCCGCATTCAGACGATCTCTGCTGCCTTTAGCCAGATTTAAAGTGAGAATGCAAATCAGACACCACAGTGGAAAGATGTGAAAAATACGTAGCTTGGGGGAAACCGGAGGGTGAGTTCACTTAAACATGTGGAGAAGGTGGAGGACAACCCAGCTTAATTGTTAAAGTGCTGATGATTAAAGCAAGTAATGGCACTAAAGACAAACGGCATGATTTGCACACAGACAGTGGGAAAGTTGTCTCGAGTATGAGATTCTCGCATATTGCAGGCTCCAGGATATAAAACTGAAAACCAGTTTGGTCCAAGGATCCCAGCATATTATGAGCTAGCCGAAGAACCTGATGCGATCCCTGTGGTACTGTTTTTACGTGCATGCAGAATGCAAGAGATGTGGGTCATTGACTGTCTTAGTCAGGGTTTCTATTGCTTCAGAGAAACACCATAACCAAGGGCAAGCCGGGGAGGAAAGGGTTTATTTGGTTTACACCTCCACATCATTACTGAAGGAAGCCAGGACAGGAGTTCAAACAGGGCAGGAACCTGGAGACAGGTGCTGATGCAGAGGCATGGAGGGGTGCTGCTTATTGGCTTGCTCCCCTTTGCTTGCTTAGCCTACTGCCTTGTAGAATCCAGGACTACCAGTCCAGGGATGGCACCACCCACAGTAGGCTGGGCTCTGTCCCATCAATCACTAATTAAGAAAATGCCCCACAGCTGATCTCACAGAGGAATTTTCTCAGTTGAGGTTCCCTCCTTTTAGGTAACTTCGGTTAGTGTGTCAAGTTGATATAAGACTAACCAGCACACTGATGCTTGTGCTAAGGCTCAAGAGAAGAAAAAAAAAAGACTGTTCAGATGATGTGTAGGGAGGTCAGTTGCCCCACTTAAAGTCCCTAGTGTCTGACGTTTGAAGTTATGAAGCCTAACTGGCAATGGAGACTCCAAATTGGTGGAGATGCCAGGGTATCTAATTCTGCTGAGGAAAGGTGCAGACACCACCTGCGAGTCCCTTAAGGTAGGGAAGGCATGGCAACAGGTGCAGGAGGCGCCTGTCACAGTCAGGAAGCAGAGAGAGATGAATGTCATGCTAAACTCGCTTTCTCCTATTTATTCATTCCAGAATCCTGTCCCAGATTTAGGGTGGCTCCTCCCACCTCAGGTTAACCTAATCGAGAAACTGTCTTACAGTCATGTTCAGAAGTTTGTCTCCTAGGTGACTTCACATCCTGGTAAGCTGTCAGTCAATGTTTGACATCACGCCATGTTTGACTTGCCACATGAAAAACATGGCCAGCTGTGCACTACCGTATACCATGGCTTGCATAATTTAGCGTTTGTATAAAGCTATATTATGCTGTTATGATTTGACTGTGAAGTCCACAGAGGATCATATGATTGAACAGTTGTCCCCATTTGATAATGCAGTGCGGGGGGGTTGTGGAACCTTTGGGACATAGGACCTAACTGGCAGGTATAGGCCATTAGGACTATCTGTTGGTGGTGATACTTGATTTCTGTTCTAGCTCTAGCTCCCTCTTCCTGTCTAACACCACAATATGACAAGCAGCTAAAACCCTCCCGCAGCCATAGGTGGAGTCTTTTTAGCTGTTATGCTTTCCCCATTGTAATGGGCTATACCTTATTGTCTATGAGCCAAAATAAGCCCCTTTCCTCTCTTGTTGCTTCTATCAGGGAGTCTATCAAAACAATGAAAAAAGGACTCAACACATAAGTACTCAACACATCTCTCAAAGTGGAGAACCTGGGGTGAGAGTGGGAATCCTCTTTTCTTCAGCTGTAGACCACCATGGCCAAGAGGGACTACTCCTTCAACTAGGGAACTAATCTCTGAGAAAGTGCTATCTCAAGAGAAACAGTCTTGGGAGGGCCAGCCCATTGGCTCATTGCTAATATCAACTGGAAAATTGACAGGCACCTTGGAAGCAAGAAGGTGTGGGTGCAGGAACTGTGGACAGATAAGTCTTGTTTGAGGTGTGAGGGAGGTGGGGTAGATATGAGGAATGGGTTTGTAGTAAAGAATTGGTGTTGGTGCTGTGCCCTAGCAATGCAGTTTCCATTATTCTGAATAAGTAGTTCATGATAAGAGTTTACCATCCCCAGTAGTGGAGTTGACCGACAGTGATACCTCGGGAGGTTGGTGGTTAATGTGATCCCAGTCAGGAAGAACAGCTGAGTCCTTTTATCTTGGATGCAGAGAGGAGCTTATGACAGGCTGAGTTGGTAGTATCTTATAGGTGGGTCCCCTAGGTATTATCCCCAATCCAAGTCCCCCTCTGTAGGTCTCAGAAGAGCTGCTGTGCTCACTGGGATCTCAAGGCACTGGGGCTACCGTGGGATCTGCTGAGAACCATCCATTTCCTTGACTTTTCAGTCAAGGAGTCTCTTGGAAAGGAAGTTGAAGTGTTGACAAAAGAAATGTACCTTGTCAGCTGAAGACCACTGTGTGCACGTATGTAGCTGGATGGAAAGTGATGTCTCCCCAGTCACCTAGTAGCCTGAAGAGAAGGGGCCCCTGACCAAAGGGAAAGCTCTTGTTGACTTCTTCCCTAAGGAGTCCAGAGTGAATCAAAATACAGATGTGTGATATGCATTTGATACAAGCAAAGTTTACATTAAAAATCAGGTCATTTTGAGATAATAGGGAATAGAAGTTCTCTGCACCATATTATGAACCACATCTTGTTTAAATGGCCATTACATCGAACAAGAGATAAATTTTGGGCAGGCTTTGTCCTTAAATTGACCTCAGTCATATTGCGCTTGTGTGAGTCTGTGTGTGTGTCCCCAAAGACAGAGACTATAACAAATGTGCTTATTGAGATGACTTATGTTGACTGTCTACTTGACAGGATCTAGAGTCACCGTGGAGACAAGCGTCTGGGAATGTCTGTGAGGGGTTAGCTAGATTAGACTAGTTGAGGTGGGAAGACACTGACCTCAGACAACACCGTCACGTGGGCTTGTGGTTTGGACTGATGAACAAGGAAAACATGAGCTGATCGCTGACATTTATCTCTCTGTGCTTCCAGGTTTTGGATGCCACGTGGTTAGCTGTCACATATTCCTGATGCTTCCTCACCAAAATGGGCTGTGCCCTAAAACTGCCAGCCAGAATATACTTTTGTTCTTAAGTAGCCTTTGTTAAGAATTTTGTTGCGGCCATGAGATGAGCAACTAAATACCAAATAAAATATTGTTGCGGGTAGAAAGACCCCAAACAGGATAGCGGGCTTCAGGGTGGTCTGGAGACAGACGCCCTTGGGCGAGGACACCTGCCTAGGTCCAGATCATAGGTTCTGAATGGAAACCTCCTTCCTACAGAGGAGACTCAGGAAAATGATAAATACAAATGTAAATTAGCTGTCAACTAGATATTAAAATGGATTTTTAAGAAGAATTTATCTACTTTAAAAGCGAGTAAAGATGATCCTTCTGCTAAATGATTTGAGAGAGTAATTGGCTGATGAAGGGTTAGAAAAGCAGTACTGAAAGGAAAGTGCATTTAATTCCAGCCTGTCACTTCCAGCTTTATAAATTGGTTTATTCCAAATGAATACTCAGTTTTCAATATTAAATTATGTCTTATTTATTTTTTTTCCTTTTCCAGTCTATTTATGTGACTCCTTAAATATACCCACCAGTGGACAAAAGCATACAACATGAGTTTCCTGGGTTTGTTTTAAGGTCTGCTGAAGTGTAGCATTAATATAGAAGGGAATTATAATAGCTTCAAGGTTTTTTTTTTTCCACCTTTACCAGGTTGAAAATCTGGTTAAATGTTTGGAATTTGGGTGTGTTTTTCTTAGATAAACATTTGTTAAGAGGAACTTAGGTTGGTTGACTATATCTTATTTCCATCATGGCCATTTTAACCATGTCCAAAATACCCCAACTCCCCTAAGAAAATTACCACATTTCTCCTTATCATGGGACCAATTGGCTGTGTTCAGCCTGCTGTGATACCATAAGCATCTGAGACCCACATGTTCTGGTTCTTAACTGGGTCCTCCCAGCCTGGTACATCAGAAAACCCAACAAGGTATGCCTAGGTGCGATGATGCTATGCACCTATTACACACAGGCTAAGTGCAACCTCTCACGGGTCCTCAGGAAGGGAGAAGAGAGGGAAAGTGGGCTAGGGTAGTGGCACGGTTCCCAAAGTGGAGCCCTCAGACTAGCAGCTGTAGCACTGCCTAGAAACTTGTTAGACACACATTTGCAGTGTGTCTAACTGCAAATCCCCATCCCCATGACTTGTTCATCTGGGCAGATTCCTTTCCATGGGCATGAAGGAAAGGGGACAGTCCTACACCAAGACTTAACATTGGAGGTCATTCAAAGCTACTTGTCTTCTCAAACTTCTTCAGTCACTCGGATTATAAAATTGCTAGGGTTCGGGAAGAGGAGAAACAGGATGTAAGGGGACCTGCCCGTGCTGTTATATATCTCCAGTCACAGTGAGCTGCAGCCTTCAGAGAGTCTAGTGTGTCCCTGCTATGTACAGGTGAACTGACAGGTGCTGTGTTGAAATGGGCTTCTAGTCCTCGGAGCCAATGGAAACCAGGGTCCAGTATGCTGTGTGGTTTGGAGAACAGAGGACCATGGATACATAACTGGGAAGGAGCAAATCTTGGGAGAAAACAAATGCCCAAACCATGGTCATTTTTACTCTGGAGCAGAGAAGCTTGCTGTGATACCAAGCGCACAATCTCAGTGTGGGCTGTCAACATTCTAGCTTCTGAGTTGAGCCTATGGTTTAAGTGATTGTAACCTTGCTTGCTACCTAAAATTGAGCATAATAGTCACATATGTCCTCAAATTTTCCCTAAGGAAAAAATTATTAAAAATCCCTGTGGGCCATAGATAAACCACAATGCTGTGTGGCATGAGAGCAGAATCACAGCCCACCCCCACCTCAGAGGTGGAGCCACAGCAATGGAGCTATTAACTTCATTAGAAAAAGATTTTGGCTCATTCAGAGTCAGTAAGGTGTTATTGTCAGTTTTGATAGGTCTAAGTGTAAAGTCACGTCTATCGAAACACAACATTCTAATGAACACTAATATGAACCAGTACAAGCTTCTGCCAGAAAGTCTTTCTCTCGATTCATCTGTTGGGGGAGCTAAGCAGCAGCTTGGAAATCACCAGATAACACAAAAGAGACCGGGAGAGAGTGGGTGTTAGGGCAGCCTCGCCTCACAGCCCCAGGGACTCTTGTGGTTTGGGTCTGAGATGGCCCCTGGAAAGCTCACATTTTGAAGGCATGGGCTCCTGTGCGGTGATGGATCATGAGGGCTCTGACATCATTGGTAGATTCCTCCAACCATGAATTTGTCGTGTGGTGCCGTTATTAGGAAGTGGTGGAAAAGTAGGAGGTGAAGCTCTATTTGAAGGAAGTAGGTCATTGAGTGCCTATGCGTCTTTAGATGGTATATTTTGTGTCTTTGAAGAGAGAGGGGACGAGGTAAGGAAGGAGGGAGACAGGGGAGGGGAGGAGGGAGAGAGGAAAGGAGGGAAAGGAGCCGAATGTGTCTTGAGTCTCCCCCTCCCCGTCTCTGTGTATGTGCATATATATATGTGAGAGTATGTGTGCATGTGGCAGCCAGAGGACAACCTTGGGGTGTTATTCTGCAGGCAGCATCTCTCCCTTTCTCTTCTCCCTCCTCTTCTTCCTCTTCCCTGGTTTTTGTGAGAGTCTTTCACTGAGTCCAGAGATCATCAAAGAGGCTACCTTGACGGTCAAGTGAGCCCTGAGATCCACCTGTCTCTGCCTCCTCAGCACTGGGATTACAAGTGCGTGTCACTATGTACAACTGGTTTTTAAAATGTATACTCTGGGGATCAAAGTCGGGTCCTCACGCTTGGAAGACAAGAACTTTACTGACTGAGCCATCTCCTGCCCGAAGCTGGAACCTTTTACGATAGTGTGAAGTGACTTCCAGCCACTTTTGCCATATGCTAATGTTTTAACAGAGGCATAGGATGGAAGAGTGGGATCCAGAGCAGGACTGCTGGGGGCCACAAAAAACATCAGACCCGGGAAAACAGACCACGTGTTTCAGGAAGATGCATAGAAAGCAGGTAATTCCCAGGTCTAGGCTGTCACCAAATTGGCCACCCTTGGCCTGACATATAATAACCTATCTATTATACAGAAAGTAGGCAGAGAACAGCTGTCCAGTGGGGGCTTTCATTTGGTCTTGCACTGCTTCCTGCCGACTTCAGGATTTAGTCAATTGGGTGTAGTTTACTAAACAGACAAGAGAGGCAAACTGTGTGTGTGTGAGAGCTGCAGAGCAGGAGGGACCTGGCCCCGGGTTTAAGCTATCTCTGTCCCCTGTGCAGAATGACAACAGCAGACATGTGGTTCTGACCCCAGTGACTCACCAGCTCTGCCCTTGCAACTCATTTCCTGTACTTCTCTGCTGTGAGGCTGTTGGCCCTTCTTTCTGAGCCCCACTACCTTGCACCCAGGATGGAGTCTTGGGCAACCTGCTTCTGGCACGGCAGCTGTCCTGGCTTAGACTAAGTCAGTGTGATGACAACATAAGGCATGCTCAAAGTCAGACCCTGGACCAAGGAGGTCAGAGCAAAGTGAATACTTGTGTCTCATGTCCTCTTTTCTCCCTCTACAATCCCAGAAGCTCTTCCTCAAGTATTGCTCAGGCAGCCCCTCTTTTCCCATTTCCCACCCTGTCCCCCCCAGATGCTTCTTTCCAGAGCAAATCTTGGCATTTCAGGAAGGGCTCCACTCAAAATAATACCAGAAAGGTTCAAGAGCCCCATGCCTGCTGGGAAAGGCTGTGGTCTGTTTCTCAACAGAATTTCTTTCTGTGACTACTTTCCCAGAGTCCATAGTGCAGACATGAGACTCATTCTGTCCGTAATTTCCTCTAATTAAGTGATCAGGGACCACTATCCCCATTCTCCAGATTAAAAAAAAAAAAAGAACCCTAAGACTGAGGGTAAAAAGCCTTGTGCCATAGCATGCCCTGAGGACTGGGCCACCTTCAGTGATTAAACTTTGGGATCCTTGAGATAAAGGACATGCAGCCTTCTGTCTGTCTCTCCAGCCCACAAGGAGATTATGTCTAGGGGGCAGGATCCAGGTGTACAGAGGAGGTCCACACCGCACTGTGGATAATGGCCTTCAAGTCTGACTTTGATGCAGTCCTAGGTGTAGGAGGCCAGGGCTGGCTCTGAAGACTGTTAGCATTTAAAGTGAGGTTGCTGGTCAGTGGCAGGATCAGGAGCTAAAGTCAGCCCCGAATACTGTTAACCCCTGGGTGTTGCTACCATTCGAAGTGAGGTCTTCATGTTTCCTTCTGCCAAACTTCCTCCTTTCAACTCCGCCTTTTTAGTTTCTTCAGGTTGATTTCCTCAGTCTCTGGAACTAGGAGGGTTTGAAGGCATCATTTTCCAGTATCCGTGTGACACACTGGCTTCCCCTGTGTTTCTGTAACATTTTGGAAGAAAAGTGGAAAAGGGCTTCTGGAAGACAGCTCCCAAAAGGAAGCTTGGCAGTCTGCATTTGGTGCAGTTGAAGGAACCTGAGAAACAGCTGCCTGGCCGCTAGGGCCTGGATCCCAGCTATTGGTTTACAAACACATGGTCCTGAGCTCCTTGATAAATGGAAACAATAGGGTAATTGTTGGTTCTCCGCTGATCCATATCCAAGAAGGCTATAAAAATGGTAATGCGTATATTCATAATTAACACTATAGCTATAAATCATCTCAGAACCAAATTATGAAAATGAGGAATCACACATATTGCTACTAGGGTGAAAATGCATTTATGGAAAAGCAGGAAGACATATCTGGACCTGAGAGGTGACTCACCATCATTCAGCTTAGTGCACTGGAGATGCAAGGACGGCATCTGTGATACCCTTGACCCCACAGTGAACATCTACGATTGACAGGCTCCAAGTAGACCTAGGGGATGTGGTACCTAGAGCAAATTCCTCCAAACTGAAGCACTCCTCCTAAAGGGAGGAGGAAGGCTCCTGAGACTCAGGAAGTTCCTGAAACTAACAAGATCACAAGGTCCCTTCACCCAGTTATAGAAGCAATAAACAACTGCTTGGTGAGGAGGCTCTCTGACTAGATGAGCTGCTTGCAGAAGACTGTTCAACCTGCCTCCCTGAATCATGCAGAGACACCTAGAGATACAGCTTCCATGGGTTGATAACTCAGATTGGGGTGGACTTTTCAGTGATGTGGCTGCCTTTGGGTTATTCATGCTTTTTAACCCTGAAACTCATGGGATTTCCAGACTAGACTTTGATGCAATGGCTACTTTAGTCTGTTACCAGTTCCATAACTGGTGTGAGTAGATTATTGTTCTGTTCTCCTCAGAGAAAAGTCTCATACGACATGAGCATACCCCAGAACATAGCAGACTGACCCCAGTGATTCAGTGACTATCAGGGCACACACTGGCTGGCCTACATTTTATTCACAGAATCACAACAGAAGCTGTGGATTTCCTTACCTGTGGCATGTTCATCACCTGGGTTGTGGGTATGATGGGACCTTTGTATTTAGTCCCTAACTTGGGAGATTCAAGATCACAGCTCTTAGATCAAACAGGGTTCTCCAGAGGAGTGGATCCGATAGAATGTGTATGTGTGTGATGCTTCACTAGCTTAGCTCATACAACAGGCTGGGTAGTCTAAGAGTGGTCACCATGCTTTAGAAAGGCTGGAGCCCAGTGGCTGCTCAGTCCATTAGTCTCAGTGCCTCAGGAGTCCCAGTCTGGTGCTAAAAGCCTAGAACAGTGGTTCTCAATCTGTGGATTGTGACCTCTTGTGAGGGTCAAATGACCTTTTCATAGGAGTCGCCTAAGACCATCTGCATATCAGATACTTATATTGTGATTTGTAACAGTAGCAAAATTACAGTTATGAAGCAGCAACAAAAAATAATTTTATGATTGGGGGTCACCACAACGTGAGGAACTGTCTTAAAGGTTCGCAGCAATAGGAAGGTTGAGAACCACTGGCTTAGAAGATTCCCAGAGAACCATTAGATGTCAATCTACATTGGGATGCTGAATAAGGTGGTAAGTTCTAGTATCAGTAAAGAATGGCAGCAGCAGCAGCGGCGGCAGCAGAAGCTGCCACCTGCTGGAAGATGGGGGAGGGTTTTACTCCTGGTTGATCCTTCTGAGAATGCCTGCACAAGTTGACAATCAAGATCCATCACCAAAGACCAGACTGAAATTCTGATTCCCAGGGTGACAAGAAGAACTGGCCTCTACTTCCTAGTTTGCTTTCCTACTGCTATAATAGAACACTGACCAAAAGCAACCTGGGGAGAAAAGAGTCTATTTATATTACAGTTTGCAGCCCATCATGAAGGGAATAAGGGCAAGAACCTGGAGGAAGGAACTGAAGTAGGCTAAGGAGGACAGCTGCTTTCAGACTTGCTTTTTTGATACAGTCCGGGACTACCTGCCCAGGTTGGTGCCTGGGAGCTGAGCCTTTCCAAATGAAACAATCAAGAAAATGTCTCACAGGCTCGTTGTATGCTAGTCTGATGGAGGCGTTTCTCAGTTGAGGCTCCCTCTTTCCAAATGACCCTAGCTTGTGTCAACTGGACAAATAACTAACCAGCACAGGTGTTTTGCTCAGCAGTGGAATAGTTGCCTCCTCTCCAGGAAGCTGTATAAGGTAGAATCTAAGGACCAGAGGCATTCCTGACCTGCTTCTTGGTAGGACCAGTCCTGGCCCACAAGAGTCCTGCCAAGGGTGTTAGGATCTAAACTAGGACAAAGACTGCCAGCACCAATGTTCTCTGGGTAGCCTTTGAAGAGTATATTTTTCCTGGTGCATTTGAAATTTTAAGAGTCATAGCACAGAAGAGTTTGCTGGGCTGGGCAGATGCTCCATGGGTCACTTTCTTAATTGATGCCCATTCATGAGGAGCTCTCCTCATTGCTGGCAAACTTGATGAAGCTCATGCTGACTTATACACACACACACATGATTATGCAGATTTTTATTCAATGCCAGTTACTGTATTATGCTCTCTCTGCTGCACTTTTCTTACCCTGGTTGGATTATAATCATCTGGTGTTAAGCTTCTGTTATATAGGATCCAAAGATCAAGCAGGGATTTCTTGGGCAGCTCTAAGCTCAGAAGAAAGAATTGAGTTGAGCGTCTGCATTTGAAATGTATCTCCCCTCACCCTCTGAAAATATACAGAATAAAATCAGGCTATTATGATTTAAGTAGCCAGGTAAAAGCAGAGCTGAGAAGAGGCAGCCCGAGGAGCCAGATGTGGTTGGAAATCTGGGTACACAGCAGGCATTATCCTCAGACCTCACTGAGCTCTGCTTAAGCAGGCTTCGTTCTCCTTCTCCAATTGAAGGAACTGGGCAGAGATTCTGAGACTCAGCCAAGATGACATGGCTGGGATGAGGCACTGACATCTGCCTCCCAGGTGCTGGTGTCCCTCCAGCTCTGCTTTATCCTCCTTGGCAAGAGCATAGCATTTTTAGTGACTGATTGAAGACCAAGGCTTAGAGACAGTTTGCACACCTCCCTCTCACCAGCTACTCCACAAATCAGGAAGATTCTACTCCGTGGGGAAGACAGGTGTGACCCTCTGCAACCCACTGCCTTCGAATCATGATGTGGTCACGTGTAAAAGTGCTCTAAAATGCACAGAGATGTAAGGCTTATGATGTCTTTGTTAGGGGGTCAGAAGCCATGGAAATGAGTTTAGCTGGGTAAACTAACAGACACTTAGATGAAGCCCGTTTGGAACTTCCTTCAAATTGAAGTGTTAGGAGTGGTGAGAAGAAATGAGACAGACAAGAACACTGAGCTTCAATATATCACAGTCTGGTCTGGACCCTCTGCACAGAAGGATGAGGAACACTCAGGAGGCAGGCAGATCTATAAAGTCTCATAGGTTTGCTCTGGTAAGGATGGACTCTGCTTCCCCAGCTAGGCAGCTGCTTCAGCGTTCCTCATTGTGTGTAATGAGACAGTGGCAGAAGAGATATCTAGAGCATTTGGGTCCAGCAGAACCCTTCTTACCCAAGGATGGATACAATCGTGGGGCCATCTGGCTAGCCCTGTGCTTGGAGATCTCTTCCCAGGTACCACTAAAGGCTTCAGAATCCTTATTTCTAAGATGAGGAAAGGGAGTCTTCAAAACAGCACTCTGGGTTCTCCTGAGATCCACATCTGATGATGCATCCAAATGTCGGTGCAGAGTGATAGAGTGCAGATGGGCTGTCTTTGATCTCAGTGAGCAAGCACCAGAACTCTGTTTGCTGGGAGGTCTCCAGCAGCTCTGCCGTGTGTTGTGAGGCACAGAAAGGTTGCACGCTGATCAGATTTCGAGGTGCATTGCTTACTGGCTTCCTGTTTCATCTCAGCTGGACTGTACCTTTCCCCACCTGGGAGAACTCCACAGAAACAGCCCTCAGGGTATACCCCTGTCCAGCTAACCTAGAAACTGGAGAAAAAGTGATGTCAACATCTCCTTAGAGTGTGTCTAATATATTGCCAAGCCTGAGAAGCGTTTGTTAAGGGGTTGTGCTGGAAGGAACAGTTTGAAGCCACATAAATCACACCTGGACAGAGAAGTCTTGACAATAAGGGCTGAGTGCTCTCCCTACTGCCCAAGAATGCTGTGCCACCTGAGATCATGGGTTAAAGACAAGGATTCCTTTGAGAAGAATGAGCTTCCTCAGCAAGAAGGAGAGAAGAGTTAGAAGAGCAACCGAAGTTTCTAGAAAGTTTAGTTACAAACATAAAACAACCACCATTGGTAAAGAGCAATACCTTTTTGAAGGTGGAGACGTCGGTGTGTGATAGCATCATGGTTCTGTGTGGACAACTTGGCACTCTGCTTTCATAGTCTGCCTCATCTTTTAGGCAAAGGGGAGTCACTCTGGGTGAGACTGGAACATTTTTCTAGGAGCGAGGTTGGCTTGACTACTCTTGCTACACCTCTGTGGATACAGGAACTTAGCCTTCAGCCTGCCTTCCCCCTCCTCTCTTCAAGGAGAACCCAGTTCAGAAGCAAAATGTCTAGAGTTTGGCCTAACAGTGTCAGGGGACAGAATAGCAAAGAACCTATGAATCCCAGCTGGAAGATGGTTCAGTTGGGAAACAGCCAAAGCTAACGGGAGTAAGCTAATAAAAGTTCTGTATGTGCCCAGGGCTGGGACAAGCACAAAGTATGCAGGCTACAACCCCGGAGCGCTGCCCTTGCTCCAGTCTCTTGCTGCAGCCAGTATACTTCTCGTGGGTCATGGTCTCCGTTTCGCTTTAATATTTTCATTTAAACATGGGAGCTTTCCAAATGTGTTCCATGAGTACATTTAATATTACAGCTAGGCCAGCTTTCTGTAAATCTTATTGTAAATGAATTTATAATCAAAATGTTCCAGTTACACTTTTACATGGCTTGAATAAACAGGTAAGGACAGCAAAAACAACAATTAAAAACACCAAAGAACAACAGAAAGGCTCAACAACTGAACAGACGCGTCTCTATCAGCTATTAGAGGCCACTTGGAAGCCAAGTCAATTTAGACAGTGCTCTTCCTTGTCCCCTGGCACAGAGAGTTCACTGTTCTTTGTGGTTGAATTCTCCTTCAATGTGTTTGCTGGACTGTGAGTTATTTATGTGCTCATGGGCTTTAGTGAGACTAGATGAGGAACACCCACTCAAAAACAATTTTGGGAAAGTTTACAGAGAAGGAAGAGGAGGGAGGCAGGTCCCCCCATTAGGACAGTCTGAGAAAACGCTGAGAAGCATCATGGGCAGTAGATACAGGTGGCAGTGGGAGCAGGAAGGGCAGAGGCGCTTGGTGGAGCTGAGCTGGAGGTGAGACAGGCATCAAGGTCTTCCTTCTGTAAACCCAGAAGGCTGCAGGCATCAGCAAGTCTACAGTCCAGAGAAAGGAGAGTGTCTGACCCAGTGGAGGCCAGAGAGATTGCAGGTCAGGGGAGGAGAGGGAGAAGGGCAGCTGTGTGTCCCACCATGGAGCCCAAATGTGTTTTGGTCAGAATAGCTATCTAGTAAGAACTCTAAATAGCCTTCATTTCAAAATGATTTTAGGATCACTCAGAGCTTCCAGAAAGAGCACAGAGGCCCAGAATATTCCTTACTAGCTCCCAAAAAGGACAGCCTATGATCTAACAGGAAGCATTGTATGTATCAGCAGTGGGAAACTGATGCCCTAAAATAATGTTAAGTGAGAGAATGTCGGGATTTGTCAGGCATGTTTCCCTCTCTGTCCAGGACTGTCGCTACAGTCACAGCCTCCCCCCACTGCTGAACCCCCAGCCCCAGTGGCCTGTCCTCCTTCATCTTGAGGACATCCTGCAAATTGGCTTCTGCCACTAGTCAGCGAGGTCATCCTTGGGTTCCTAATCTTCTTTGGCAAAGGGTACGCTAGGCCTTGGACCATTTTGGAACTGGACAGCTTATTTCTTTGTACTCAGGCTGAGAATTGATCATACATTCTGAATACAGAACTTTTGTTGAGTTTGTGGCTTGCAAAAATCTTTGCTATGTCTAAGAAACAATCCCTGGCCACAAGGATTTTCTTCTTTCTTCAAAAAGCTACAACCTCTCCAGCCAGTGTCTGAGCGATGGGTCTTGAGACTACAGTTTCAGGATAGTGGCAGGATGAGGAGGGAAAGTGAAGGCTCTGGCACCAACCAGGAACATCATGGGGTGTCAGGCTATTGAACAGCTCACATCAAAGTGGTATGCACAGACTCATACATGCATAAGTGTGCATGAACACAGGTGTATATGTATGGGTGTGTACCACATAGGAAAAGTGTCCTTTATCCTAACTTTATTATTTTATTATTATTATTATTATTATTATTATTATTATTATTATTATTATTATTTAGGTTTTTCAAGACAGAGTTTCTCTGTTGTAACTCTGGCTGTCCTCAAACTCACTCTGCTATGTGACTCACGCTGGCCTCGAACTCATGGAGATCCGTCTGCCTCTGCCTCTTGAGTTCAGGGATTAAAGGCGTGTACCACCACCACTAGACTTTCCTAACTTTATTACTTTATGCATATATGACTGCTCTGCATGTGTGGCTGTCAGAGGACTACTTGAGGAAATGAGTTCCTTCCTTTTACCATGTGGGTCCCAGAGACAAAACTCAAGTCATCAGGCTTGGTGGCAAGTGACTATACCTGCTGAGCCATTTGACCAGCCCCTAACTTGGTCTTCGTTATATTCATTCATCTATGTAACAAGAGATGGCCAGGTCCTCTGCTCTCTTCGGCTCTGTCATGAGTTCCAGGGAGACAAAGCCAAGAGCCCTTGTGGTATGTCAGGCCTGTTGGGAAGGAAGCAGGCCAGCAACAGTCAGTACTTCCTGCAGCAGGCACGGCTGAGCCCTGGCTGGAACATCCCCCCAGAGACCAGGGTTTGGAACAGTAAAGTTACTGAGCTGTGGACCCTAGCAGTGGATGTCCCTTCTGAGGTAACACTCCTCGCTGTGTTTCACAGTCTCTCTTGTCACCCACAGTTAAGGCCCCTTATGTCAAGTTTCCTTCACTCTGGTGTTGGAGGACTGAGAGATAGTCAGAACCCAGCTTAAGGCCTTGGCTACAGACCTCTCAAGATGTGGTAAGGATATGCTTTGAGCATGGTCTATTGGAGGCAGCTAAGGAAGTCAGGGAATGTTCCCTGGGGCAAGCTGTCCTCCTTTATTTCCCAGATGAGATTGTGTGTCACACTCTTGGTACTTCTATCACATACATCTACTTTCAGGATTTTAAAACTATAGAGCGAGCTACTTAGAGGGGAAAGACTCATTTCCTAATTAACTTGTGTGCATTCTGTGTTAGGTGAGTTCCTGGCACATACCTGCTACTTAATAGCCAATGTCCATTAAATAAACCAATTAATCAGTGAGTTGAATCAATGTTGGGCTGGTAACTGCTGCCTGTGATGTAAATGCTGCCATTATGGCTGATTTCAGGCTACCAGTTTGTTGTCTGTCATTCAGTTCACAGGACTACTGACAACCGAGCAATCGGATTCCATCAACCAGTATAAGCCAGGAGCTCAGCTCTTTGGCGGACCAAGATGGAAATCGCTGTGCACATGTAGGTAGAATTCTGGTCTGGCTCAGCCCAACTTGTTCTGCTATGTTGCAGGCACCTCATGGGCAGAGCCCAGTTCTCATGCTCCTTGACTTTCTTGGAGTTCTCTGTCCTGTACAGCGCAGCAACTGCTGTTGTATCACGTGTTAGCTCAATCTCCCAGTCTCCAAGAGTCTGTGCCGATCTTTCCTTGCCAAGAATGGATGTGTTCAGAGAACTCTCACCACCCTTGTATAAGCTATGAAGACTCAGGATGAGTGAGGCTCTAGGCAACACAGGCCAGGTGGGAAGAAAAGGTAGGTCCAGCAGACTCAGGCCAGGACAGAAACAGGAGCTCTGTGCTGCCCTCTTCCAGAGGATGGTAGGATGTCTGCTGTGCCAAGGAGAACTGAGGTAGCACTGCGGCAGTATGGCCTCTGACAGCCAGGAGCCCAGAAAGGCTGTTTGATCAAGACCTGTCATGTCTCTTCGTGCTTGTCGGACCAGGTGGCAGCCAGCTTAGATGGGGACGGGATAAAGAGTTTGGGACGTTTCTGGGGAAGTTCTGCCCCTGGCTACATACTTAGATCCATTCTCAGTTCCTCTGGTGGTTGGGACTCCAGGTGTCAGGGTTTTCTGAGCCTCATTTTGACACTAGACTGAGAAGTTCCTCTCATATTCCATCCAGAGTTCTAAGCTGGGCTGTGACTACCGAGAAACTCTGCTCAGTAACAGCAACAAGTGCTCACATGGTGCTCTGTGTGGTCTCCTACCAACCAGTGGCCTGCTAGGACTAGGTGAATCTTCCATATGTAGTCTAGACCAACAACCAGGTATGGACTGGTCTCAGATCCCCGGTCTAAGGCTAACCCCTGTGCCAGCCAGGCCGTGGTAGGTGGGAATCTTCATGGAACTCAGGACCTGAGTCTATTATGTCCAGTCTGCATTTTCATCCTCTAGTTGGAGTGAGCACTACTGAGTCCCCATGGCCACCCAGGAACAGCCTTCGGTGGGCCAAGCAAAGGAGACTGTGATAAACCGGAGCCTCCATGACTCTGAAGTCTATCTACAGATCTATCTGCATTGACACAGGGAAGCACTGTCCTCGGTGTAGTATGATGTATTTCAGTGCCTATGTTTTTGTAGGAAATGTTAACTATGTCAACATTATTTTTCTGGGAGGAACTTTCTACTGTTGTAGAGTATGTGTGGCTTAATGTGTCATATTTGTGTGTGTAGGGAGGAGCAGGAGTGTGTAACACACTTGTCTGTTTAGTGTGCAGCTGGCTATATATGTGGTGCCACTGTTTCTTTGAGGGAGGTGTGTGTTGTCTCTCTCAGTTTTTGTCTCTGTATATTAGGGGTGCGCTGTCTCTGTGTATTAGGGGTGTGCTGTCTCTGTGTGTTTTCTTTTCTCCATTGATGGGAAAAGCCTGACAATCAAATTACTTAGAAGATTTTTCAAATCGACTTTGCCTCTCTTATAAAAATGAGCCATTTAGTGTCTTTGAGGCCATTACTGAGTCTCTCAGAGGGAGGGGAAGGCGAATCAGAAGTAAAACCCACACACTCTCACTAATGGTGTTAATCTCATTTGCTGTCAACATTCAATACTCATTGAAACTCCTGTCCCTCGACCTCCTGGGACAGAAACCCTGGAAGAGGAGCTGCCAGAGTAGATAGGCTGCAGTCAGGCCCACACTGTAGATCCCAGATGTCTAGGAAGGGTATGGCTCGGATCCATCTGTGAAGAATATGATGTGACAGACATAGACCTGGGACCAGGGATGGGGCAAATAACACCCTACCTATTAGCACACCTCTCCCATCTTGCTCTTCACAGTAAACAGCAGTAATTCTCTCATGCACATGGGGCAGACAGCAGAGGTCTGAATCTGGGAAGGCAGAGCAAAGATAAAGTGTCATCATGATGTATTCTTTTGAGTGGCCCTAGGGACAAGCCCAGGTCTCTGGGGTAGTACGTACCACAGAACTAAGGGTCTGGCCCCAGGAAATTTATCGCACAAGTTCTGACCTGTGGAAATGCAGGCAAGATACCCACATCTTCCAGTGTATGAGCAATGAATGGACCTTTCTGGGCCTATCTATGTTTTGCTCAACTCAAGGGTACCGATGCCTCCTGTCTGGTTTTGGATGAGTAGGGCTCAAGGATTCCAGTCAAGGATGTCTGATGTCCAGCAGAGCTACTTTGTTTCTAGGACAGAACAACAGCTAGGGATACTGTTAGCCAAAGATGTGTCTACAGAAACAGGATGAGATGGTAGATCGCTGTTGAGAGAGAGAACACCTTGTAGAAGTGAGACACAAACAAATACAGTTTCAAGGCACTAGTGGTGAACTGGGAACCAGCACAGAACAGAGTCATTCATTTCATAGAAGTCACTAATAACAGTGCTATTGAGACTGACTCAAATATATGAAGAGGCAAAAGACCCAGGTTACACAACCTCAGCACTCCTCATCAGAGAAATGTGCACCAAAAAGAGATATCTGTCCACTCTTACCAGGGTGGCAGGAGCAGAGAGCACCATGACAAGGGTGCTTTGAGAAGCCACAGGGACTCAAAGTCCTTACTGCAATAAATTCAGAATGGGACAGTATTAGGCTCCCTTGGGAAAGTGTTTGTCTCCTGGTTTTAATCCCCAGAACCCACATATGAAAATCAAGGTGTAGTAATGCATTTCTGTAATGCCAATACTAGAGATGAGGAGATGGGTGGATCCCTGGACTCTCTGGCTAGCAATTTAACCTACATGGTAAGTCCCTGGCCAATAAGACCCCGAGACTCTGTCTCAAAGATGAGGTGAATAGTGCCTAAGCACAGCATCTGAAGTTGATATCTGACCTCCACATGTACACACACACACACACACACACACACACACACATACACACATACACACATACATAACACACATACACACACACACACACACACACATTCACAGCCCAAAGAATCCAGCACTTAAACTCTTTAATATTTTCCCAAAAGAAGCAACAACTTTTTTATTGACACTAAACCCTGAACACAAATATTTATAGTAGTTTCTTTTCCAGTTTCCAAAACTTGGAAGCCAATAATATATCTTCCATGGGGGAGTTGACGAAGGGTATTGTAATCATGCTATGTATTCAGCACAAAGAGAACAGCAGTCCAAAGCCATTAAACACAGGAGGAAACTCGAATGTCTGTTTATAAGAAGGTGGTGCGAAAGTGCTACTGTTGGAGTCCACTGGGATGAGATTCGAGTGAAGGTGAAGCTATGAGATGGTGGAGTGAGGGGAATGGAGTGCCAGGGTCTGGAGTAAGAGGGATGGAATGGCAGAGCATGGAAGAGTGTCAGGCAGTGGTGATACTCTGTCATATAGAGTTCCTGTGATCTACAGTGGTGGTTAGTGTCACTGCGTTCATGAAATTTCGTACGTGTACAGGGTGAATCTGAATGTGGACTTTGGGTGTCAACCATGTATCAGTGTTGGCTCACTGATCATAACCAATGTACACTCACCCTCGGGGGATGCTAACAGCAAAGGATACTGCACACATATGTAGACAGGAGGTGTATGGGAAACCTCTTTGCCTTTGATCTTAAGAAAGAAGGAAAAGAAAAAGAAAAAGGAAATGAAAAGAAAGGACAGGAAAGGGAAAGAAAAAGGGGAAAAAGGAAAGAAAAGAGGAAAAAGAAAAAGTCAGCAAAGCTGGATAGGACTCTATGAGGAGCAACTGTTTCCTGGGTAGGTGTTAGGTGCAGAAGTGGGGTCGGGTCATTTGGCAGGCAGTGCCCACGCCTCTGGGCCAGTACCACCTGGCAGTGTGACCTCTGGACTGTAGAGAGTTGGGATATCAGAGATGCGGAGGCCCAGACAAGGAAGGCCATGGAGAGAACTGTGGTGTGTCTCAGTGAGCACCTGTCCATGTGGCTCACTTTTCTAGAGGTCTGAGGATGTGGTACCAGCTTCTGCTCAGTTCTGGTGGAGGACTCCTTGAGGATATTATTACAACAGTGTGTGAGAGCGATGGATCACATCACAGGACAGAAGGACAGAGGGAGGGAGGGGCCAATCTGTTCTGTGATAGCAGCACACTATCATAATAGCTAGTGAGGGCTCCCCAAGAACTATTGAATTCCTCTAGGGCAGCATCACAAGTGATGTCCTGCTGGGCTCCACCTCTTAAAGACTCCTCCAGCTCATAACATACCTACACTGGGAAATAAGTTTCCAATACCTGGCCTCTTGGGGGACAGACCTCCTCCAAACCACAATAATAAAGAAAGCAGAGCAGAGTCTTCCAGGCAGCAGTACCTGCCCCAACATCATTCCCTCTAATTGCACCTGGATCAGATAGGTGTGAGCATGCCTATTAGTCTATCCTAAATAAATCGGACACTGGATTAATGAAGTTGATCATAGGGGTTCCCAGGTGGCGACAGAAATTTTGGCTGAGACTGAAGTGTCATCACTGAGAATCAGGTGAACCCTCTGACTGACCCAGCTCTCAGAGGAGCCATGTGATCAGAGGCTGAGCAGAAGCCCCTGTTCACTGGTGCCTAGCTTCTGGACATTTCAGTCCAGGAGCTTCAGCTGTATCTGATTCATCTTTTCTCTCCAAGGCTGCCCTCTGCTCCCTAGCTTAGCTCTGAATACATTTCCAGTTTCCTAAGGAGCTCCACTTTCCAAAGTCCTTCCAGCTACATTTCACCTAGGAAGCATTGGTTCTGAGCATGTGCCCTGGGTGAACCTTGTTTTCTGTACTGAGTGACTGGTCCTTCACTGTGGCCTGCTGCCAAATCCTGAATCTCTTCACCTCCTGATTCCTCCTCCTTCCTCAGGGTGTGTGGTTAGCATCTCAACATGCAAATCCCAGCAGCTGCACACGTTACTGGAAGCCCATTTGCCCGTTGTCAGCCATCCTGCCACAGAGACAATGGCAATTGGGGTTTTGAGACCACATCTAATCCCTAATGCTATTTCCTGTAACATTCCTCTTAATTGTTATCACTTCTCCATCTACAGGTCCCTAGAACATTCTGGTGGTAATGTTATGACCACAGTTCAGAGCCCTCCTCCTCCTCTTTAAATCATGCCTTTGGTCCATCTTGCAAAGTCAGACTAGCCAGTCCCTGTGGTTGCTGGAAGGAAGCGACCCTGAGCAGCCACTCTGTCTCTTGAGACCTCACCTCCAAAGACAAAGCAGAGCTGTATGGTTCTGAAGCAGGCCTGAGCCCTGCATGCCTCATGCTGCCATCTTCCTCCTTCAGGAAGACATCTACGTTTGTGTGTGTTGGTTGGGTGAGGGCATGCTAGGCTATGCCCCTAGAGTACTTCCTGAATACTCTCTAAAACGGTGGTTCTCAACATTCCCAATGATGCAACTCCTTAATACAATTCCTCATGCTGTGGTGACCCCCAACTATAAAATTATTTCTGTTGCTATTTTATAACTGTAATTTTGCTAGGGAATGGTGCCTCAGTTCCTAAGACCATTGGAAATAATGTTTTCTGATGGTCGCAGCCCACCCACAGGTTGAGAACACCTGGCTTCTAGCACCGCCTAAGACCCTGAGGCTGTGCCACCTGGACACACGCCAAGTGCAATGAAGGCACAGTTGCATACAAACAACTTCAAGGAGCAGCTAGAATCTCAGGTGAGGTCTCATGACTCTCCCCAGCCTCTCTTCTGAGGAAATGTCAACAATCAACAGGCCTCTCCTGATGGTCTCTTGCAAGCGGGCACAGTTGATTTGATCATGGCAGCTGTTTTATTTGGAGGGCTATACTCCAGGACAACTATCTTGCAATATCTTCGAACTTGTGCCATTGGGATCAGCGGGTCTCCATCTGTGGATTGCAGCCATCGGAAAACACATGTTTCTGATGGTCTTAGGACCTCTGACACCCTCCGAAGGAAACAGGACCACTATTGATATACGTGCCAATATCTTTTGAACTTTGCCATGTTGGGGGTGTACAACATGAGGATCTACCTCACCCCAGGAGGGAGAAATGGCGAGATCACACCACTGAGACACCACTCAGTAGCAAAATTACACCATGAAGTAGCAACGGAAATAATTTTATGGTTGGGGGTCACCACAACATGAGGAACTGTATTAAGGGGCCGCAACATTAGGGAGGTTGAGAACCACTGCTCTAAAAGATCACACCATGTCTAATCGAAGGCCTGGGTCATTCTATCTCACAATTGTGGAACGACCTAGAAAGCTTATTGGTTGATAGCAACTTAGTGATTTTCCCTCTGATCTCACATGGAAGACTGCTGGACTTTACAGTTTGAAATGCCTCGGTATCCTCTTTCAAACCTGCCACAGCACAACTAAGATTCTAAGTACAGAGCTCATTCTAAACTGAGGATTGATATGCACTGGCAGCTATGACATCCTAATCTAAATATGTCATTTCTCCCTGGCCAAGGCTAGCATCATGTCCCCAGCACAGGGCAGCTGTTATCTACCACCCAGGCTTCTCGCAAGCTCCCCAACTGTTCTCCTTCTACAGTTCTTCCCACGAGGTATTTGAATACACTCACCTGGCAGTGTAGCCAGGATATGTAGGCACCCCAGGGAGCCCATCTTAGGGTGTCAGCACCCTGAGTCACAAGTCACAAGTCTCCAGAGCAAGTGTCCCTCATTTATAGCAGGTGGGTGTTGTAAATGGACATCGGGCCACAGAATGGGATCCAGACCCTCCCATCTTATGACCCCCACACCAACACTGCTGTTTTGTCTCCAGGGCTCCAGTTTTACCCCTGGTGCAGCCTGAAGTTGGCCAGTTCTATAAATAGGTAGTGATGAGAAGATAGGCCACTGCTGCTGCCTCCTCTTCCTCCTCCTCCTCTTCATCTTCCTCTTCCTTATTCTCCCTCTTAGGCTTATTCACTTAGCAATTTCTCCATGCCTGCCTCCTTTCTGGACATTTCCATCCCTTGGGGCAGGGCTAGCCTTTAGGAAGGGTTAGCCAGTCTCTTTTCCTTCCTCTGATGGTCAGAGAAATGCACAGTTCAGTATGGAGGATCCAAGGTTCTGGGTAAAGAAAATAGATGATCATCGACCTTCACAAAACACACTTGCCTCCTGGCAGAAACGCACCCAGAAGCTAGTGATCACCCCTCTCCCCAACAGTTTCCTGCATGCACTTCACCACCACTCACCTGGATGGCTGCTGAGTGCCCTGCACTGTATACCTACCCACCTGCCTAGGCTCATCTGTTCATTTGTCACTTGCCACCAGCCACAAGGCCGTCAACATGGCCGCCCAGCTCACTGCAGCTTGAACTTTGCCCAGCTGTCTCCTCAGCCTGCTCTCAGTGCAGATCTCCTTCAAGGCTGTCTGGCTCTAGATGGAAGCACGCTCCCGGGAGAGCTCCTTTGTGTCTACATTTAGACGAAGGACTTATCTTCTTCCTAGCACTTACTGGACCTCACCCTTGCTCTTTATCTTTGCTCTGTCCCATTAGTGAGCCATGTGGTGCCAATTATATGACACTGGCTGCTAGTACATCCTCACGGCTAGTACATGGCAGGCGTTTTCAGGCCTGTGCAGGGCCCTTGAACAGAGGCTGGCCGAGATGCCCATGTTCCAATGTTGCTAGAACGGCTCCCGGACATGGTAGAAAGGATGACCGAGCAGAGAGAAGCTCCCGGCAGGGATCTGGGAAGGTGCCAGGGGTGAGACTTGCACAGGCTCACTCCCTACCTTGTTAACAGAGAGGTGGAGTCCAGGACCCTGTCATGTGCTCCTTGAGCTCCCCTGGTGACCCTCGGCTGCTTCCTTCACCCTCAGCTCCTGAAGCTTGCCATCGCTATCCTGTCATTCCACAGGCCCCAGCAAGAAGCAGGCAAAGTCAACCCCCTGCGGCAATGGGTTAAAAATCGCGGTATGGCTCAGGAGTAGTAAGAGTGCACAGAGCTCAGCTGAAAAGGATTGACACATTCTACTCTGCCGGAGTAGAAACGAAGGGGGAGCTGCTTACTCAATCCTGTGTTTTGTGTGGGACCCTGGGCCTGCCTCAGTGGCACTCAGTTTGTTTCTGCAAAGAGCTTGACTGGAATAAGCTGGTAACCAATGAACAGGAGTAAGATGAAAACCAGTAAACCAGTTATACTAAGAGGTAGGTTCATAAAGAAAAGCCACATTCAATTTAAAGGAAAACTCCAACAGCTGATTGTATTGTCCCACAATATAATTTAATAAGAGCACAATAAAACACAAAAGTGTGCCCACAAGAATATCTGCGTATCAGATATTTACATTGCAATTAATAACAGTAGCAAAATTACAGTTATGAAGTAGCAACGAAAATAATTTTATGGTTGGGGGGTCACCACAACAGGAGGAACTGTATTAAAGGGTCGCAGCATCAGGAAGGTTGAGAACCACTGATTTAGAAAAGCTTTAGCCTAAGGACTTGTATCACACACTGTTCCTGACAGGGACAAGCCTAGGGCTGACATAGCAACCGGGACCCTCCTTGGCTTGAGCTACACACACATTCCTTTCCCAACCGAGAACTTCCCAAACAAGCACCCCACTTGCATCAGACTGCATGCACACCCCATTCCAAACAAAGAAATCGATCGATCGATCTGACCGGGGCTTCCTTAACAATGTTCAGTAATTCCCTTTTTGTGATGAGACACATCCTACCACTAAGAGAAATGGGCTGATCCAGGCTAGACTGGCAAATTGTGTCTTGTAAACAAACTTCTAAGAGGGAAAAGTCCTATTTGCCATTTTATGACTACGTATCATCATCGGGTGTGCATATGATTAAAATCAAACACTTACCAAGATAGGACATTCACAATGAGCAAAGGCTTATATAACCCAAGCCTGTCAATCAAAACAAAACCATCTGCACTCCAAGCCTAGCAACCGTGTCCTCTGTCTCTTGGACCCACCTAGGCAGTCACCAGTTCTTCTCAGGACCTACCGCTCCCTGGTAGCGTGTCCGCTCCGTGCAACTTTGTGAATATAATCCCCTGCTGCTATGCTGTTTGTGTGTTAATATTCAATTCTTTGACCAAGATGTCAAGAAGGCCCCTGGTGACATTTCCATGATCACAGAATTGGTGATGCCAGGGCTGGGGTACCACATGAGTCCCAGCTTATAGCTCAGGTTTCTTTTAGTACACTCACGATGCCGTTATAGGCCTGAGTAATCGTGTCTGCTCTGGAATGGTGCTTTTAAGAACTGACCAAAAGCAGCATTTTAATAAAGACAAGATTATGTTTCGGACAGTTCAGTGTCGGGTTCATGTAATGAGGATCTACTTCTGCCAGGAAAGTTCACCCCTTCTATGCTTCTGTGGGCCTGGGGTCAGTGTATGTTCTGCCTTGATCCCCCGCCTGCAGTGTGACTAAATGTCACTGAGCGTCCTGCCCCCATCTGGGGCTGCCTCCAAACTCTGTATTTGTGAAGATCTCTGGGGAACTCAAGAGCCTGAAACTTTAGGGTCCTTCCCATGTCACTGAAGTGACTGCAGGGGCACCCCACATGCTTTGTTCTTAGCCCTTCTCCTTTTCTCCACTCCACGATATAGGCCCTGCACACTGAGGGTTCATTATGAATTGTAGAACGTGATAGATCACAAGTACGAAGCCTCATACAAAGAACCAAGCCAACTAATTTATAAATAAGCTGAAAATTGGCAGGAAAGTCGAGCCCGATACATGCTCTTGATTTTCATCTGTGCGTAAACAAAATGGTTCACCCATCCCCCGCTAAATGCCTTTGATGAAATAACAGGGGGTGCAAAAGTTATTAAAAATAACCCGAATGTTGAATTAATGACTGGAAACTTTAAAACTAATTTGAATAAAACAAGAGTTTGGTTTTTCAAAGACATTTTTATTATTTCTATAATAACTCATCTTTTTCCTAACTCCTTATAAAGGTATAAAAACTCCCTGTTAACAATCTCCCACGAGCGGGTGCCCTTCTGAACGGGGCTGCCTGTGGTCCAGCTTTGCTTTGGGAGTCTGAGGGTTTCAGTGGAGACTCCTCACTCCAGCCAGGCATGCAGCACCCTCACATGCCCTTCAGAGCCCAACCCTGTTCCAGGTCCCTCATTTCCAAGTTACGTCTGGGATCCCTGAGAGAATATCAGCGACCTCTGTCACCTTCAGGAAAGTCACACATACTGCCCACCCGCTGTCCCTGAGATCTTGCTTATTTCCTCACTATTGTGACAAATATCCAGCAAGAAAATCTCGATGAAGGAAGGGTTTATTTTGGTTTCAGCTCAAGGTTATATAGTTCGTCATCCATCATGGTGGGAAGCCCTGGATGCAGGAGCACGAGCCACTGGTTACATAGCAACTGCAGTCAGGAAGCAAAGAGTGATGGGTGCTGGTGCTCAGCTTGCTTTGTTCTTTCCATTCAGACTGGGACTCCAGCTCATGGAGATAGTGACACTCACATTTAGGGTGTATCTTTCTACATCAAATAGCCCATCTAGGAATACCCTCAGACATAGACATGCCTAGTAGTTTATCTCCCAGATCCTGTCCAGTTGACAAAAATAACTATCACACTGGTCTCTGCTCTGGCTTTATCCATATGAGCTCGCAGCTTTCCAGCAACCATGGAGGCCTCTGAACTGGACCAAATGTGCCCCTCCGTGTGGAGGCCTGGCTTCTTCCAACAAACTGCCCTCTGTCCTTCAGCTGGACAGTGCATTGTGTTCTGTCTATACCCCACCCCAGGTAGCAGATTTCCTGTTTGTTAGCTCAGGGTCCCGACAGATCCCACAGACTGGGTGGCTCAAACAGCAGGCAGGAGCTTTGAGGATGGAAGTCCAAGTCCAGGGTGCTGTGAGGAGGAGCTCCCTGGAGGACTCCACATAACCTCTAGATGACTCTTCTTTATGTGTCTCCCATGCCTCCTTGTAGTGTATCTTCCTCTGTAAAAAGAAACCTATTGGAGTCGGGCTACCCCATGTCCCCCTTTAACCTCCATCTCCATATCCAGTGACATGAGGGGTGAGCATTTCAAAATATGAATTCTGGGGACGCAACCTGTATGACATCATAGAGCACTTCTGGGCATATGCATGTCTCACCTGAAAATGTCAATGTTTGTGTAGGTATGTGTTTGAGTCTCTTTGTTTATCCACATGCATTTCAGTGTGTCTGTGAGTGGTACTCCTGTTTGCTTAAAAGTCTGTCACCTCGTGTAGTAGGTGGGGGAAACTTCTCAGGCATCTTACCAGGCGTGTAAGTACTCAATGTATTCGCACCCTGGCTCCAGGTCTGTAGAAGAGGAGGTGAAGAGATAAGTGGGGAGAGCACAGTAAGGGGAGCAATCAGCACCAATCACGGAGTGGAGCTCCCTAACTGCACAGCCCACGACCTGATTACCATCCAGGTGTGGCTGCAGCTTAGCAGCTAGTGAGGTGCAATCAGTTCTAAAATTGGAGCCCTGGCGCTGCCTCTGTTTGGACTGCCACGTGTGATAATGTGCGCCTGCTCTTTGCTCTTCCATCATCCCGGGCAGTAAAGAGATGGCAGAGCACACGCATCAGTAAGTACCCTATCAGCCTATGTGATATTTTTCCTATTCCATGTGAGAAATACGTTCAGACATGGGAAGGAAAGGAATGCAGAGAACGTAGCAAGAGGGACAAAGAATTGGCCATGCAAAAGCCACGGTAATGAGGGTGATAGAAGAGCTTTGTATGGTGATCCTGGAGTCATGCCCCTGGACTTGAGCAGGAATAATACAGATCTGGAGAACCTCACCAGACTGTATGTACATGGTGCTCTGAAGGAATGTCAGGGCGTGCAGGACACCAGGCTCCCCCAGTGGCCTCCATGGAGCAATGATAACCAGAAGATCTGTTCTTCTCTGCACAGCAGCCCCTAGAACACCATGGTGATTTCACCAGTGCTGTCCATAGGTAGCACTGAATTTCAGCAACATTTCCCTGAGGCCCAAACTATGTACCTGAAGATGGTAGAGGGAGGAAGATCTCCGAGTGAAGCATTCCTCTGAGGTCACTGCCACTGGTAGTCCTGCCTGGTAAGCATGCAGTGGGCTGTGAGCAGACTGAACTTTGCCTGAGACTCTGAAGCCTCTTGTTCCCATGGGGAAGGCCGGATTTCTGGAGAGTTTGCTTAGCGTTTGCCCAGCCTGTTCTTCCTACTGTCTCTAGACATCTGTCTGGCAGCAGGATCTCTGCTTCTAAGTCCCACTGCTGCAGACTTGGGAGATGTGACTTGGGTCAGCTCAAGGGAGTCTGGTCACTTGCCCCAAATGTCCACCTTTCTTGCTCAGTGGCCTCCCAGGTGAGCAGAGTAGCCACTGGATACACTGGTACGTTGTAGAAAGAACCTCTCTTGAGGCTGAGCACTTAGCAGTGGGGTTAAAGCTCTACACAGAAAATGTTCAAATGTTCACAAGCACTGGCCAGAGTAGACCCCTGAATATAAGAGGTAGAGACCTTTGAGGGGCCTGGGGCAAGATTCATTATCTGCCCCTCTGGCTCAGGACCCACTCACAAGTGGATAGCCTTCCACTGTCTGTGCAGGTTAGGGCCAGCCCCCTGCCTGAGATAGCTGGGAAGTTCCACCTTTCAGAGCGCCTGCAAGAGGCATGGTTCTGCAGCCAAGGAAGTTACCTGGGAAGGACTGCCTTGAGAATAGAGACAGCAGGACAGAAAGAAAAAAAAAACCATAGAGGGATTTCCTTCTCAGCTCCCTGTGGATTAGATCTTAAGCTCCTGAGAGTACAGTCCATCTCTTCCTTGCTCAGCTCTGTAGCACTAATCTGTAACACCAAGGACCGAGGTGATATTTTAGGCATACAAATTGCTATCAAGTTGCAGTCAGACCATCTGTCCACCATCCTGTCCTTGCTCAGTGCTCTAGGAATCCCCGGTCCCAGAAATGAGCAAGGTTGTAGAGCCACAAATGGAATTTTGTGACAGATGGGCCAGGACAAGTGCTGATTACTCTGTGCTGGGCAGAGTCATGCTTTGCTGTGATCAAGAAACCCTGCCCTGTTTGGTTCCTTTGGTGATAGGCAGGAAGTTTGTTTGACCCACATGGTGTGACCTGCAGTTTTTGTTGCTGAAAACACAGGGCTGCAGTATTCAATGTACCTGGTTTTTATTGAACATCTACTTTTGTGCCAGCTGAAATATGGGAACTCCTGGGTATAGAAATGAGCATTGTACCAGGAAAGTATCAGACACATGTTGTCCAGTTAAGGAAACGAAATGGGATATCGATGATGGGGAAACTCATTACAAAGCTGGAGGGGTCTCAGGGATCCTGGTGTGCCTCATTGACTGTGCAGGGGCTAGTATATTCTTGTGCAGCATAGCTCACATGACATACAGTTCAAAAGTACGAGATGGTTCCATGCAACAAGTACCTTATTCTTTTGCTGTTTGAACACTCAAGTAGCTGACTCCCAACTATGCTGTGATGTTAAGACAGCACTCAGAAGGTCAAGGACTGCTGTGTGTGTATGTGTGTTATTTGTTATGTGGTGTATATAATATGTTTTTCTGGTATATGTATGCTAGTATGTGTGGTGTGTGCTATGTGTGGTGTGTATATGTTTGGTGTGTATGTCTGTGTGTGTAATATGTATGTTATATGTATGATATGTATATGTGGTGTGTGTATTGGTGTATATATTTGCTATGTGTGGTGCTTATATGTTTGGGGTGTGTGTTGGGGGAGAGGTAGTGTTGGAGAGGGTTGCTACTAGTACATTGTCAAGGTATATATAACCTAACCGGCAATGGTTCTAGATAGGAGCATCCCTTGGTCCCTAGGAGAGGCAAATGTTCTCATAGAAAAGCAGTCTCATGACCACAGAACTGCCAAAGGACGAATTACAACAGTCAGCCTAGAGTTCGCAAATCCCAAGTAGGATGTGGGAAAATCAAGGAGGAGCACATGACTCCCCGAGGTTTGTAGGCGCCGGAGTTCTTGGGTAGACTCTATTATAAATGTATATAAAGCACTTAAATAAAAAGTGAAATTACATAGGTGAGCAGACGATAGAAGCTAGCATGCACGTTTGAAAGTACACATTCGTGCACACGCACTAAAACAGAGCTATCATTTGATCCGGCAATCTTACTCCTAGGTAATTATCTAAAGGAAATGAAGTCAGCGTCTCAGAGACATCTCCGCCCCCGTGTTCGTTGTAGAATTATTTGCAGAAGCAAAGAGGTGTGAATAACCTAATGTCCACCCACAGGTGAAGAGATAAGGAAAATGTGGTGTAACTACACAATGAACTGTCATTCAGCCTTAAAGAGAAGGACATTCTACCTCTTCCACGGCATGGGTGAGAATGGAGGCCATGTGGGAAACATAAGCCAAACAGAAGGCTAGGCAGCAGGTCGTCTCGCTTACAGGTGGAGTCTAAAAACAAACTCAGACTCAACAAACCCGATCTTGAAACCCCCTCACAGACAAGCCCTTGAAGTTTGTCTGCTTGGTGATTCTAGAGCTTATCCAGTTGACAACCAATAGCAACCAACTACCATGCTAGGTAAGACATTATCTTCCCCCCTTTCTTTGACCTGGAAAACTTCCCCAAGGGAGTTCCTTAACATATCCTCTTAACATGACCCTGAAAGTGAACTGCCCCAGCCAGGTTACGTAGAGAAATGGCATAGTCCACGCATTCCAAAGGCTTCTCTGTGATGCTCACACACAGTATGTAAGAAGTATTGCTTTAGAGACCAGCAGGATAATGCACATCTACGCAGGAGCAATGCTCAGCACTCAGGCAAGGCCATGGCCAGCTCTGTCCATCCCACCACAAGCAGAGAGGCAATTGCTACCCATGGTTTTGAAGGTGATCAGGATGTTCCACAGAGGCAGGTCCACATCTGTGCTGAGAGCAATTGTGTTGAAGGAAAACTATAAGGAGGAAAAAAATAACAAGCTTTGCTTGTGGAAGATAAAAAAATGCATAGGTTCTAACTTGCCAAGTCTTAGGGAGCTGACCAAGAGCTGGAAGGCAGAGAGAAGTAGCTGGTGTCCTAAGCCACTTGCCCACTGAAAAAGTATAAAGGGATGCTGTCAATTGCGGGGATGAAGGGAGGCCTGGAGGAGGTGAAGCTGGGATCCAGATATCACCTGCATCCATGGAAAAGGGCACAAAGCCTCCTCTCTGAGACACTTGTGTGAACACTGAGGGTCTGTAGATGGCAGAGACACTGAGCAGAGTCACAGACTGAGGTTCAGCTCTGAGAACAAGGACTTTAACCTCTGTTTTCTAAGGAGCAGCCTAGGCAGTGACACTCTCAAGGGAAAAGCTCCTTCAACACATCATCTGAGTGTGAGTAATGGCCAGGAAGGGTGGTTTGGGGAAATGGATAAAAGGCAAGCCCCTGGGCTATCACACAATCTCCAGAGGAGGGAGAAAGCAGATGTGTCCAGGGCCCACCAGATTAAGCCTTTGAGGGTGAGACCCTCCAGGAAAATTCATATCAACTCCTAGCTCTGACCTGTAGGCAGTTCTGTGTCAGACTTGGTCATTCGATTTCTCTGTGCCTCATTTTCAAATTTATCCATGGAATGTGGGCACTGATATCTTGGGAGCTATTGGTGTTAAAATGGCCAATACACATTAATGCATATCTGCCCACTGCAGGGACTCTTATCTGTTGGTCTGGGAGTAGCCAGACCTATATGGCTGACAACTGCTCTCTACTCTTCTGTGACTCCAGGAGAAGTCAGAGCACCTGTCTCGTGCCAGCAGCGATCAATTTATTCACTCATCCATTCCCTTCTTTTAACCCCGCTGACGTGCCAGGCCCTGACCTTCACCCTGACTTCTCTCTCACAGGTGATGACACAAGGTTAGAATGAAATTAGTTACAGAGACAAAGCCTCCCTGTCACCAAGTGAGGTCCCCAACTGTGAGGCAACCCATACCAGTCCTCCACCTACAGCCACTCCAGGCCTCTCTGAGAACACACCCTACCGAGACATCGGCTTTTGAATGTAGAGTCTCTCCTTATTACAGTAGCCTGAACCAAATCATCTCATTCATTCAGATTTTGGCGTTGACAATATCTATCTCTCTACCACTACCTCCATGTCATCAGTGTAAGTATGTGTCTGTATCTGTATCAATCTAACGTCTTTCTTTTCAGGCTCATATTTTTCGTGTGTGTGTATATATATGCTCGGTACTGACATTTCTAAACAGGTGTTACCCTACAGTCCAACTCTGATATATTCATCTTAGGGCATTTTTTTTCTCTTTCTTCATGAGGGTAGTTTGTGGGGGAGGAGGCATAGACCAGACACCAACATGCTTTCTTGCACACACACACACACACACACACACACACACACACACACACACACACAGATACATACAGACACATACACAAAAACACAGATAGACATATATACATACACACATACAAATATGCACAAACAGACACACACAGACACTCAGGCACGTGTGCACCTTTACCGTGATTACCCAGTTATTTTCCAAACTTAATCTTTTTTTATTGGCTTGAAATATACTTTGGATATTGGAATGAGGGGGGAATGTAACCCAGAGCAGGTTGCCAACACAACACTCTTTCAGATGCGGATCCTCTGACCATGAATATTAGTGTCATCTAGGATTCAGAGGACAAATGACCAGACCATAAAGACCAGATTCTGTGTGAGCCACATAAGGTCCAAGCTGTGTGGCTTCTTTCTTTTACAAACCCGTAAAGATGTGAACTTGTTCCTAGATTACCATTTACGAAGTGCTGAGGGCTGCTGGGTTTGGTACTTTGGATGTTCGGGTGGCATATGGAGTCTTGAGCCAGGAGGTTAGACATGTAGGATCATGGGCCGAATCTTACACCTTTTGAATCAGAATTTGAGTTTTAACGCCATCCCCAGGATGTCCCTGTGCATAAAGTTTGAGAAGCAAATGACTGACTAACCCACTTGAACTAAGTAGGGCTGCTTCTTATAGTTTTGATTCTTAAGCTGATTTTGTTGAGATATTTCATGCCTCCCTTGCTGCCATCTGCACTCTGAGCTATAAGTACAAAGCACTTTCTGAACCACAAAGGCACGAATCCGAATATTTTGTCTTTCTGCGAACAATTCACAGGATCCAAGAATATACAGGCTGAGAAATGCCTCCTCTGTTCTCTGAGAGGAATGGAAATCTGGTGACCTGCTGTGCTCAACTGACCCGGAAATAACTTTGCACTTAATTTTAATTTGCTATGGGTGGCAACAGTGTTCTTTTTATGTCGAGAAAAAGCAGCAAGCACTCACATGGGTGAAGGGCTGCAGCTGTGATTGATGGCAGAGAATGTAGGGTAAGGGCAGGCAGGGCCTGCAAAGCCAGCTGCCATCTTCCTGAGCTGCAGGAGGGTGCTTCCCTCAGTGTCTTCTGTTCTCTCCAGAGGCTGCTGAATGGGCTCTGTCATGGGATGGGGGGTGGAGGGGGTAGGAGGGTAGGGGATGCCCTGGCCAGAGCCCTGGTTTGGACTCCCAGCATATCTGAACACCTTCTGAAAAGGGAAGTTAGAAAAGGAAGGGGATTCCTAGCCAACCCTTGAGGGGTAATTATTTATTATTTCTACAATTAGACTTTTCAAGGCTATGCTGTAAAGTCCCCAAAGGATGCTGGAGGGTCTGGATCCCAAGAGGAATGGCTTCCTGAAAACTTTAGCCTCTCCTTCATACCTTGGCCTCAGAACAGGAGCTGCCCGTGATCTCCTTCCAGCTCCTCAATCTGCAGTCCCACCCTGAATCCCCTGCAGGTCAACACTCTTCCTTTGCCCCTTTATCCCATCCTCTGGGATTTGGGTGGGTGTAAAGGTGGCTTCAGGCTTCTTGTTCTCATGGTGTCAGGCAGACAGAAAGGAAGGCTTAAACTTTCCTTGCTTCGGCAGGGCCATGACTGTCTTTGTGTAGTCACATACCTCAGTGCTGATTCCCCCATGAAGTACAACTTGACTGAAGAGTCAAGGCCCTTGTGAGAATCTGAATGAAGTCTTCATCCCAGGTGACTGACTCCCAGCCCTCTGGTGGTACACTGGACCCTAGATCATAAGCTTCCTAGACTTAGGAACTCCAGAGAGTGTTATGAGGCCACTTGTTCTACCCTTTACCAAAGCAAATAGCCTCTGACAGGTCTCTGAGAGGTGATGGCATAACGGTGCCTGGAAGGATGTGAAGTTATCCCCTGTTGCCTGCCTCTCCTCTCCTCGAGCTGATGAGACTAAATGACCTCCAGGCAGTGCGTCCTTCTAAGGATCCTCATTAGTCTCTCCTTTCCCAGTCTCTGAGATCGATCTGCCTTCACACCACCTCTGACCCAAACCCAGCAGTGGTCCCACAGGGGCATCAGCCTGCCCCCTGACACCAGTGGTCTTAAAACATCTGCCTTCTCTGCCCTCTCTTCCCATATCCACACGTACATGTCACATCTTGGTAAGTCATGTCCAGGAAATAACACCAGAGTGGCTCTAGCTGAGTCACTGTGTCGGCAAGAGCTGCAGGTCAGGGATATTTGCATTAGGCAATTTGACTCAAGGGCATCAGTTCATGATATGAGGAATCAGGCCAGAGGGGCTGGTGGAGCATGGGAGACATTTGGGAATGGCTTTGCAGTTAGTACTTGAAAATACATTTGCTGACCACGTGTTCTGTCCATAATTAGACCTAAATCTAATTGGGCTTCTGAAAGAGCCACTGCTACTCAAGCAGGATGATGGCCTGAGTACTGTGGCAGTTTTCTGTGCTATAGTGATGAATGTGTACAAAGGCTCCTTGCCATTCAGACAGCCCCATCCCCTTGATGCACTTCCCATGATGCTGTGTGCCTTGAGTTTTCTGTGACACTGATATGTACCAGGTCAGAGAGTCTCTGAAGCATATATCAACACAGGCGTTAGGCCTAGGATGACAACTGCAAGCTCAGTATTCTTGTGAGTGGCTTCTACACCTTTTCCAAGGCAGCAACTATGGGAAAAGGAAGGCAGCATCTGGATAGTAAGACGGGCTGCCCACGCAGTACATACCACCTTCGGCAAACTACCTTTTTAACCTCTGTAGTTTAAGTGCCCTCACCTCTAGAGGTATATGGCCATACCTGTTTGAAAGATATCCCCTAAGTTTAAATGAGGTGACAATAGTAAACTCCCAGGACAGAATCACTCATGGTGAGTAGCTGGTGACTGGTCATAATTCTCTTCCCTTCCTCCTGTGCCTTGCACATCTCCCCTCTCCATGCCTCTCTTCCTCTCCCACTCATCTTTCTTCTCTAGGCCCCTGTCGGTCCTGGTAGTTCCCCAACAAGGAATTTCTTAGCACTTCATTGGAGATTCTAGTAGACTGATAAGATATCATTGTCTTGCTTCATTTGTATAACAGTGTCTTGCTATGTAGTCCAGACTGGACTCAGACACACTTTGTGTTCCAGGCAGGCCTAGAATTCATGATCCTTCTGCCGCCTCCTCCCAAGTGAGCAGTGTCGCTTCTCAGAAGGGACAGTGCAGAAGGTTTGAAAAATGTAGCTCAGGCTAGACAGAGGTGAAGAATGGAAGTTAAGGCCACTCAGCAACAGGGAGAGGAAAAGAGGGGGCATCTGAGTGCAGGAGGCTAAGCTGCTGCCCAGGGCTCCCAGCTTTGGCAGCTACCCCAGTCAGTCTTCTGGGCATGCCCTGCACCATGACATTGGGTGGGGCCAGCCAGATCCCTTCAGTCCAAAGCATCTTCACATTGGGTGATCTGCAGGTGACTTCATTTCTGCATCTCAGTGAAGAGATTCTTGAGGATGGGTAGCTGCCTCTGCACACACAGGAGCTTGGTCATGAAAGTACATGGGGAGAGCTATGCTTGTCCCTGTTGTCAGCTGGTAGATATGAATGTCTTTTAAAAATATTTTTAAATGATTTTTACTTACGTGTGAGTTTCTGTGTGAATGTATGCCATGTGTACAGGTGGCTGTGGAAGCTATAAGAGGGTGTCAGATTCCCTGAAGCTGGAGTCACAGACAGTTGTGAGCTATCCCATGTAGGTGATGGGAATCAACTCAAGAGGAGCAAGTACTCTTCACTGCTGAGCCTACTCTAGTTTAAGTAAATACTCACTGTCCAGTTGGGATGCACAGGACCACCCAGCAGCACCTGGTCTCCAATGCCTCCCTCGTGGAAGTCTAGCACAGTGTAGTGATTCCACAAGAGCTTGGGTCAGCACAGCCAACTCCGTGTAAGGTTGGAATGTGCTAGTGCTCTGACTATGTTCTCTTCTACCCTCTTAGTGTGGCCTGTCATCCTCACTGGGACATGAACCACTGTCTGTTTTCTAATGAGACTGTCCGGACCTTGAGGAGACTCTGGCTTCTTCATGTCCCATTTCACAGACATGTCATATCCCATTGTTTCTTCTCCTGGGTCTCGATAAAATCCTGCAGGAGTTACGGATGGGCTATGGATTCTGTCTAGAACGCCTTCACTGTAACTTGGTGTGCAGAATCTTACCCAGGGTTTATGGGGACATTAGAGACTCAATATTTGAATAGAGAGAGGGAGAGGGAGCAAGAGGGGGAAGCAGAAAGGAAGGGGAGAAGTAAAGATGCCAGCACAGCTTTCCACACAGAAACACAGGATCCCACAATGAATGGCACTTTAGAAAGACATAGAATGTGCTCATAGAGAGGACAGAAGAGGCCTCCTGGCTGGTGGCTGAGATGAGATGGGGGATGCTGTAGAAATTTGGATGGATGGGGAGGAAGGTACTGGGGTATGTAGGTTTGGGGTGTTTATTCCTGTATCTCTACTTGGCTTGGTCCAGTAGGCATGGACTTTGGGGAAAATTGGTATTTCCTTGAGTTTAGTTTTGTTATTCTTTATTGTGTGTGCGCATGTTTTCATGTGTGCATACGTGCATGCCGTAGCATACATATGGAAGTGAGAGATAACTTGCAGGAGCTGATTCTCTTTCTACCAGATGAGCTCTATTGTCAGGCTTAATGGTAAGTGCCTTTATTTGGCAGTGAGGTATCTCACTGGCCCTGATGTTTTTCTGACACAGGGCCTCACTATATAGTTCAGGCTAGCAATAACTCCTGCCAATCTTCCTACCCCAGCCTCCTGAGTGCTGGGATTGCAGGTGTATACCACCACACCTGGTATTTCTTGCAGATAAAATTATGAACAGGCAAGAGGGAAATCCATGTTACACTCAAGGTCCTTCTTGACTATCAATCTTGTTGGAATGATTTTTTTTTTAAACAAGGGTTTTAGTAGAATGTATGCATTTCCTGGCTCTCTGGTCTGTGCAGCTATGCCTAGAGCTCCACTTCAGTCTAACTGCTCCAGCAGTAGGGTTCCACACTATTGTGGCTTCCATATTAAATGTTTTCCAAAGGCTCGTGTTTGAACACTTAGTCCCCAGAGGGTGGCACTGTTTGGGAAGGTTTTAGAACCTTTAGGGTGTGACTTGGCCCCTCACTAGAAGAAGTGGAATATTGGGGACTGGTGTTGAGGTTTTAGGCCCAGTCCAATTTCTTTTTCTTTCTCTGCTTCCTGAGGGTGGATGCAGTGTAACCAGCCAGCCTCCTGGGCTGGTGCCATGCCTTCCCCCGCTGTGTCTAACTGGCCATGAGGTTGCATTTCTATGGAACTGTAAAGCAACACAAACCATTTCTCCCTTAAATCATTTTTTGTTGGATGTTGCATGGCAAAACTTTTCCTGGGCTGATGCAGCTTATACATCTACTCACCCTAGATAGGGAACCCACAATAAACCAAAGTAAAGATACCACCAAAGTCCAACTTGGTGAATCAGTGAGATGTATTGGGGTTATTTAAAGGAATATGTGTGAGGGGCTACTTGATGGAGCAAAAGTGACCCAAAGACAGTTGCTTCATCACAGCCCACCCCAGTGAAGGTGACAGCTGGGAATTGTCAAAAGCTGGGATCCCGGAGCACACAGCACAGTCTGAAGACAGTTGAACAGGTTGGAGGTCATCCTTTCCAGGAGCCTCAGTTGGTCTAAACCTCTTGCAGGCAGGTCAGCTGGTTTCTGCTTCCAGGCAGCTGGTCTGGTCTCAGAGTTTTCTTTGTGGCTCTGTTCCTATAGTTTACTCTAGCAGGGAGAGGGGCCTAGTGAATCTAGTCAGTTTCAGGGACTTCCTGAAACTTTTGAATTATTTCCTTTCTAATTAAGGAATTCCCTGAAGGATGGACTGTTTCAATATTAGAGAAAACTGTTATTCATCATTGGAGTATTTTAACACTGAAATGAGAAAATCACTAATACACACAGTCTCTCTGATTGAGGGTGGTGATGGCCCAGAGCCAGAGGCTACCCACACAAGAAGCACATTCCCAAAGACAGCAGCCATTTCACACTGGGACCAAGCAGCCAGGATTCAGCTCCTACAACCTCTAGGGTTCTTCACCAAGTAAAGAATCTGGGCTGTTAAGGGCTGTTAAAGGGGTGAGATTGGGCTCACCCATGCTTGAGCCTCCAGACTTGTCTATTTAGTAAAAGCACCTCTATTCTGCTAGCAGCAATCATCTTCTCCAAGATGTCAGCTAGAGCTCTATGCCTGTGACTTTATTGGGTAGTGCCATGACATGGGTGCTTATGATGTTTTGACCAGATGGGCAGAGCCACTGTGTCACTCAGCTTTCCACCACTGTGACAAAATGCTGAGGAAAGGTAAAGAATGAAGAATTTTTTCTTTTCTTTTTCTTTCTCCTCCCCCTCCCCTCCCCCCTCCCCTCCTCCTCTCCCCCTCCCCCTCCCTCTCACCCCCTCCCCTCTCCCCCTCCCTCTCTCCCCCTCCCCCTCCCTCTCTCCCCCTCCCCCTCCCTCTCTCCCCCTCCCCCTCTCCCCCTCCCCCTCCCCTCCCCCTTTCCCCCCTCTTCCCCCCTCCCCCCTCCTCCTCTCCCCCTCCCCCTCCTCCTCTATCCCTCCCCCTCCTCCTCCTCCCCCTCCTCCTCTTCCTCCTCCCAGTCCTCCTCCTCCTCCTCCTTCTTTGCTAATGGTTTCAGAGAGCACACTCCAGGTTTTGTCCCCATTTCTGTGGGCCTGTGGGGAGACATCAGTGTGGCAAAGATAGGTGAACACAGATGCTCACTTCAGTATATCTGGGCAGCAAAGAGAGAGAAAGAGAAAGGTGCTGGGGCTCCACCATCCTCTTAAGGATAAGTTGGCAGTGACCTAATTTCTCCTCACTAGGGCTTCCTTTCTAAGGGGTCTAACATCTCCTAATAATGATAAATTTCTTGCTTTGCAAGAATGAAGACCTGAATTTGGTCCTCAGTACCCACATGTAACAGTCAGGTATGATGATACTTGCAAGCCCAGCTTCAGGGTAATCAGCTACTCTCTAATCCAAAAGGAAGGCACAGAAGTTAAAGAACATTTGCTGCTCTTCCATAGGACTTATTTCTGTTTCCAGTACTCACATCAGGTGATTACATAACTGCCTCTAACTCCAGCTCCAAGGGATCCAGTGCCTTCTTCTGCCCTTGTCAGGCACTCACACAAGCGTGGTAAACACACAGAAAACACTCACATACTTGAATAAAAATAAGCCTTTAAAATAAGTGAAAGGCATCCTGAGGTCCAACAACTAAGGTTGTGTGCTGACCTCATACATGAATATACACATGCATGAATGCCCACACACAAACATGCAGCCACACAAACATTTCTCATACACATATACACACAGAGAGAGACAGAGACAGAGAGGCAGAGAGAGACAGAGACAGAGACAGACAGACAGACAAAGGGATTCTTCAGGATTACATGTACATATTCCACCATGTACTCTGAGTTAACTGACATCAGACAGAGGAAGGATGCTCCTATGTCAATGTGGGATGAGAGGGAAGAAGGGCAAGGAATGCAAGAAACAAGAGGAGTTAGATACAGGACTTCTTCCTACAGCCTTGCAGTGAACCTCCGTTCCTCCTTCCCACTGACTAAGTCATAAATTAGCCAATGGAAGAGCTCAGTATGTTCATCCCAGGAAGCAGAGGGTCTACAGCAAATACCCAGGAGACAGAGCTGGCTTCAGATGAAAGTGAGAGGCAGGAAAGGCGAAGACAGCTTTCATGGTGGCTCTGATGTGCTTGTTTGACTGGGACCTGGGAAGAGAAGGCACAGGACCCCTGTGCTGTTGGCACCAGGAGGACACTGGTTGGATGGACAGGCTGGGAAGGACAAGTGAATCCAGTGTGGGCTAAGAATCGGGTCCCTGCCATGGGTGCTGTCAGTAGCAACCCAGAAGAGGTGGGTGACCTTCAATTTGGGTAGAAATGGAGACTTCATCATACCTCCCACCACAGTTGTTGGCAGGCTGATGCAATACCTGTGCACCCAGAACAGGGAGGGCATATTTCTGTTGTCTATATTGTGGGGCTGTCCCATGGCCACAGGTCCTTGATCTGGGGGCTGCCCTGGGGAAATGAACATATGTTGGGAGTTGGTCCCAAGGATAACTCCAGCCCAAGAAATTATGAGAACCACATGCTTTATCCCTGGAACAAACTTTATGCTTAGAATGGCAGTGGGCCAACCTGAGTTACAATAAAAAATGTACAAAGATGGTTTCCATGTAGAAGAACCAGAGACTACTCAGCACATGGCCCTGAACACCCTTCTCAGTCCAAGGACCCTTGATGCTTTCTGCACCACTCACTTAATGGGGATGATGGCATTTCAAGGGCAATTCTGGATACAAAAACCTCCCATACACTGTCAAGCAGGATACAGATGCAAGGAGAATTCCCATTCAGAACACAGCTGTGCATGGATCAGCCGCCAGCCAGGGTGGCTCGCTTCCCACCACACCAGGCTGTTTACAGCACTCAACAGTGCTGGGCTCTCTGCTTTGTATCTTCTGAACAATTACAAGAAGGAAATATGGGGAAAGGCTGTCACTCAGAAAAGTAAATGCTAAGTAGATGCTGGGAGACGCTGTCTCTGTGTTTCCCTGTGGGCTAAAATCATCCATTAATTTTCAGAACTACTAGCATCTCTTTCTGAGTATTTTCCCCAAGGATACACACAAACTGCGACTTGCAAGAGGCAGTCCCATTCATCCCCAGGATGATGCTGGCCTTTGTGAGTCACTGTGTCTAGTTTAGAGTTATTTTTTTATATATGTACATAGTGGTGGTGGTGGTGATGGTATGTGTGCGTGCATGTTCTCATGTGTGAGTGCATGTGTGTTATAGGTGCATGTATGTACATGAAAGCCAGAGGTTGATCTCTGTTGTCTTTTTTGATGGCTCTCTATATTACATATTGACACAGGGTCTCTCACTTGAACTTAGAGGTCACTGGTTAGGGTAATTTAGCTAGCCTCCCAAGCCTTGGGTTTATAGGCAAACTGTCATGCACACCTGGCATCTATGTGGGTTCTGGGAATCCAAATTATGTTTCTCATGCTTGAATGCCAAACACTTTACCCACTGAACCATCTCCCTAGGCACCTAGTTTGGATTTAAGTGTTAAAACTTCTCCAGGGGATGTTTTTTTTTGGTCTGGACCCTTCTTACCAAAACAGTTTCCATATTTCAGAACTATCTGTAAATTTACTTTGCTGATGTGAACACATTTATTATACATAACAGGCCATTCAGTGGCCGTCTACATATAAATTCCACCTTGATTCTGCTTTATTATAATAGGTAAATAATTGTCAGGTGTGAAACCTTTTTACTATGGGAACAATTTTTCAAGCCTGATGGTGATTGTCTTCTGTGACCGCCTTCCTGAGCACCTACTAAGTATTGTCAGGGTGATGGGTGATGGCTCCTTCAGCCAGTATACCTACTAGGCGTTGACATGGTGATGGGTGTTGGTTGGTTCAGTAGATGTTCTGTTAATATGGCCGAATCTCTCCTGGCTTGGCTTACTGCAGGGACCTAGATAACTGAATGGAATGGGAGGAGGAGGATGGAGGTATATAAAGACTGCTATGCCTTGGGAGGAGGAAGTGTGATGTCATTGCTGGGAATTTGGGGCATGGAAGATACACACCTGGCTGCCTAGTAGACACACTGGGCCAGGGATTTATCTGGTAGGCTGGGCAGACACTTCTTTCAGAGACATCAAGCTTCTTGAGGTATGATGCAACACCCGAACTTTGAACCCTCATCACAGATACGGAATCCATCTCAGTGTTGGATCTACAGCTGCAGCTTTCAGGTCACATCCTTAGACCACAGCTGCCCAGCCCATGAGGCTGAGATGGTACCAAATGAGCAGCTCACACCCTCACATTGGCACTTGTTCTGATTCTTTGTCCCTGAGATGGACTCCCTCTCATCTTTGGGAGTGCCAATCAGATATCTGTTTACCTAACGAGATCCCTGGGATGCGTGAAGGCAAGCCATCTGGGAGGGTTCCACACAGGTGGAAGACTTGATAGAGACACAGCACTTTACCATGATGTAGGATCAGAGGGAACAGAATTCACTCCCATCTTCTGGCATTGTTACTTTACATCACTGAGGTGAGCACCTAGGCCTTGGTCCAGATGGTGTGAGCATCACATACCGTCCCTTGCCTTGGGGTGATTGTCCAGTGTTATGTGCCTCCAGCAGCTACAAGGGGTGCAAAGCTTTGACCTAATTCTCAGACCCATTCCAGGCAACAGAAGACATACCTTGACTCAGTAAGACACAGGGCTATCAACAAACAGAGATGGAGAAACTACTGTGTGGTCGTGGGTAGTGCCAAAGTCTCTGAGATGTACAGTGGCTCTCCAGTGCTCCATGCACTTGGGGGACAACCTCCTCCCTGTTAAGCTCTATGCACATATCGTTGGTTATGGGCACAGCAGAGACTCTCTCTGGGTTTTTAGAGGCCTCCAACATAAAGTTCAAAGTACCTGGACTATGTAGCTTCTTCTTCAAATCCTTCAGCACATTGCAAATTCCTTGAGAGAAGGGACCTCAAGTCACAGCCTGCCATCTTCGTGCATGCACCAGCTTCCAACTTCCATGTTAATGAAGGTTAAATATAAATTCTGTACATTTTAATAAAGTACAAATATAAATGTTGCTATAGCTATTCCTTGCCAATTTTATTGAGACAGCATTCAGTAACGCTGCTGGGATAGAGCACAATATTTAAAATATATCTAAAATGAATGAGCAGAACACTCCAGGAAACAGAGGTGCAACAAACTTCAGGGCTCTGTCCACAGTACTGTCAAGGTCTGGGACAAAGGGGAAAGTACTGTTTTTATGACTTCATTAGAGTGCTCACAGACTGTTCATACCCATCCTCACTGTGGGGAGGAGCACTGTCCACCGCTGCAGGAATGTAAAGTTGTGCAGATACTTTGGAAAGTAGGTTGCCAGTTTCTCAGTACCACATATATAACCTGTTCATTCTATGCTTTGGTATATCCCCAAGAGATAAGAACATGTTTGTCGTTCAGAGACTTGTACACAATGCCCTCAGCAACTTTAACCTGTAATAGTCAAAAGAAAGAAACAAATCTCTACAGACAAATAGATACTCAGCAGGAGGGATGACCCGCTGGTTACTGCGGTGACATGGTGATGTCACTTTTGAGCATACTGGGTAACAGAAATAAGGTAAAAATAATCAGCCATGAAGTTGGATCAGGTCCATTTCTGGAAGCCAGCTGTGTAATTGAGTTGGGTTTTTTTTTGTTGTTTCTTTGTTTTTTTAAACCCAGGTCTCATGTAGCCCAGGGTGCCCTCAAACTCATTATGCTCCCAAGAATGATCTTAAACTCTGATCCTCCCTCTATACACCCTAAGTGCAGGTAGGACACTCTAAGTTCATGTGATCAAGCCTAGGGCTTCATGTGTGCTCAGCAAGCACACTGCCAGCTAAGATGTATCCACAGCCCTAGTTTTTATTTTTATTTTTTGAGTTATACTATTCAACATTTTGAGGAAGGAAAACCAAGGCATTCTCATGTATCCTCGATGTCAATGTTAGGTGATTGAACTCATCTGAGGTATGACTGGCAAAGAGCATCAAGGTTACCTATGTAACTTTGGGTCAGCTCAAAATCTGCAGGGTCAGATCGCCCAAGATAGACCCCCATGGGTGTTCTCAAAAAATATCCAAAATGTTATTCAAAAATAGTGAAAAAAAAATGCTATTTAGTACAACACTAAGGGAATTATCAAATAAGTTTGGGCCATGCAGTCTCTCTGTCTCTGTTTCTGTCTCTGTCTCTCTGTCTTTCTCTCTCTCTCTCTCTCTGGGTATAGGATCTCATTCTACAGCCCACTGTGACCCGGAATTCATGTTCCTCTCTCTGCTTCCCCAGCAGCCCCCCGAGTCAGAGAACACGTGAGCAGAACGGAACTGGGAATTTAGGTATTCGGAACTACATCCAGACTAGATTTTTTTTTCTCACTTTTCTAATGATCTAGTAGCTATAGCCCAATAGCACAATTAAATACCTTTTTCTTTATTTTTAGGAAGGAATGCATCCATTTGTGAAGTACATTCTCAAAAGGGCTCTTCTAGACCTAACTATATCTTCATTGAAAGCTGGTTGACGTTTGTTCTCCAAAACTCATGTTCCAGAGAGCTTTTACTCTAGCACCTATCCCTCCACATCCAGCCAGCAGTGGCCCTCACCAGATTCACCATGGAGCAGGCTATGTCACACCCAGTCCCTTTCATTCTTACAAATACTTGTAGAGACTTCTGAGCATGTACCTTCTTCCTGAGTATCTTGGTTTCCTTTTTTAGGAAGGAAGCCAGCCAGTGGTCGCTGCCTGGCATTCTGGCTCCCTTGCATCCTCTGTCCCAATGACCAGGAGCTTCCCTGATGGTCCACTGAGTCAGAATGCAGTGAGCCGAGCTGATCTTTCCTCAGAAGTTTCAACCACGGCTCTAGGGGCAGCTTTCTGCAGCTAGGATCACATGCTGTAGGGAGCTTGGCTTGTGTTGATTTTTTTCCTGCTCTGTGGAGTAACTGTGGCTGGAACAGAAGGGGTTAAGTATGCTCTAAAAGACTGTCAGAGACCAGTAAGGATGACCACCAGCAGAGAGCCCCCTGGTGTGTTTAAGTCTGGTAGTTGCCCTGCCTCCCAGCAGGTCTCCTGAACCATAGGCTCTGTTTTACCAATTCCTTAAGCTAATGGACTTCTTCCCGCTTGAGCCCAGAACCACTGAGTTACTCCCCTATCTTATTTTCTATTCTCTTCTTCCTCCTCCTCCTGCCCTCTTCTTACCTCCTCTTCCTCTCCTACTCCCTCTCTTCTTCCATTTTTTTTTTTCTCCTTTCCCTCCACCTATTTTCACTTTTGAGACTGAGAGTCACCATGACCTCATACTCATCATCCTGCTGCCTTGGTGTCCCAAGTGCCACACAGCTGGGCTTCTACCTGCTGTCTGATATCACCTGTCCCTCGGTAGTTGCTGAAAGGCTAGCCTTTGGTTTCTCATGAATAAAATCAGCCCTTGTTTCTAGTACCCTAATTAAAAGTAAGTAACAAGCTTCTGGAGATCTAAGGTATGCTGGAGTCTCCACACCGATTACTATGATCTCTACCCACTGTCTCCTCCACTGCTTGACAAGCTGAAGTCACTGAAAGGAAACAATTATACCCAAAGATCCAGCTACTGGCCCCATGCAAGGGGCAATGTGTGACTTCAACAAAGTCCACTGTCTCTCCAGGTGAAGAGCTAGCCAGGTCAGCCAAGCAGCAAACTGCTAGTATGTGCAGGCAACCTTGGTGCACTCTACCTCCACATCAAACCAGGTTGACTTAGGACCAGTTGGTGGCAGTACCAGCCAAAAGGAACATATGCAAAATGAATTAGGTGGTTGGTCTGCTCCTAAGACATTCAGGGCTCCTCCCAAGTTGGATCAGTGGCCAGAGGAGGTAGCCAAGCATTTCTGAGACAAGGGGTGGGCAGCCAGCTCACACTAGTAAGCCAGCAGCTCCCTTCTTCAGCAGCTGTGGCTGCCATGTGGCTATTTGTGTCCGTGCCAGGCTTGAGCAGGTTGCAAAGTGGGTCCTGGATAATGTGACTCCAAGGACACTTTCCTGCAGTGACCTCATACTCTCCTTGTACCCACGTTCCTTCCATATGGCATTGTCAGACTCATGCATACACACACACACACACACACACAGACACAGACACACAGACACACACAGACACACATGACCTGCATATTCATATACTTGTGAGGCTTTTGGTCTTGCCATGTTCTGTCATTATGCAGGCTCTATATGGCCAGGTGCCCATGAAAAGAAGCATTACCTGGCTGCCCCACACAGGACTGAATAGAAATGGCTTTTCATTCCCTCCTGACCTTCTCTGGGGAGCTGCAGGGCCTGTAGCTGGCCTGATCATGTTAGCTAGTTTATCTTCTCTGCTTGGGCAGGCTGGGACAGGAGCCAGGCTGACCCCTTCTGCAAGCAGCCAGACGGCAGGAGTGAGCATTACTTCTTTGCAAGAAGACTCCAAGAAATGGTGCAGCTGGTGTCATTAGCATCCTGGGGCAGAGTTGGCATCCCATCTCGCCTTCCTCCCAGGGTCCATCCTTAATGACAGTGAGGAGGGAGAAATGTGCTCATCAAGATGCCCAGGGAAAGAAGACTTGAAAGGAACACACAGCAAGGGCAGTCCTCCTGAGATTGGGGGTGGACATGACAAGGTGTGTGCTGGCCTCATCTACCCAAGCTGGATTTGCCCCAGCAAAACTTACTGTCCTAATTCACCACCAAGAAATGTTTTTCCTGCCTCATCTTCATCCCCAGGGACCCTCCATCTTTTCTTCACCTACTAGTAGACCAGGCACCCTGATAAATGACATCTCTGAGTTTGCACCTACACTTTCGTATTAAGTGGACTAATAAGATCACATAAAATCACAATACAGGATGGGGGGAGCCATGACCACCTTATGTCTTCCTATTTTGTACAGAGAAGGTCCCACACACACACTCATGCATAGGCCTAAACAAGGTTGGTTGTGAAGGAACTCCGGGTTCCGTTGTTCTATGGGAAAGTCAAGAGCACCCAGTTCTTCATCACTGACCACCCCAGTCAGGTGCTACCACCTTCCATCTCTGAGCATCTTTCTGCTTTGTATCATCTCTGGACAGACCCAGTTCAGTACCCAGCTATGAAGCGCACATGCTCACCTTCACAGATCCTTGCAAGTGGTCAGTGTCTTCCATTTAGTTCATGTAATGCAACTTGAAGACTGTCTCCTCATTTCATCAGTAGACCTCTCTCACTTCCATGGCTTGTCAGGTAGAGAAAGATCGATCTGCTCTCTGACAAAAGGTTTCATGGTGGCATAGCCTGGTGTGATGTCCTTGGCAGGAGTTTAGCACTTGTTGACAATTGACTTCTCCTTGTCTTAAATTGTTGAGAGTGGATTGAAGACAAGCAGTCCAATCATAGTCAACATCTGTGAGTTCATTATCTGAGTCACCCTGCACACAGGCTTTGTCGATTCCTGGATCAGATGTCTGTGAGCCTGGACTCTTGGCTAGAGGTCTCAGGACAGTACCGCTCCTTTGACTCCATGGGATGGAAGCCACAAATGCACACTTCTCCCTGCAGGACTCCCCAAGAGATGGCTCCAAACTCATCAAACTTGTTACCTTTTGGCACTGAAAAGGCTTCATTCTGGTTAGGAACAAGTAACTCTATGTGACAGTCACTGTTAAGTCAAGTAAACTAAAAAAAAAAGTGAAGTCCCACTTCAAGATCTTGATGGTCACAGGACTTGAACTGCAAGACTCCTGAGGGTAATCCTCGTGCCTCTCACCATGGCGGAGCCTGCTGAGATGGCCCCACTCTGGGATCTTGCTCCCTTGGTCCTGTCCTGGCACACAAAGCAGAAGGATACTTAGAAATGGTGAAACCTATTGAAGATGTCTGCACAAAGGTTGTGGGATTTTCCTTTCCTTGATTTCTCCCAAGACCAGTGGCATCAAGCTTATAGTCCTGTTAGTCCAGAATTCTTCCAATAACTCTGTTCACCATCTCTCCATTTAGCCATTCTTTCTCCTCTAAGTTGGACAAAATCACATTCTGTCGCCTACAACTTAAGGCTTTTCACAATATCTGTGGCCTAGAAAAGCACCTTACTTAACCCCAAAGGGCCTCACATGTTCCATTTTCCCAGTCCCTATGCCATGTCAGCATCTCTCAGAAGGCTATGGAAACTGTAAGACATAAGCACGTGAAGCACACAGACATGGTCAAGTCTAAGGCCGACTGATGTTCTTTATATATGTCACCGGGAAGCAGACACCTCATGCTCCATATTATTTTTTGAGACAGAGTCTCTGAACCTGAAGCTTACTGGTTTCATCTAGATTAGCTGGCCAGTAAGCCCCAAGGAACCTTTGGTCTATACTTCCCCACTTAGATTACTGGTGTCTATTGCTATATCTGACTTTTTAGGTATTAGAGATTTGAATTCAGGTCCCCTTGCTTGTGCGATGTGAACTTTACTGGCTGATCCATCTCTCCACTCCATCATCAAGTAAACTTTAAACGTGAAGCAGGGAATCTATGTTGTAGGAAGAGTGTGTGGTCTCCGACCTCACACCACCTTAGTGCAGGCTAAGGGACTAGCGGTCCTGTGAGCTACGTGATGCACTCAGCAGTCTTCCTACACCCTATGCGCTCTTCCTCAAACACTGACTATAGAGGAAAGGGTAGAAAGTACGTAACAACAGCAGAAAGAGATGAGGCTGGGGATGAGTGGCTTTTCCACCATCTTCTAGTTTCATAACATCTCAGGACCAGATGCAGCATAAGAAGATGTGAGGGGTACTCTGCTGCTCTGACTAACTGGTAGGAGTGAGCATCACTGAGCACAGAGCATTGTGAATGAGGCCAAAGGGTTCATACTGAGACGACCTGTTCCGGTGGTTGAAATCTACAGACAATGACTCCAGGTTACCGGGGCATCCAGACGCATTTGCTTCTATAAGCAGCGGGTGTATGTTACAGCATCATCAAGTGATGAGTGCCTCAGCTGACGTGGGTGGCAGGAAACAACCTCTCAGCTGTGATACTGTAGAGGATGACAGCCCATTTCGTTTGGTCTTTATGTTAGTGTCCCACAACATAACTTCTTCCAAGCGTGAGCCAGGGAAGAGGGCTCTGTGAGCAAGTGCCTGCAAAATGGGGCTATCTTGCTGACATTACTGGATCTGAAAGAAGCACTGAACTTCCTGGAGAACAACTGTACTTGAATATCTGGTTGATCATTGAGTGGATTTGGGGCTATGGCTGAAGGACTCACCTCTCTAGGCAGTATTGATGCTCCTTTTCTCAAAAACTGCACTATTTTATGAACTTCTTGTGCATATATGTATGTGTATGTAATTATATTCACATATAGGAGCTTAACTGGAGTTACCCTGCACAACGCATAATGCTCTCCCCTAACAGCCATAGGTTGCTAAATAAAAAACTAAGTGCCAGCAGTGTGAGACCTCCCTGTGTGAGGTTGTCAGGGTGTCCTGGAGACTCCTGAAACAATGTGGGCTGTTACCCCCTGATCTCCGTTGCCACAAAAGCGTATTGCTGACACAATACACACGTGGACATGGAGTTATCAAGTTAGTACTGATCAAGTTAGTTTGAGCTCCCTCCCTGCTAGCTAGTTTTCACAGTACCAGAGAGCACTATGCAGGCTGCTGAGGGAGAGAAGTCACCAACAGTCTTAGTGTTAAATGCTGCAAACTGCCATAATGAGTGGCTTATCAAGATATACCCATAGATGCAATAGCAACACGGGTGTTATGGGGTAACCTACTGCTTTCTGATTAACTCTAAGGCTAACCCCACAAGATGAAACGCATCATTCTTACTGTAAATCTGATCAAGAATCCATGATCGAGGACCTCACAGAAACTGCCCTCTCTATTTGCAGATTAGTATAGTGCTCAGACCTCCTCTGAGAAGTTTCTTTGTGCAGCAAATGACAGTTAACATAAACTCACAACGAGTCAACGTGCAGAAACAACTGTCAGTGCTCAGCCACAAAGGGTATCTATATCACACGCACGCCAAGGCTCAGGGACTATCTTGAAAGAAGCAGCAGCAGGATTGTAAGAGCCAGAATTCGGGGGGAAGCAGACTAAAACAGTGTGTTCTGGACATGGCAGGACTGTTGGGCACATGAACTCATAGCAGATGTGGTTGCCTGCACAAGACCTGCAAAAGGTCAAGCTGTGCAGCATTCTAACACGGAGAGAAGAGGAGCTCATGAGCCTCCACCCCAACCAAGGTGCTATTGACAGCTGACGCCTTCTGAAGAGGGAGAGACAACTTTTTATGGGTGTGTCTCCTGTTAGGGTAGCTATGCTCCAGTGGACAGCCCCAGCTGTAGATGTGTATGGTCAGTACAAATTGGATTGTGTGGGTTTTTTAAAGCATAAAAAAAAAAAAAACAGGAAGTTTGGAGGGGTTGTGGGACTGGGAGTGGATCTGGAGGGAGTCAGGATGTAAATATGATAGAAATACATTGTATAAAAATCTCAAGGATTTAATAGAAGTGTATTTTTTTAAAACTTCACGAAGGTGAAGAGGCAATATGCTGGATACTTCATATTCTGTGAATATCTTTGATGGCTGGATTGATATAGAGAAAAATAGTGAACAAAACAGCTGACTTAAGACACTTGGGAAAGTTTTTTTTTTCCCCCCTCTCATGGCTCAAAGAGGAATGGCGGAGGCATGCAAATGAGACTTCTCACAGCTAGGAAGACCAGGAAGCACAGAACAGAGGATTCTGGTGCTTAGCTGGCTTTCTCCTTTTCCCCATTTACTCAGTCACAGCCCATAAGATGGTGCTGCCCATATTGAAGGCGGGTTTCCTTCTTCAGTCAAATATCTCTGAAAACTCAAAGACACACCCAGAAATGTATCTCCTGGGTGGCTCTAAATCCTGCCAAGTACAATGAAGGTTAATTATAACAAAGGCTTACCAGGTGGCACGTGTCCAGTTAGTACCTAGAGGAGGAACAAGGAAATCTGGGTGAAGGAGCAGTGTTGGAGACTCACTTCTACATTTCACTTAGGATGGGATCTCTACTGAGCCCGACAGGGAGGGAGAGAAGAGGCTACAGAGGAGTGAGTTCAGAGGAACAGACAATTCATAAAGGCCTGAGGGACGAGTATTCATGCAGTGAAGACTTTCTCCTTGTCAGTCGATGACTAGACTTAGCAAACAGCCATCAGAGACCAAGAATACAATGAGACATGTAAGACAGAGCTTGGGGCATGGTGCAGTGGCAGAACCCTAACCTAGCATGTGTGAGGTTTGGGGCCAGGTCCTTAGCAAGCCCCCTACTCCACCCTACCCCAAAAGGGAAGGGAAATTAAAGCCAAATAACCACTTGGAAGCCAAACAACAGGAGACAAAGAAGGCTAAACATATGTCACAAGGCACCATAAACATGGCCCTGGATGGAGCAATGAGGAGTAACCGTGGAGGAACACCGAGCTGCCTGTACCCCAAAACTCGCCCTTGAAATACACTCCTCAAAAAGTTCATCTGTGACTTAAATATGAGGACTTTTTAAAGCTTTAAAAAAATATGTCATTCCATTCTTCATCTATTTGTAGTGTTAGCCTAGAAAAAATTAAAAACAAGAGGCACTGCTAACAAGCTCCTGCAGGGAAATGTAGAAGAAGAATCCATCCACTCAATTTCAGTGCTGGCAGATTGGTGCAATCCAAGAAGGCTTCAGCGGTAGATTAGGAAGCCCTGTGATCCATCTGCCTGCAGGTTTCTGTTATCAGAGTTCAGCAATCACCAGACAGACAGAGCCCCATGGTGAGGTTGTACACAACAGCCTGCTTCCTGGAAAGATCCAACCTAGGGGCATCTCATAGATGTAATCATGGGCTAAAAGGAGACTAACAAAGGCTAGCAAACAGAACCGTCTTCTGCAAGGTGTAAGGAAAGTGGGAGGGAAAGGCTCAGGGCTCAGGGCTCAGGGTCCAGGCCAGACCTCTATGTGGGCAAGTCACTCTGCCTGGGCAGGATTTGTTGTGTCTCTGGATGTCCTTGTTGGAAGCTTTCCTCCAACCCTGAGGATGTGTACTCTAAGCTGGCCCATGGTTTAGCTACTTCAATTTCCTCCTCCCCACAAGACTGGATCTTTTAAAGATATTGTAATAGATGGATGAAAAATAATTTCTATCAGGGGAGCTGATGGAAGTTTTGGCAGAAAGCAGAGCTCTGCCTGAATTCTCCAGATCTGTCCAAATAGGACACCTCCTGTTGCCCAGAGGACAAGTTCAGTCCTTCATACCCAGAGCAGCCATGGCCAGCATCTCTCTTCCTACATGCCACCATAATGCAGAATCTGGGGTGTGACCATGTGCTTTTAACCATTACTTAGGTCAGAGTACTAAACAGAAAATGCCCTTTTATCTTTGTATGTCTGGAGAAGAGAGAACCTGATCCTCTGGGAAATATTGATGAGTTGGAGTTGTGGGTCTAGGTGTTCCCAGTGTGCCCCTTACATGGGCTGGTACAGAAGTGACATGCCCCTTGAAGCTGAACTACATGAGGGAAGTACATCTCTGGGCTGCCCTGGGTCCTTGCCTTTATTAACAAAACAGGCCAAGCAAGTCTCTGGAAATCTGGCTCACAGAATTCTCATGTTACTGGGGTGGTGAGTATGTGAACGTGCACCACAGTGTTAGCATGGCTTCGCCATGAGCTCAAATGTGCCTGTCAAAGTCTAGAGCCTTTAACACACAGTTTACTCTTCCACGCTCCTCCAGCCATGGAAGATTTAGAGGTTAGAGGATATGAGTAATAAAGGAGGCAGAGAAGGGATTGGCTATGAGCACTAGAGACAAAGGGAAGGCATTCTGTAATCCTGGAGAGAGGCTGACTGCAGCCCCCTCTGGTCCACCATTACGGGCTGTACAGGCTGCACACACACCAGCGGTACCTTCCTGAAGGGCTCAGAGCTAAGCTGTGTTGTCTCATCCTCTCCATGGATGCTCTTCCCCCATGCGTCTGGCCTCTCTTGGATGAGAGCTGCTTAAGCACACACTGACCTTGTCCATTTGGTGCTGCCCTATCTCGGGTCCTGCTCCCCCTCTCCCTCCCTTCCTCCCCCTCTCTCTGTATCCCTCAAAGCACACATGGTTGCTGCAAGGAGCACTGTTCATTCACAGGCCAGCTTTGCCTGCAGTAGACTGCGCCGAGGCTGAGAGCGAGAGTTTCAAATGTGTTCCCTCCCACGCTCTGCTTTTTAATTTCAGAGCCCCGAGCGATCTGTGTGGGGTGACAAGTGGCAGTGGCTTCCCTGATGTTGGTATTCTGAGGTCGCAATGTGGTTGCAGCCAGAAGCCCAGGGATGAAGTGTGGCATTAAAAATAAGAGAGATTAAAAATATGTGCCCTCCCAAGTCAGCAGAGCAGAGCTAACAGCCCCACATAAAGAAGCTGTGAGCAGGATGATCTGGTGACTGGGAAGCAGAGGGGGGCTCACTATGGCCATCAATCGTCTCCCTGCACTAGTGGAAAGCCAGGGCTAAGGAAGGCAGGGCAGAGTGGGGACTGGCATTGAGAGGAGAGAGGGGGAAGGGAGGAATGAAGGGAGGGAGGAGAGAAGAGCACCTCCAGGAGGCAGAGGGAGGGGTGGCCAGGTGGGTGCAGACTTAGCCAACAGAGGATGGAGGTGTTCGTTTCTTTATTACATAACCTGAAATGGCAGGTCTCAGCCTGTGCGTTTATCTTTTAAAATTGCATTTCGCCATAAATCAAGATTTCACGACACGCTGTCTCCCTGCTCTGCCTACAGCTCCTAGCACATCTCTCCTCTCCCCCCAGTCTCTCACTCTTTTTCACCTTCCTCATCCCTGTCACAGTCTGAGTTCGTGGGTCACCCTCCAGCAGCTCCTTACTCTCCCGCTCCTGCGAGAATAGTAATTTTTCAGATGACAACTTGCTTACGTAGGGGTCAAAGCCTATCTTCTATTGTTCTAGTTGCACTCTGTTGCTGTGACAAGCACCATGACCAAAAGCAACTCCACGGAGGAAAGGATTGATTTGGCTTACGCTTCCAGGTCACAGTCTATCACTGAGGGAAGTCAGAGCAGAAACTCAAGCAGTAGCTTGAAGCAGTAATCACGAAGGAACACAGCCTGCCTGCTAGCTTGCTTGCAGGCTCATACTCCTTATCCTGGCTTCCTTATCCAGCCCAGGGCCACCTGCCCAGGAAATGATGCTAGCCACAGTAGGCTGAGCCCTCATCTGTCAATTAATAAGACAGTCCCTCCCAGACATACCCACAGGTCAATTTGATCTGGGGAATTCCTCAGTTGAAGTTCTTTCTTCAGATGACTCTAGGCTCTGTGAAGTGGACAAAGCTAAGAACATCTGCTCAGTACACATAGTATGAACGACTCTGTGTATTTGGTGTGTATGAGTGTGTGCACGCTTGAGAGGAGCATGTTAGGAGTGTATATTTAGTATTCAGTTGTTTTTTTTTTTCAATCTAATGGGGTGCTGGGGAGCTGAGGGTGTGCAGTTGTGGCAAGAATTGCTAATGTCCAGAACACAAGATTTTTAACATTGGCCTGGTGAGGGGGTAGGAAAGGAACTGGCCCTAGGCTGTTTCCCTTGCTGTGGAAGCAGCATCATTAGCAAGGTGTAGGGTGTCTCCAGGCTATGGAACCCCAGGGAACTCTTTGCTCTATATCACACCTCTGTTCCTAAAGATTGATTGCTAATTTCACTTATTCATTCATTGGAAATTCCAGAAGATCATTAAAATATCAGTATGTTGGTTTTCTTATTCTCAGTGGGACAAAAATTGAAGAGTTGTCATCACTAAAAAGGTGCCCTCATGGCTGATTTTTTTTCTTATTTAGATTTGTTTTGACCAAGAAGACACAAAGTGCACAAGAACAAGGAGCCATAGGATTGTTGCATCGTTATAAAGGAAAACAAAGGGGTGTGAGAGAGAGAGATAGAGACAGAGAGATACAGAGAGACAGAAGGAGAGAGATGCTATCCACAGCTGGGTGCTGAATCCTGTTACACCAAGTTCTGGCACAGAATTCAAGCCCCTCCCTGCTTCTGTCTTTTTCTGTGTGTCGCTGTCCACAGGTAGGTGCTGAATTCATGCCTACCATGCTCTGAAACAGAATTCAAGCATATTGTTTTGACATACTTTTATGTTTCCTGACAGCGCTATTGGAATATGGTTGGGTGAAAGCTGTATCTGTGGCAGCAGAACACACCAGGATTCCATTGATGTCACTGCTCAAGGAGGCCCATGACTGCATCCAGCATGAGCCCTCAAAGTCCTGTGATTAATATGATTCTAACTTAACCTCCTTAAAGGGATAAAGATCTGCTTCTAGTTTAAACTTCCCTGCAGGAGTGTGGTGTACCCTCCTGGACACCACTCCCCACATTACTAGGGCTTTCATGAATACTTGCTGATGAGAACAGTGAAATGTCACAGAAGGTACAGGCTAGCAAAGGGGCTGGGGTGTATCTACCCATGGTTTTTTTTTACATGAAGGACCAAAGGCTGAAAGTTTTCATGACTGGTCCTGATCAACTCTGAGCTCTTCATCATTTCTGACATGAGGCTGGGACTGTGGATGGTTCTTAATATGAGAAGCAAATGGCTGAGTGTGTAGAAGAATGAGAGGGTGATGGACAGATGGGCAAGTGGATGTGTGGGTAGGTCTATGAAAAGATGGATGGATGGATGGATGGATGGATGGATGGATGGACGGATGAATGGATGGATGGATGCATAGATGGATGGATGGATGGATGGATGCATAGATGGATGGATGCATTGCTGAGTGCATGTGTATATGTATAAGCTAAGAGACAGATAAACATGAATGCTTGGACTTTGGTTTAATATGATATACAAATGTAAAGGATTTTAGGGAGTAATTTGATACCAAGTTTCCAAGGAGAGAATCCAGGCGGGCATTTTGGTAATCTGGGACAATGCGGGGCCCCAAGAATTACCCTCATAAGAACAGATTTCTAGAAAGGGACCAATGAAAGTAGAAATAGGGCAGGCAGGAGAAGACATTGGCAGCAGGTGTCTCTGTCACCCACACACATTAGAGAAATCTGCGCTGATGTCTACTGTTGTCACAGTTGATCCTCATCCAGTACAAAAGGCAACTGTTTATCTTTTCTTGATTTAAAGACACGATCTCATGTAGTTCAGGATAGCCTTAATCTCCTATCTATCTGAAGATGACTATGAACTCCAGGCCTCCTTGCCTCCACATTCCCAGTACTAGGATTAAGGACATGTGGCATAACACCTGACATTTTAAAAATCATTTTGTGTGTGTGTGTGTGTGTGTGTGTGTGTGTGTGTGTGTGTGTGCACATGTGGGTATGCATATGTGTGTTTGGTTGTGCATGTGTGTATATATGTGTGTATATGTGTGTGTGGTCATACATGTACACAGCATGTTTGCAGAGGCCAGCTTCAGCCCTCTTTCATAGTCTCTGAGACAAGACCTCTGGGTGCTCACTGCTGGTGCAGGAGCTTTCTCAGATTCTCTTTTCTCTGCCTCTCATTTTGTCATTGGCGCACTGGGATTCCTACCCTGTGCTGTCACACCCGACTTAACTGGAATCGAAGAACTGAACTCAAGTCCTCACCTTTGCTCAGCAAGTGCTTTACCCACTGAGGCATCTCCCCAGCCATCATGCCTGGCTTTCATTTATCGGGTTTTTTTTTTTTAATCAAATGAGATAGGTGAGGAAAACCAAATAAGAACAAACAGAAGACAAAACCCAAATGCACATGCTTGAGAGGTCAAATAACGCACCTGAGAGGCAGGATTCAAACCCATGTCCCTGAGGCTCCCAGGGTCAGGTTGGCTGGCTTTGTGGCAACTGCCCCTGCAGAGGCGCACACTAGCAGTCAGGCTGTGCCCCTCTCAAGCATACTGCCTCTGACAGGGGCAATGGAGCTGGCTTTGGGGGAACACTGTGCCTTCAGGATGGCAGCTTTGAGATTGAGCCTGTCTGCTTTGGGGGCTGATAAAGCAAAGCCTGTGAAGTCAGCTACAGAAATGCCTCGGGCCCTTCTTCTAAGAAGAAAGTCTGTCCCTGTTGGTCTGGGCACAGTTCTCCTCCTGCTCAGCCCCAAATGGCCTCAGGCTGCTCATTCATTATCTTCACAGTGCCCTGCCCCAGTTGGCGGACTAGACAGCAGGAGAGCTAGGCTGACAGGGGCAGCGGCTCAGACCCACCCTTCTCCTCCAAGGACAAAGAGCAGTGCCTCTTGCCTTGTCTGAGAGCCTCCTCCCTCTCTAGGCTGAGGGCTGGGAAGGAAAGGCAGCCCAGCACCAGGCTTGTTGCTCAGTAGCTGCAATTTGCGCAGAGGGAGTTCAGCTATTTCAGAGAGCAGAGGTACTAGAAATACCTAAGGGGTGGGGGGCGCTGATGCCTCCTCTCACACCACCTTCAGAATCCACGGTGGAACAGGGTGAACTTTCTGTCAAGGTGACATTGGTTTGGAAAAAAAAAAAAAAAAAAGATTTAAAAAATGGCACCGATCTTTCTAAATGCTGGACAAAGAAACACAAAAAACCAAAGGGCAAGTGGACCTGCAGGAATCCAGCGTCTCCCATAGGCAATACACCTTCCAGTCCAAGCCCCTGCCCCCAACCCCTGCCAGCTCCAATGCACAGGAATCCACATGCTATGATGTAGGCTCTGGTCCTTTGTCCTCCTTGGGTGGGGGAGGGAGCCTAGTGTTTTGCGCTTCTCTCAAGGTTTTGAGAAACCCTGATGTTTGTCCCTTGAGCCACATTGGGTCACAAAGAAGTCACCTTCTCCAAGACGGTCCCTCTCTGCACAGCTGTGGTCAGCTGTTCTGCAGACTCCCCAGGGTGGAAACTGTCTACTCTGAGGGACGGCTCAGTTGGGAGCACTGACTGGGCAATGGTCTGGCAACCTAGCTTCCATGTACTTCCTGGGGAAGAGGTCTTCTGGTAGGGGGAGCACCATAACATGGAACTCTTGGTACTAGAGCCTTGTGCAGCCCCATCTTACCCTAGGGAACATGCCTCCAGGGACTACCACAATAGGGCAGGTCCTGCTTCATGAGTGCCGTGTGTCTGTTCCTGGGGTGTTGGTTCCTGGAAATAGCCTTGGATGCAGTCCCTTCTCCAGACAAGCCATTTGGAGTGAGCATGTCGAATCTCCTCAGAGTTAATGAAGACTTTGGGTAGATCACTGGGCCAGCCGGGGTGCAGGGTCTACACTTCACAGGATAAAGACACCTCTACCCCTGTGCCTGTAGCCCAAGCACAGGACTTCTAATGACTTTTCCAATAAATTCCAGGAAGATGTTGCCCAGAGCTGGTTTGGTAACAGCTGTCACCGTGAGTGAGTGAGTGAGTGAGTGTTCCCAGGAATCCCATGGGCACCAGAGTTCATCAGTAAAGGAAGTATTCTGCCTTTTTTTTTTTTTATTCCCTTTCTGAAACATTTCTGTTTGTGGATGTTGAAAGAGGAGATAGAAGAAAGTAACTAGTTTCCACTGAAATGCATGTCTTCAGGATGTCATCCTGGTACCTGTGACCCCTGTGAGCTGTCCCTTCTGAGGCACTGGGCTGGCAAATGGGGGCCTGGGTGCTACATTCACATCTATAGACAAAGGGACACAGAGCTGGCTTTGTGGCAGCCTGCAGCCAGGTGCTAAGCCTGGGCTGGACGGTCCCTTGGTCTGTGCCCATGTGGTACATGAGTAGCTGTTCACAGCACAGGTGAATTCTTTCCTTGGTCACTGGATATGGTTATGGAAATGTCACAAGGGGCATGTGGCCACAGATGAGGTAGCAGTGGCAACACAGAGATCTGAGCTAGGGATGTGGCTCACACCAGCCCTGGGGCCTACTGGCCTGCCCCTCCCTGACTGGCTTCCCGTTTCACCTCTATGAGGCTTGCAGAGGATGGCTATGTCTGTACATGGCATCGACTCAAATTAGAAAGCCAGGGGTCTCTAATGGATGTGATGGTACTTCATAAGCCCCAGGTCAAATTTGGGTCGTCACACGTTATAATGGCACACAAAGTTCATTTCACCTCTGTAGGCAGAAGCCAGGCTGCTATTACCCTCTTTTCTGTATAAAAATTCAGGGACATATTAATTAATAAGTGATTAGTGCAAATGCTAACTGCTAGCTAACTGCTAAATGCTAACAGATACCAGGGAGGCTCCGTATGTTCATGTCTCTGTCTCAGAGCTACAGGAGTGTCTGGGCCCAGCAGCCAGCCCATGCCATCCTGACAACAGAGCTCCCATCTAGGGAACTAATTTCCCAGCCTCTCACAGGAACCTTGTCAATGGGATGTGAGAGGGGGCCCTGCTTCTGATCCAAAACCTACCTCTGCTATCCTCACTTCTCTGTCTACTATAGGGACATGCGTGTGATAGCTAGAGCCATCACGGCACTAAAAGAGACAAAACTGCTTTCTCAGAGATATCAACCCTGAGCCTCTATCCAGCTGTGGACCCTTCCCTATGAAATATTGAGAACACAGGCATACGGTTAACCGGAGATGAGCATTTTAGCAGCTTGATTCCAAGTCTCATTTCCATATGCATTGTGACTCCAGAAGGGACACAGCTTGATGGGCACCAAATGAAGACGATAAGGCATCCCAAAACACCCAGGGGCAGACTCAATCCATTTCTTTGAAGTAGGTATCACCTGAACCAGTGCCCAGTGCAGCAAGATGTAACTACCATTGAAAGAAAAGTCACTGGCTGACAAGGGCGTGTCTGGGCTGGGTGAGGGGGTTGAGGGACTCCTAACAAGTTAGCAGGGCCACCACCACTCCAGAAGTCTCTGGAACGTGAGCCAAGGCCACGTGAATGGGTTTAATTAGAGTCATAGAACAATCAAGGCCATCAGCTGTTCCTCCCCCCTGGAATGCTGGCGACTCCCAATAGCAGATGTTTCTGGAACTTCAGGGAACGAGGGCAGGTGAGCAGGAAAGGAGAGCCACCCAAATGGACTAGGGGAGGCACTGTGTGCCTCCAGACCTCACCGACATTCTTCTAAGTGAGGTTCCCTCCATCCTGTCCCTGAAACCTGGGTTTTCTAACCTTCTCCAAGGCCAGGGAAAGGGTGAGGCACGGACAGCTGAATCACTTGGGATCACATGGGTTGCTGAGCGTGACTCGCAGCAGGTGAGCCTGAACCTTAATCTTCTTGTATGCAGGAACCCATGCAAACCACTCACGTTCCTGGGCCTTGGCTTTTTAGTTCATTTGATGGGGATACATAACTTTTAGGGTACAAGAAATATAGAGACATCTATTTTAATGTATTAAAATCTATGGAAATATGATGCACTGTCCGTGAGTTGAACGTGTCATAGATTGGCACCTTGTGGGAAGAGGAGTGTGACTTCTGAGGTGTGTACGTGTGCGTGGAGGAGATGCGGGTGCTCAGGGAGACTATCTGGGCTCAGGAAAGGTCAGGATCTTACGGTCACTGGAAGTGATTTGGTGCGGCACCTTCATTCTACGGCCGAGGAAGGTGGGTTAGGTGACTCACGGAGCTTCTGGGTAGTTTCCTGTAGTTGGACACAAGCTAGAGCCTTCTGGGGAGAGGAAACATCAGCTGAGAAATTGTTTCATCAGACTGGCTGTGAGTAAACCCGTGGAACATTTTCTTGAGTGAGGATTGATGTGGAAGGGCCCTGCTTACTGTGGGCCGTGCCTGCCCTGGGCAGGTGGTCCTAGATAGAACAACAAAGCAAGCTGAGAAAGCCACGAGGAGTGAACCAGGGAGCAGTCTTCCTCCCTGGTTTCTGCTTCAGCCCCAGCCTCCAAGCGCCTGCCCTGAGCTCCTGCCCTGACTCCCTTCAGTGATAGAAGACAGGCTGTAAGATGACGTCAGCCCTTTTCCCCCCAAGCTGCTCTTGGTCAGTGTTTTGTCACAGCAACAGAAAGTGAAGTAGGACAAGAAGGCTCTCCTTTCTGTCTCTCCTGGGTGTGGAGAGTGTGCTGGACGGTCACATGAGACAGCCCATCTCTATGGAACAGGGATCCTGTGGTTAGCCGTGATCGCTGTTTCCGCATTGCCTGGATCAGGAGTAGCTGACTGTGGGGAAGGTGTATGAATATGTGAAGGATCAGCCCAGACCTGAAACTTACATTTTTATGTCACATCTTCATCCTCAAGGAGAAGGAGGCTTGGTGAGAACTCACCTACAACTCTGTGGATATACTGTTTGTGTGCACATTTAAGAATTCCTTTAAATGCAACTGTTTACCCTGTCTAGATCATGTTATTAAGTTGGTTAAGGCATGTAGATGGTGTGAATCTTCAAAGGCCAGGGGCTAGTGAGCAGAAACAGAGCACCCAAGTCCGCAGGAGAGGAATGTAAGCCAACCCAAGGCATGACCTATTTTGATGTGGTAAAGGAAGATGCTGTGTAGGAAGGAGCCCCGAGGGACACATGGAGGTGAGCAAATCAGGTCAGCACGGCCGGGGGTGGCTCTGGACCAAATGCCCGCCAGTCCGATAGAGACTCTGACCTAATTTGGGGAGGACCTAGATTGAGGGCAACTTAGGACAAGAGGTGACTGAGGGATCTGTGCTGTGAACCGAAGCAGAGCCACCAGTGCAGTCTGGGGTGGGAAGCAGCCCAGAGGGAGGACAGCAGGTGTGACACTGAGATGGCAGGCACAGCTGCCCATGGCCAGGACAGCCCGCTTTAAAGGGGTGCATCAAGACAGGTTTGCTACACTGTAGTGCTCACAGACTGCCTAGCTCTGTATTGTTTATCTCTGGGTGTCTCCACCTACACTTACACTACCTTGTGCTTTACACAAGGACAAAAGAAGTTATAAATCAGCATGTAGCAAAGCAAATCTCACAACAACACGCTGTATCTTATTTCTGAAGTCCAGGAGGCAATTTATGTCATGATTCCATGATGTGATTGCAAAACCCCGACCAGGTAGGTATTTCTATTTTCTTTTGAAACTTGATGAAATTAAAATTATGGGAGGTGCCTTGGTGTTCACAGACTGCATAAGCAGCTTCCTGTGTCTTCTCACACCCAGGATGTCAAGCCTAGGTTGCAGCCTCTCAAGGTAGCTTTGAATCTAGGTGGTAGAAAGGGAACACCACCCTTTCATCACAGAGTCCCTTCTGATTGAGTGTAAGAGGTCTGGGGAATAAGCAGATGGTGTATAAATACAAGCAAGTATGTTTTAGAGAACAAAACAGCTCGGGAGATGTGAATAGATCACGCTTGAGGGACAGTGGGATCATGTGACTGTTGCCTGGGTGTCTGGTCAGAGTATGTAGCAGTGTCTCATGCAGCTTCTATGTGTCACATGGGCCACTGTGTTCCAAATCATGGATTAACAAGCCAGTCTTTACTTTTGACAGTTTCGACTTGGTTCAATTTAGCAAAGCAACTGGCTAGTGAATTGGCATCTATTCCACTTCACCAGTGGCAAACAGAAGGCTCTTCAGCTCTGACCATGGCATCAAACTGATGTGGATTCAAATTCCCCCCTCGTCTGCCAGTGTCTATCAATGTCTGAGTGGCTGTACATGCCGTAGTTTTCATATCTGACGGAATCTGCAAAGACAGTAATTCCACATGCTTAAAGGGTGTGTTCATATTTATTATACACTTAGAAAAATGGCTGGAGAAAATGGATTATTTTTATTTTTTAAAGTACTAAAGTAAAGCTGTACCTATGACATAGCACATGTAGAAAAATCATTTCTGTTGGGCAAACAGTGATGACCTGAAAGAGAGTAACCATGTTCCTAAAGGGGAGGGAAGGAGAAAGGGAGACAGACAGACAGACACACAGACACACACACAGACACACACTCTGAAAGACAGAGAGAGGGAGGGGGGAGAAGTGGTGACCAATGGAAGCCCATTAGTAGTGGCACTGATGGAGCTTTCAGTCATGGTTAAAGTTTCATCAGAATAGAAACCAGGTTTTGAAACACAATAGTGGCTTTTTGAATGAAGGAGCAAAGAAATCAACCAGTAGTTACCTCACATGGGTTGATCTACGATGGGAGGAAACCTGATCTATGAGTCTATAATTAGCTGAGGGGTCATCATATAGCAGTGGCTTCATAATTCTTCTCATAGAGGTCCTGTGTCCCACACATTTCCCCCAAAGTGGACAATCCATTTAGAAGCATGTGCAGAAGTTGATAGTTTGTCTCACTAGCTGTTCTTCAAAGCTTAAGAAGTCATATACATATGCGTTGTTCTAGTTAGCTTTAACGGTCAACTTGACACCTCCTAGAGTCATCTGAGAAGGGAGTCTGAGTTGAGAGATTGTCCAGCCTAGGCTGTTCTATGGACATGCTTGTGAGAAACTGTCTTGATTGTTAACTGGTGTAGGAGAGCACAACACCACCCCCTGGACAGGCGGTCCTGTGTCTTCCCATAGTTTCTGCTTCAAGTCTTGTTTGAGTGTCTACCCCGACTCCCCTCAGTGACGAGCTGTGACATGGAAGTGGAAGTCAGATAAATCTTCCTTCCCTAAGTTGCTTTTGATCAGTGTTTTGTAACAGCAACAGAGAGATTAGAACACATGTATTCCTCTAAATGCTTATTGGTCCTTCTGTCTACTTAACTACTTAACTATGCATTCACCACTTATCCAATGTTTACTGGACATCTATACTTCCAGGCTGCATCTTGGTTGTGGGGAGACAAGAACCTCTTGGCTATCTGAAATCCCCCAGTCGCTGGACAGGAATATGTCAAAAGTCAGGTGCAATACACCTAGACTCTACTTAATAAAGAAGTTAATTTTCACCACCCTCTCTAATGATGGCAGTGACTTTGAATCCCCAATAATTCAAATGTTCTGAAGCTGTAGTTTTATCTACGTAGCATTAATTTTTATAATTGTTGCTCAATATCCCAGGCCAAGAGGTGTTTATAACGTTGTTCTCATTTGAGGACTTTCACCCATTCTTAATTGCTGCCTGATGACTCTATCCTTCGCTCTCAGAGTACTCCCTCGAAGGCACCTTTAGTTATAAAAGCTTGAATTTTATCATGCAGGTTAATAATCTTTCTTCATTTCATTTTGGCACATTCCAGAAAATCATTTTTTTTCAGCCATTATGGATCAAAACCGCTTCTGCTAATGCAAAATAAATGAGAAGAGTGGAGTCGGAGTGTGGTTGCAGGAGGCTCTCAATTTGTGGCATAATTGACAGTGTGGAGAAAATGTGTGCAGGTATCAGGATGGCACAAATTTCAGCCACAATTTGTGTTTGAAATGGTCTGCAGCTCTGATCGTGAGTGAAGCTCAGAGACTGCAGGGAGGGTAGCTGCTCTGATGAGGAAGATGGGAGCTGAGGGAGCTTCCAAGCTCAGCCTTCCTCTGCTGGCTTCTTGATATGGAGAAGGCCTGTGCAGATGCCAGGAAAGCAGTGTGGTCCTGAGTGAGGAGACCCCTAATCCAGTGTCACTCCTAAACTAGTGTTATCTGAGAAAGGGACTTTGAGAAGAAGTATTTCAGGGTCAAAGGATAGTTGTATTATACCTTAACAAAGACTCTGCTTAACAGAGAAGCAACATGTTGGGAGAAAGTTGTCTCATGGCCTTCTGTTACGATGGCAGTCATTTTGAATGCCCATAACACAAAAGTCAAGAGGCCATAGTTTTATCTGCATAGCATGGCTTTGCTCAGAACTTTCAGGATGAGGGCAGTTGAGGAAGCTGTTCTCCATGAGGAGTGAAGTCAGCCAGATAGCCAGGGTGACGAGTGCTGAGTTCAGGGTCTCCACGATGGAGCAAAGCTCCACAGAGCTCCCGAGGTCCTCTGTTTGCTCCTTGTAGAAGTGAGAAGGCTGGGCCTTAAGATGCCTGCAGTGATCAGTCACTAAGGAGCCTGTTTCATCTTCTGAGGGTAAGAGGTGAGTCACAGCTCTAAAGCCCAGGAACACGCCGGAGAAAGTCATAAGACAACCTTCAGCCACAAGTACTCCCATGCTAGGTGATGATGTTGATCTTTAATGGGGTCTGGGAGAAGTGCATGAGCATGCCCTCCGCATGGAGCCCATTCTCTAAAGCAAGGGAGTGATAGAGAAAGCCGTAGCTTGACTCCACACCCACAGTCTGCTGCCATCGCCATCCTTGGTGCTGTTTCAAAGCTTCAGTTCTTGAGAGAGGTCTTGCGTGTGCTGTTTCCACTTTTATTTCCCTTTCCTCCTCAGCTTTATCCCAGTTAGTTTCTGTCATGATTGAGTGTGGTGGTTTGAAAGAGGAGAGGTGTTCCCCATAGTCCTGGGTGCTCTTCGTGGAGTAGGCTTTGAGCGTTTAAAGAGACGTCTAGCTGGATCTCTCTGCTTCCTGCCTGCAGTTCAGGATGTGAACTCTCAGTTCGCTGCTCCAGCTGCTTTCCCACCATGATGGACTTTTATTCCCCTGGAACCATAAACCCAAATAAACCCTTCCTTCTGTAAGTCACCTTGGTCATGGTGTTTTATCACAGCAATAGAAAGTAACTAATGCACTCAGCAACTGCTCTTCCTAGGTCAAGATGCTCTCCAGGTGCTAACCAGAGCAGAGAGCTTCCTTCTGGTCCCCTGCAGACTGAGAGCATCAGTCACATTTTTGGAGTTCTGCATGACCCCTGTGACACACACAGCTCTGCTGTCACAGTCTCCTGTTCTCTCGTCCTCTGCTGGAGATGCCTGTAGTGCTGTTTCTTAGGCTCAAACCTTGATGTCTATTGCCTGCGTGAGATCTCTAGGTGACGTCTCTAGACCCAGACCCTGCTCCTTGGTGCTCAGCTGCCTTGACATGCCTTCCAGGTGTCTTGTGCACACACTGGTCCTTTTCCCAGACTTCCCCAGAGTTCTCTGGTTCTGGTTATCACCACCTTCCAGCAGATAAGCCAGAGACCATAGATCCACTGTGTCTCTTCCACCAGTTTATATAGTTTTATTTCCCCTACATCTCAAACTTAAATCCATCTGTGTGGCCACTCAACTCGATACTTTGATCCAAGCCACTAGAGCTGTTACAGTAATTGGGTGGTGCTCACTACAAGCACACTCCTGTTTGCCCTCTCAGAGGCTCTTTTTATAAGGCAGTGGGTGATCTACAGTTCAAGGTGAAAATCAATGTCATTAGCCTCTAATTAAAACCCTTTGTTAAAAAGCAACACCCACACTCACTGTATTTTACAGTGCCTGGTGTGGCCGGGTCCCCTTTGGTCCATCTGTCCCTTTCATTGTACCCTGTCCTGCTCCCACACCTGTGCACACTCTGTCAATAGCGTCAACACCACTTGCTCCCCTCTGTGCCCAATTCACTACCCTCATCTCTTCTTGCTAGCTTGCGTCACTTCCTCTAGGCAATGTCTCTTTCCGCCGTGACCTGGCCATACTTCCCTGGCACACGTCCTTGATCTGCAGACTTCTCTAAATCCTAATGTTTGCTATAGATGAAAATTTCCAATGGTTCATGAAATTATTTCATTAAACTCTGACATTCCGATTTCGCTGTGAGCTCTGTGAGTGTAGAGACGGTTCAGACATAGCGCTCAATAAATACTTTCGGATGGATAGGTGGGTGGATGGATGCATATATAACTGGATTCACTGAGATCATAACACAGAATAAAAACAAATTTAAATCTCAGGGGTACAGATGTTCACTGTTATGTTGAAAATGGAGTTTTTGCTGTACTGGGACATCCATACACCCATGGTGCCCTGGCACATGGTGGCATGAATTCACAGAGCTCACCAAATCTTCCAAGGGTCATTTTTGACAGAGGTAGGGAGTAGAGGATGAAGGAGCTTAGCTCCTTAGCCTGACTGAACTGTGCCCATCCTAAATTCTTACATTAAAGCTCCAGCCTACAGGACCTGGGAAGGTTGCTGCATCTGGGGGGCTCAGGCTAAAGTGCTCTGATAGGAAAACGTGTACTGATATATACAACAGCCAACTTCTCCCTCGGTTTCATGCCTCCTCTCCCAGGCCTTGGCCCTGCCTGCTCCTGTATCAGCTGGATTGGTTCAGCTTTCCAGGCTCTTAGAAGAACCCTGACTCCCCTGGAAGAGAAGAGAGTACTGAACAACCTGAACACCCATTATTCCTTAAGGACTGGTTAGATCACAGTAGTTGTACCCACCCTCATCAGCTTCTGGCTCCCCAAATGCCTTGGACAACCTGGGGCTCCTAGTGTTGCTACTGCTGTTTCTCTGCCCCCCGACGTATCTCTGGTCCTGTGACTTGCAGGCTGTGTTTCATCCCTGTTCCTCTGCTAGCTGGATTCACCCTTCTCACTCTGAACATGTCTGCTGGGAAAGCAGGACCACAGACATTCTCTCTGTTCACGAGAAAGCTCCTGACTCAGCGTTTTCCCACTGATGCTAGCAGAGCCCCCAGGGACAAGAAGGGCATGAAGGGGTCAGTCCAGCATGGTAGCTGGTGACCTGCAGAGCTGTTTGCCTCCTCTCCCTTTGGCCCACAGACTGATGAACAGGGTACAGCCTGCACTCTGAGCCCTTAAAGAGCATGTTGAGTGGGTCTCTGGAACTAGTCACCCAATGGAGATCAAGCTGCCGTTCCCATGGTGATTCCACTCTGAGCCCCATGCCCTGAGAACTCACCTCCTCCCATTCACTGTAACCTCCATTAAGCAGAAACAAAAGATTAATACGGCAGAAGCCATTTAATGAACTCAGAGCTGGCAGAGGCTTGCAGATTTTTTTTTTTTTTTCCAGAGCGGATTCCTGGAACAGCAATGCAGAGGCTTCCCCGCCTCTTCCAGGACAGCAAGGGCATTCAGCTGTCTGAATTCTCTGGGCTGTCAGACATCCACTCAGTCTCCTGGATGTGGGGAAGGCCCCTTAACTCTTGCTCTTTGTTGAGGTCATTCTCTTCACCTCACCAGAAAGGGAAGGCAGCAGGGTCTGGGGGAAATGTAAGGATGCAGGGTGTAGCACAAGGAAGCCATTGCTGGGAGGGGACCAGAGGCAGAAGTCAGGGTGTCTGGAGACCTGGTGTCTAGACTTGGTTTGTGGGAGGCTGCAAGCCTCCTCTGAGGTCACTGAGCTGGTTGGAGAGCTCAAGAGGTCTCTGCACAGCACTGGCAGGTTTTGTGCACACTGGGGGCTCAGCAGAGGGTCACATGCTTGCCCGGTCCCTTTCCCAGCCCCCCTTCTCTCTCCTTATTGGGGAATGCTCGATGAACTGGGCTAAGGTGCAGCCCTATCTGTCAGGGCCTCTGCTTACTGTAGGTAAATCACTGCCTTACTCTGTACCTCCTGAAGTCTCGTGGGACACCGATCCTTGGGTCTATGCAGGGTCCCTTTCTCTCCTGGTGTTGATGCCAAGCCTTAGTCCTGGTCTTGGACAGAATCTTGAGTCTCACAGGCCCCTGGGGACACACAGTAGAGAACCCCCTTTCCAGAATAGTGGTCAGCCTTCTGAGGGCTACTCTCAGCAGTGCATACCAGCAGGGGAATGAATGAGTGTTCATTGCAAAGTTCGGATTATATAGAGCAAGCACAGTCATCAGAGTGGGAGCCCCCCAGCTCCCACATAAGGAGTCTCCAGAGTCAGCTAAGGAAGATAGCTCATCTCGGAACCTAGGGCCCAACAGCTGCACTAACCACGAAGCCTGTGCTGCCCACAGAATTCTGGGATGTGAGCTCTCAGCTTCCTTCACCCTTGTCTGGAACATGGTGTGGGCTGCAGTATTGCGTGAGCAGCATTCATTGATGTCAGTGTTACAATGAACACCCTGCTCTTACTTCTCCTTGCCTGAAAAGCCATCGTGCCTTTCCAGGGCTAATCTCTTTCTTCCTTAGAACACTGGCTAGTGAGCAAGATGAGAGGGCTGCACACTATGGTTGTCTTGTTAAGCTATTTCTTCTAACACTGGAGGCAGGGATTCTCGCAGCCATGTCCATAACCATGGCCGAATTGAGAGTGGAGGTGAGAAACAGAGGTGAAGCTGGAGGTGGCAGTCAGGGGCTGAGGAGAAAGGGTTCTGTGAGCTGGGGTGCTCTGGTCCCACAGATGCTCACAGAGCTGGGTCAGCCTGTAATTCTCAGTTCTGCTCTATAGTGAGAAAGTGATGAGGGACCACTGGACATCTGTCTCAAGGCCTCCCATCCTGATCCCTAGACTCTGCCCAAAGGGACCAGCTCAGTGGTGGTGGTGGCTGGCTGGCTGTTTCTAGTTCAAACTCAACCCCTATTATTACTTTTAATAATACAATATTTTTGCATATTGTACTTCTTAATTAGTAGTAAATATTCACAGATTGTATTTAATAGCAACATATCCCCACATGTGCGTTGAATATGGTAATTTGTAATTTGTTGAATCAAAAAATGTTGTGACTAAGAGAAAGTTGGTTTGGGTGGGGATGCAGGTGGGGGGCTGTTTTTCCTGTCTACCGCCACCACACGGAGGTCCCCTAGAGGGAGTATCACGCAGGGAGATGCTCTGAGACCTGAGGCTGTCCAACAGCAGTGAAGACTGGGAAGTGCTGCTGGCAATGTGCAGGACTCTAAAATTAGGGCAGTACACACAAGCCAGTTCCTTTCAAACCCATTTCCTGTTCACTTGGAGAACTCAGACTCACTCCTTGGGACATGCCCCACTGTGGAACCTTTCTCCCCACAGTGCCAAGTGTGTTGCCCTGCAGCCCACTCAGGGCTCACCTCAGCTCCCTTAGTTTAAGCCCTTCATGTCTTAGACATGGTGGCATTTCCTGGTCCATTCGGACTACTTTCAGCAAAACACACACAGGGAGGCCCGAGGTCTATACAGTGCAGAACACAAAGAGTAAGCTATTATATATGCCAGCATGCAGCTGGCCCAGCCTTCTATAATAACAAGATCTGCCTCTGCTCCACCCACCCAAGGCCCCTCCCATCCCTGCTCCAGGCTCTGCTAAGCCTCCAGTTTTGGTAATGTGTTTTCTGATCCTTCTGACAAAATCATGTTTCTGGGATCTGAGAAGAGACAGGTTAAAAGTCTTGAGACTGGCAATGCTGCCCATTTACCTGGCTTTCAGCTTCTCTGGGAACGGAGTTGGTGTACGGATTTCAAGCACACAGGAGGGGAGGTTTCTGGAGGACCAAGCAAAGCTTTCCAGAATTTATAGGATTTCAGGCCTGATTTCTAAGTCTGAAACCCAGACCCATGGTCTCCAGTTGTATTACCAACCCTTCTAAAAGACCTGATATTTTTTCCCACAATGGGATTCATACATTAAATTAATCAATAGAACAGATTAAAGCTCAAACTATGTCGAGCATAAATTATCCGCTCTGCTGAGTGGGGCTCGGGTGGAGCAAGAATGTAGTCTGTGAGGTCACGATGCCTGCCCAGTTTCAGCGTTAATCCAGACGAGTCGTGTACAGGTCACGGTAGCCTTCTACCCTGTGTAGTTTGCCCACCTGTGTGATAGGACACCAGGGCCCTTCTCTCACAGTTGCTGTCAGAAGATGCACACGATTCCAAGTGTGCAGAGGCCTTTGGTGTTTGAGCCTCCTCTACATCCTGGAGATGAACTTCACAATAAACCCTCCTTTGCAGGTCCCTGGAGGACTCTCGTACTGTCCTCAGTAGGAAGAGATGAAATGCAAACACTTGAGAGTGGCGGCAAAAGGCCACCAAGAGCAGTGGGTGCAGAGCCTGTGGGGGAGCCAGATACAGATGGGGTTGAGTGATGGCTCTCTTGTAGCACTAGAGAGGGGAGGGTAGCTTTTCTCCAGAGATCAGTTATTGGTTATTGTGAGGCTTCTTGAGCTAGTGTATAAAAGCATTCATCAGAGAGCATTCTGTAACAGTGACTTAGGGAGTGCCACACTCTCCATTCTTGGCTCTTCCGTGAATCCACAGGAAGTGGGGAGGTCGTAAATGGCTATATCCACCTTCAGCAGGAGCCACCAGGTGAGAGGGAGGGAGTGCCCTGTATCCTCCCTAGGGTTCCAATGCTAAACATGGGGAATAATGTATCAGAATGGCACTGCCTTTGGAGTGTGATTTTACACGGGGATCCTGAAGAGCCCGCATGATTGTGTTTGGACTGGACCATCGGGGCTGGTCACCAAATACACTGAGTGTGTATTCCAGAGACTCCCTGCCTCCTTGTCTCCCACTTTCTTCAACATGCATCCACATCTTCCAGCCTGTCTCTCCAGCTTGTTTGAAAATGAGACACTGTCAGTGTAGAATGTGACTCCTGAAACACACACAACTTACAAAAGCATCCTTCATGATGGGATCTGTATAGGCCCAAATGTCTGCTCCAGGGGAGAAATGCTCTCTGCAAAACAGCATGCATTTGGGCCACGAAACTCATAGCCCCAAAGGGTTGGATAACTCTCCTTCTGGCTTTCTGGGGGAGCCATGAAAAGGTCTGTATAAGAGTATACCACACGGAAGGGGTCTTTCAACCCCTCCTTCTCATTGTCTCGTGCCCTGAAGGTAGGACTGACAGCTAATCCCATCACCTGTGCCCCTGATACTTGTGATATTCCCTGGCCCTGGGTTGTGTCTCTCCCTGCCTTCTATTCGTGTGTTACGAGGCAGCCCAGCAGCTCGCTCAGCCCTACTCTGGTTCTCTCCATCCTACCACAGCCAGGTCCTAACACTGACCAGGTTAGAAGATCTTACAGCTGGGATCCAAGTAGCAGGGTGATCATTTGCAAAGACATGTGTTCACAGGTTGTGTGTTTATGTACATGCGGAGACACGTATGTGCTATGATGGGAGTTTGTGTATGTATAGCATATGTATGCTCACATATACACAAGCTACCCTTGTCACATTATCACCTATGTTCACTTTTGACTTCTTTGCCTTACCCTGACTTGCCATTACAGTGGTTTAACTTCAGGGATAGGGAAGATCGCTTAGTGGTTAAAGGTGCTTGCCTTTAAGCTTGGCAACCTGAGTTCAGTCCCTGGAGTGTACATGGTGGACTGACTCACAGAAAGCTGACTCTGGACTCCTTATACATGCATGGCACGTGTGCACCAAATAAATAACTGTAAAAAGTATTTTAAATTTTCATAATGTTCTCCCTTCTCAAATGTTACCATTACAGCCACTGTGGTCATTGGCCAATGCTTAGCCTGGGAATGACCCTTGACTTCTTGTGTCCCTGCTGGTCATGTAGACAAAAAGTTCATGTTGTATGTGACCTGGTCTGTCCATTGCCTGACTGCAGAGGGCTTCAAAGACAGAGACCAGGCCTGAGTCACTTTTCCCTCTGCAGCAATTTGCCATATCTGGGCCACAGTAGACTCACATAATGAATAAAATAATGAATAAGTGAAGTTAATAAAATTACTGTATAAATAATACATAGGGAAAAGAACATTGCCGGTAAACCATTAACTCGTGTATGGACATAATTAACCCAAAGAGGTAATTACCGTATGTTAACACAAATGCAGTATAAGTCAGAGAGTGATGATGCTCAATGTCAGACTGGGCACACAGGTTCCTGCCGCACAGAGAAGGTGACACGTTTGCTCAGAGTCATTTTCAAAATCAGTACTGTCTTTGACATGCAATGAAATAACAAGCCTTGGTTGGCTGAGACTCGAATGTCCCCATGGACCCACAGCTAGGTGAGATATAGAACATTAAAGAACTTTCCTTGGGTTTCATCCAAGAGACAGTGTGCTGCTTAGTTTTAATCATGAATTTGACACAACCTAGAATCACTTTAAAGAGACTCTCTATAAGAACTTTCTGGATTGGATTGGCCTGTGGACATGGCTAGGGGTGGGATTTTCTAGGTTATGTTAACTAAATAGAAGATCTGCCCACTGTGGGTGGCATCATTCCTAGACAGAGGCCCCCGGATTGTTTAAGAATAGAAGTGAGCTGAATAGTGAGCATGTGTGCATCCATGTCTCTCCGCTCCTGATGCTGGATGTGATGTGACTAGCTGCTTTAGGTTTCTGTTGCTTTGACTTCCCTCCCATGATGGACTGTAATACAGAATTATGTGTTGAAATAAACCCTCTTCTTCTAAGTTGCCTTTTGTCAGGGCGTTTTATCATAGCAACATAAACAAAACTAGGACAGGTGGCCACCCAGAGGGATGTCTCCAGACTGAAGGGCCATGACTTGGTGGTGCTGGAGAGTGGGCAACACTCATGGTATTCCATTTCACTCAGTGCCTTGTGGATAGCACAGGCATCTGTTGTGGCTTGGGTTGTGTTCTCTGGCAATTGACTTCCAAGTCCTGACTCCTGTACCTGGAAATGAGACTTTATTAACCAACTGCATGCAGTTGTGGTCAATATGAAGTGAAGTCATCAGGATGAACTGCAACTCTCAAGTGACTGGTGTCTTCGAAGAAAGAACAGACACAGGTGTACAGAGAAGCCATGAGATACGACAACCAAATGTTTGAAGTGATGATCCAGTCATTAGAACTGGCCCAGAGGCCAGCTAAGAGACTAGGACAGTCTCCCTCTGCCTCTGGCGACAATCAGCTTGGCAGGCATACCAACCTTGGACTCTGACTTCCAGATCTATGGGAGTAAAGTTTTTGCTATTATTGTTCTTGGCCACTTGATATTCTTGACCAGGCCTGGGACAGCAGTTACCTGTTCCCTGGGGACTATATTTCAAACTGCTACCTTTCTCCAGCAACCATGGAACTCATAACTCAGGATGCCACACATGGTCGTTTAGACCTGGGCTGGAGAGGCCTATTTGATGAGTCCGTATCAGTACACAGGTGGTGCTTGTAACAAAAGCAGTGGAATTCCACACCCTGTCTTCACTGGTCTCTGGAAAGAAGACAGAAAAGAAACCTGAAGTTCCTGTCCAAGGGTCACCTTCCCAGGCCCCCAGACTCTCCAGCTGAATCTTATCACCATTAGGGGTAACACACCCCAGTCACTATGCATGGCCTAGTGACATCACTCATTCTCCCTGTGGGGTACATTCTCTATAAAGCTCATTGGCCATGCACATTTGGGGACTTCCATTATTCCATTGACTTAATAAATATCTATTATCTACCAAGACCCTCAAACCATGTTGAGCCATTGGAGCTCCTGTGAACCCTGCTCTTGGAAAGTGCACAGTCAAATGGACACAAATAGTAAAGCAAATATGGAGAGAAATTTTAAGCAAAAACTCTAGAATTTTCTTTGGATCCTAGAATCCCATCCTTGAAGTCCTCTTCCTATCTTTCAGAAGCTATTAAATTTCTTACACATTTTCTCTCTGGAAAGGAAAACACTACTGGAAATTTCCATTGCCCACTGGAAGAGGAACCTAAGAGAGTTGGGGCCATTGTTGACTGAAGGACATGGCTCAGAGTGTTCTTTGGTGTTCCTGTGCTCATCACAAGGCCATTATACACATCAGCCAGATTCTGGTGCTAATAAAGCTCCTTGTAACTTTGTGTCCATTGCATCCTGATAACTGACTCACACAGAGGCATGGAGAACTTAGCCAAGAGCAAACTGATTAGAGCCTAGTTTGTGAGTCTGGCAAAGAAAGTCTCATTCTTATCTGAAAAGTCAAGAAGGGGCTGGAAAGATTGGTCTGTGGTTAAGTGCACTGACTGCTCTTCTGGAGGATCTGGGTTCAATTCCCAGCACCCAGATGGCAGTCCATGCCTGCCTGTGACTATAGTTCCCTGGGATCCAACACTCATACAGACACACACAGGCAAAATATGAATCCACATAAAATAAAAATAAATCATTATAATGAAAGAGTCAAGCTGCATAAGCACATCTAGAGATACCAGACCTGATTGGCTATTGGTAACAGCCCTCCCAATCACATCCCAACTTCCCTGCATTGCCCAGAGCACAGACACATAGTCACCAGGGAAGACATTTCAATTCTTCTTCACATGAATTAAAATATCACCTAACTATAGAACCCACATCCAGGCATTATATTGTAATGAGTTAGATGGAGTGTCTAAATAATTCTATTGGTTCACACATTGTCTGGTTTGAAATTATCTTGTGGGAAACCATGGAATTGTGGAAGATAAGTAGGATTAACAGTCATAGCACAAGTAAGCACTCTAGAATTTTTCACCTGGAAACAACAAATGGAGTTGAATCTACTTGCCTGGAGTTTGCAAGTAAGGAGCTGTTGCAATAAAGTTTTCATTTAACAACAACCACAACAACAAGGAGTGTTTTCTGTGGGATTCCAGAAAGTCTTTTTTAACTGTAGGAAATACCCTAGACAAACATACTGTATGTGTAAGGTTGTGATGTACTACCTGCTCTATATGCAGGGAGGTCTCTCCTCTGGAATGTCTGAGGAACATCTGAAGACTTGTCCCCTGGGTGCTTGGTCCTCCTCTGTGCTGTCGCCTTCCCCTTTTGCACTCTCTTCTCTCATGACACATTGTGACATGTGCCTGTTCTCACATCTGCTATTTATTTTTATCTCTAAGTGTTATCAGGACAGGGACGTGTCTCACTGATCTACTGCAGTTAGTACCTGTGATGATGTCTGACACGAGAGGAATGGGTATATGCTATCTCATCAAATGAAGAAATAAATGAGTGGACTGTAAGACATTTGAAACCATCAACACCGAGCCAGCAGTGGCTAACACCGTGTGCATCTTCTTTAAACCTGCAACAACCACATGTTCTGTGTGAGTCACATAAGCAACACTCAAAGGAGCATGTCTAACACTTTCCCTCACCTGAGGCTACTGAATATGTGGAAAGAAATGACATTTTCTCCTTCTACCCTTCTGTTCCATTGTTACTGCATCCATGGTCATGTGGTGGGAAGAAGTGTTTGGACGTCTAGTTAGAACCAGGCATCAACTGCCCTTGTTTTAAGATTCGGTGTGTTTCTTTATATCAGCTGCAGAGCTAACCATTGTTTGGGTGCACTCTACATGCTCAGTCATCTCTACCTAGAATAAGATAGAGTCTTACAGAGCAGACAGACCATTTTCTCCATGTTCTCCTCCCACCTGCTCTTGAATCAGATTTCCACCAAGGAATGAGGTTCCATAATATAGTCAGCTCTACCTAGGTACGTTCCTACTGCACTCAGCTCAGGAGAGCAGTGACACTGGACAGGGCTGAGATGCCCATGAGTTTTAAAGGCATCTTTTAGACTAGAGAGCATCCAGGTATCTGGCTTTGGAATTCTTGTAGTCACCCAAGCACCACTCAGAACAAAAGAATGACCTGAGACCTGTGTTCATTTGGGTTTTCTAGAACTGACCTAGGAAAGTATCTTTGCATGTCTCCATTGAGTATCAACCTAGAGAAAGCTGTCCCCCAAAGAGTCATCTTTAGATAGCAATGTTTTATTTTTTCCAACGTGGAAGGATACAGTGTGAGTCAGTGGGTCCCATGGTTCTAGGAATTTCATTTCTCTGGTTACCTATGGTGTAGTTGGCTCTGGGTGTCTGATTGGTTAATAAAATGTTCTTGAATGAAGCTGTAACAAGTCTCATCTGCATTCTCTACTACTAGGAGCCTCCAGGCAAATCACCCTGTCTGGAGAGTTCTAATCAGAATTACCTTCACAGTCTCTGAGCCTAATCAGATCAGAATCGGGACCTCTGTCCTTCAGATGACAATAGTAACACTACTTGGAATGTTGAGGAAGATAGCAGACTTTAAAGTTTCAGGAAATTATGAAGGAAATTGTGTGGATAAATACTGAGATAATACCGGACCCCAAACTGTCAATCACCACTCAGATACATTTCCTCCCATGTGAACCCCAAGAACATTTTATTTCACGTATTCAGGAAGGGCAAGGAATCATTCTGCAACATGAAGGTGTTCTTGGGGGTTGATGAAAACACTTGGTATTGTGAAGTATTAAGGATAGAAATCTCTCAAGCCTGGAAGAAGTTAGAAATGATTGATGACATCAGTCCCTTGTACTGACCAATCAAATTCATGTAGCAAAACTTCTTTGAGTACCCAGGTCAGTCAGTACAGATTCACCAACTAAATGAGGTTCCAAAGTCTTGGGGCTCATACTTCCCTTGGGGTCATAATTCAAGAAAAAAGTAAATTGTGTATGCTTCAAATGATAAATCACCTACTGCATGTTATAAATCATTCTAGATTATAGCACTACTTTATTAGTTGTAAACTGTGAACATACCAAAAAATAGTAAACCATACCAAAAAAATCAGCAAGACATTCTTCTGCAAGAAGTTGCCTTTTCTGATTAAGTCCCATTCTCTCTGTTGAGTGCCCACTAGATTCAGAGAATTGCGCTAGGTGGGCTAATAAGACCAATAACTTATAAACTGTTACAGAGTGTGGAAGCGCATCAGAACAGGTATATTCAAGGCTTGGAGGAGTCGGGGTGGGAGTCAGAACCTGAAGTTTCATAGACAATCTGAAACCCATTCTGGGCAATCTGGGGCACAGACAATAGTGCACAGGAGATAAGCCACAAAGAATCTTCAGGAAGCTTCTCATGGTGTGATATGGCTACATCAGGGAAGGATGGGTGAAGTGACAGGGGACAAGGCTGGGAATCTTTCAGAGGAGCAGTGTGTGAGCATGTGTGTGTGTGTGTATGTGTGTGCATGTGTGCATTCATGTATGACATAAACAGTTATTATAAAACAGCATGTTGTGCAGGATTGGCTCTCATGACTTTGGAGACTGACATAAAACATAAAACATTCAAGACTTGGGAAAAACCAACATTTCAGTTCAAGTCCAGTACAGACTGGAATTCCCTATGCCCGAATCTGAAGGCTGCCTGGCAGGAAGAATCCTCTTACTCACCAGAGGGTCAGTCTGTGCTCTGTTCTTGCCTACAACTGATTTAATGTGGCTTTTCCACACTAGGGAGGGAAATTTGTTTATATGATCAGACTGATTCAAATGTTAAGCTCATCCAAAAACAGTCAGGGGAAAACACAAAATAATGCTTGACCAAATATCACCCCATGGCCCAATTTATCTGTCACATTGACACATAAAATTGACTGCCACAGAATCTGAAATCGTGGTAAGACACCAGTGCTTGATCCCTCCATGGAGGAGTTTTCAAAGGTCTTTAGCAAGAGAACAATGTCTTCTTTGCATGTAAACAAGCTGATTCTGCTACTTCCTGAATGAAGAAGAGAAAAATGCACAAAGGGGTAAGCGGTGGGTGAGAAGAAGGTAGGCACCCGTATGAGATGCCTTAGTCTGATGTAAGACCTACACCTCTGGTTTCTCATGAGATGAGTAACTTTCAGCTTAATAATGCAAGAGCTTTTATTTGGTGTAGGCTGTCTATAAAATTAAAGTCGAAGCTGACTAGTTTTCAAAGAATGCAAGCTACAACATGATATAAAGAAAGATGAACTAGTTGGGGAGTGTGTGTGTGTGTGTGTGTGTGTGTAACATACATATTTACCGAAATACATGAAAATGCATAATATCTATGCATGTGAGCATAGAGACATGTGTACACAGAAGTGTATGTGCATTATAATAACACATCTTTGGCCGATCTTGTCATTTTTCTTGAATTAAGAAATGTTTAAATTAGTTAAGTGCTTCTCTAGGTCTATGGGAGAATTTCTGTGGACGATTAACTAAACAGGGAAGACTGTAAATGTAGGCAGCACATCTGAAGGTGAGAGAGCTGGGGCTGGGGAGATGACTCGGTGGGTAAAGGCTCCTGCCTCACAAGCCTGGTGACTGATTTCAATCGCCAGAACACATACAAAGATAGATGGAAAGAACCGACTCCATAAAATCGTCTTCTGACCTACAAGTGCACCATGGCGTGATGTGCACATGTACCCACACGCATTAATAAACAAAGTCTAAGAAGGGATGAGAAGGCTTTTAAAAACATCGTATTTGTACTTATGGGCTAAGAAACAGAGATTCTGACCACAGCAGGAAAGAAGCGAATTCAAGCATCCGCAGACACGGTTATCTGGTGTCCTTTTACGTGGTCACCGGCCACTTGGCAGATTGGCTCTTTGACTACCTGATTCTGTGTGGCCCACCTCTTGCTGAAGCACTCTTGACTTACAAGCAAAAGAGAAAATGCTCCAAAGCAGAACTGTGAACTTTGACCTACACTGCTTTGGAGCTCTGTGGCCTGGCAGGGAGTTGGCATGTATGTGGGGGATCCTATGCTCGTGGTGCTTTTCTCTGGAGAGGTACAGACACGTTCCACCACATTTTAAGGAAATGTACTCAAAAGTGGCAATAAATGCTTAAGTATTCATGTCAGTATAGTATTTTATGGGAAAACAGGTGTGATTTTCTGTGTTGAGAGCTTTGACCGTCAAGTTGATTCCTAACTGCAGAGCAAACACATGCATGTTTGAGTAGGCAAGAAAGGTGACTTGAAGTGGTTCTGTGTGGAGGGCGTGAAGCCCAACCGAGGCCTCCCAGCAGACACCTGGACTGCAGGTCTTTGCTGTGGCCAACTCTAAGACATGCCTCCTCCAGTCGCCTGTTTTGTACCTGGAGCTTTATGCAAGCACCATGTACCTTGATGCTCCTCTACTCTAGGACCCCCCCATCGCCTCTCTGAGGAGCTCTGAGCGACACAGCACCCCTTGCTTGAGTTACGTGCTGTCATGCTATACTCTCTCCCTTATAGCATGGAATAAGCAAAAATCAAATAAGAAAAAAATGTTATGAAGAAGATGCCTGACCAAAAAGAAACCTAAGCACTCCTGTCTGCCAAAATATACCATTGTATGGAAGGGGAAGGGGTTCATCAGTCCCCACCCCTAATTGGGGAGCTATGGGCATTGATGGCTCCTGGGGGAGGAGGAGTCTGTTGGTTTTTTTAAGGGTGTGGCCCCTGGTTCCACAATGCTTCAGCAGATTGTCCCACACCTTGGAATATAGGCGGTAAAATTGGACTCAGCAGATTATTAAAAACCAAAAAAAAAAAAAAAAGAACAAACACGGAGCAGAAAGACAGATATTTGACACCAACTAAGAATCACACACACTATAATATGTAAAGAACTCCAGCAAATCAATAACAAAACCAGAGAAGCTCTGAAACAGGCAAGCAATTTAAACAGGTACCTCACAAAACACATTGAAATTGCCAGTGGATAGTTTACAAAGTGCTCAGCTCCCTTCATCCTCAGGATTGTGAAGTTAAAATTTCACTGTGATGCTACCATGAACATTAGAAGAGCTAAAAGGGAAACAAAAACCTCTAGCGTCAGGAAAGACCTACCGTGGAATGGCTGGCCGGCTCTTTACTTCTGGTAGGATAAACTGGACCAGCTTTGGGAAGCAGACAGGCAGGTGTATCAAACAGTGCTTTAGCATCTTTCCTAATAGCTGAGATCTGGAAGATTCCCAGAAGTCCAGTGAGGACTTCATGAATGGAGATCCAGTCACATGTGATGCTATGAGGGATTGGAGATGAGTGTACCACAGCCTCTTATTGCAACATGATGGATCTCCCAAGCAAACGCCAGCCATGAGAGACTCCATACTACCTGGCTCTGTTATGAAAGTTCTAGAAATACAAAAGCAACCTGTGACGATTCCGGTCAGAAGGATTATCCTGGGAGCAGAAGGGACTCAGGCGCTTCTCAGATCCTGTTAGTTAGGACTCTGGTGAACACAGATTGCAAACCTCAGTTGTACCGAATGTTACAGACCTGTGGTTTTGTACTTTTACTTATGGATTGCTGCATCTTAGTGAGACATCTCTCAACCTGCGCTTCTTCACAGAGAGCCATGCACCTTGATGGACTCCACCATCTTCCAAATCTTCATTTTGTCAATCCGATTTTTGTGATTTGCTGGAGTTCAGGATTCTCGAGTTTGCGTGCTGACCTTGTTCGTATTGGTGAATTCGGCTCAGCAATATTAATCTGATTCCTAGAGAGTCATCAATATAAAATTCACACATTCACACAAACTTCTTTACACTCTGTCTTCAAGGTCTGAGCGGAATTTGTCACATTTGATGCTCTACTAAGAGGTGTTTTTCCATGTGAAATCTTTTATCAATATTATTTTTCTGAGCATGTGTGCAGATGTGGCTACTGGAGTCCTTGTAGGCTATTGTATGAACAACAGTGAAAGAGAGGGAGGTCATTGATACCATTTTTGAGAGAGGTGAGATGAATGAAAGGTATTCTAACTCTGTGACCCCTCCATACCCATAGACAAAATTTCTTTTTATCACATGGTGTCTTGTCAGGGTTACTACTGTGGTGATGAAATATCATGACCAAAGCAACTAGGGGAGGAAAGGGTTTATTCAGCCTATGCTTCCACATCACAGCTATTATGGAAGTCAGAACAGGAACTCAAACAGGACAGGAACCTAGAGGCAGGAGCTGATGCAGAGGCCATGGTGGCATGCTGCTTACCGGCTTATTTCCCATGACATGCTCAGTCTGCTTATAGCTCCAGGACCACAAGCCCAGTGGTGGCCTTACATACAACAGGCTGAGTTTTTCCACATCAATCACTAAAGAGGCATTTTCTCAGTTGAGTTTCCCTCCTCTCTGGTGACTCTGGCTTGTGTCAAGTTGACATAAAACTAGCCAGCACACATGGTGAAAGAGCACACATTCGATTTCTATTTGTGTCTGCCTTTGGCCTCACGAGTATGGGCTTTCCTTGACCAGTAGTTCTATTGACTGACAACTCAGAATTCAGCAAGAGCTATTGGGATGAGGCTGAGGCTGCATCCTGCCTCAAGAGCCTGGCTTGATGTAGGAATCCCTGTCCGCAGGCAGTGGTGATTTCCTGTGCTCATGAGGGTGACTGATGGGCACCTGCTTCTTTCCATGGCCATCTTCTCTACCTCTCCATTTTTTTTAAAAAAAAAACAAACTCTAAGATTTTTAAGAAAATGCAAATTCTTTTCACCAACACTTTTTGAGAGTTCCATGGTCTTAGTTTATAATGACCTTGTTATCTGTGAATATTTAATTCTGATCATTCATCAGAAGAATGAGGGCAAACCTGTAGACATGCTTCTTTTTCTTTCCTTTCTACAAAACAGTTTGATTGTGATGCTGTGTGTGGCCACATCCTATAAAAGTGTTTGTCTTTATAATGTATGCTCACTCTTTCCACACCTCCGTAGCCCATGTGGTGGCATTCAGACACACACAAACACACACACACACACAAACACACACACACACACACCCATGTATACACCCACATACATATGTAAATACACATACACACAAATACACACACCCATGCACACACATACCCATGTCTACGTACATATATACACACATATATACACATGTAATATACACATATACACACATACACATATATACATATATATATATACATATACACATGCACAAGCACACACACCCAAGCATACACACACACATATGCACATATACACACATATACACAAATACACATATACACATGCATACGTACACACACACACATGCATATACACACATACACAAGCACACACACCCATGCTTACATGCACACACATGCAAACACACACATATGCCCAGGCACATGTACACATACACACACATGCACATGCTTACTTGACTTTCTCTACAAGTTATTTTCCAAATGGCTCTGCCATTTCCTGGTACTTGCACTTGGCAGGGTACATGGTCTGTCTTGCTGTTCTGCTTTCTGCACATGGGTTATTCCTGCAGTGGCTGAGCACACATGCCTTGGTAAAGATGGCCAGCCTTGAGGCACAGCCACAGACAGCCTTTCGTGCTGGGAACATGTACTGCTTTAGTGCCAGCGCTGTGGTTCTGTGAACTTGAAACAGTCCTTGGGTCTGGAAATTGTCCTTGAGTGTGTTCTGCAATAAATTATTTAAGTGAGCTGAGGAAGAACTAATTGGTTAATAACCATAATTGGGATTAACGAGTAATTTTGATTTTTAAAAGATGTTTAAAAGGATAAATAGTCAGTTGTCTCATTTTGCTATTAAAAAAGAAATAAGTCCCGTTAAATGACTTTACATAATGAAATGTATAGGTGGTTAAATACTGTCCTCTACACAGAGGAGACAAGCCATTGTCCAGACCCCTGGTGGCGGCAGGCTCCTGGCAGCAAGCTGCCTGCTTGTGCGTTGCCTCAGGACTTTGACTATTATTATTTATGTTTTGTGCTGCTCAGTAAATGTACATTGTGCAGAAAAATAGATTAAATTGTGTGGAACAAGGAGAACGATTCTGGCCTCTGGGAAAGGACTAAAATTTTAGACACTTAAGTGACACAGTTCAGGACTTGCATAGTGTAGGACGGTGCAGGGCACCAGGGCCCCTCTAATTTGGGGCAAGGGAAAGCTTAAGATTTACCAAGGAGAGAAGAATAGCGGTGGCCAGGCCTGCGTAAAGCAGTGCATCAAAACGAAAGAAATTCTGGCTTTATAGGGAAAAAACAAAAAAAGATAAAGAAGAGAGAAATGCAAACACAAAAAGAGGGAACAAAGGCCTCAAGAATTTGCTGATATGTACCAAGCCCACTCGGGACCCCGTCAGTGTGCCTGGGCCTGTGGAGTTGCAGGTGTGGTCTGCAGCATTTTCCTGTGTGTGGTTTAGGGAACCTTGCATCAGTGGGAAACACTGAGGTCTCCATGCAACTGTTTGCGTTGACATCTTCATGATTTCTAGGGAGTGGGGGACACATTTGTGCCCTCTGTGGTTGTGATCAATGCTGAAAAATTCATAGACTGCCTGAGGGCAGTGTTCCCCCCATCTAATCACATAAGGGAACCAAAGTGTGCTCTAAGTTCAACTGTTTCAGGAGTTTAGTTTGAGCAGTCTGGAGTCCAGGTCTTCAGGGCCACATTTTCATGGAAAATGAGCACATGACCAAGGACTGAAGGTATAAAACTTTTCATTCATGGACACATTTCAAATCAGGCTGCATCCTGGAAATTCTGGGACTTGTCAATCACATGTGCTGGCAGGTAGCACCACGTCTTGACCCACAGCTGCTGTTTGCCTGCTTACTGCTTTTTATAAACCAAGTCGTACTTCCCAAATGCTATTCTTCCAAGAAATTTCTAATCTGAAAGGAAGTCCAGATTGGCACAGAGAAAGCAGCTTTCTTGGCACTGTGACTAACTAGAAAGTAGTACCCTGAGCGCTCAGGGAGTTGTGCTAAGTCTTGCTCACATTTGCCTGTTGCAAAGATAGAGCTTTGCTGTCAGTAAAAACCAGGGATATTTTGCCAGCTCCCCTTCATTCAGTCTCCCAGCTTTGGTTTCTCAATTGTCTCTGTCCCTCTACTCAAGATATCTCACCTGCTTAAGAAAATGTTAGTTCTTAAGCCCACCAAACTTTGAGCAAAGTAGACTGGCCCCTAATACACTTTTGAGTATATTCTGATTCCTAGACACACTTTTCAAATCTCTGTCCATCCACAGAGATGATTCCTTACTGTTTTCATTCTCCAAAAGCTGAACAAATATAACATTAAGGAAACTCCATGGTAGCTCAGAGAAAGGGTAATCCTTAATAAACTTTATGGGGGAAAAATGGCTGAAGATAGTATCACCAAACTTAATTATTGGTAGGTTATCGTAAACTTCATTCCTGAGATATGGCCACAATATAAAATTAAAGAGAATTATGGACCGGGGAGATGCTTTGGTGGTAAAGAGCATGCCCTGTTTTTGTAGAGGACCTGAGTTGGGTTCCTAGAATCCACAACAGGTGGCTCACAACCTCCTGTAAACTCCAGCTTTAGGGGATGCCCTCTTCTGGCCTCCTCAGGCACCTGCACTCACATGAACATATACCACCCCCATATATATGTTATATATATATAATATATAATAATATATAATATATATAATATTACATATTAAAATTTAAAAACAATTATTGTTAATGATCTATAATATCATTGTATCATGCAGGGTTTTCTGGAAGACCAGCACAAAACCAAACTGATAAGATAAACACACACACACACACACACACACACACACACACACACACAGTTTATTCGTAGTTCTTTGTCACTGAGACTAGGTACTTCAGCAAGCCTCACAGTGGCTGTTTCACACTGGAGAAGCCAAGAACCCTGTGGCTGTCAGTCCACAGGCCTATGTGCTTCAGTAGTTCAAATTTGGTCTCCCAAACATGACAGCTTCCTGAAGAGTTGCTGATCCTCAGTCAGTTATAGAACCCAGAAAATGTTGGTTCTAATATCGTCAGCTGAGGAATCAGGAGCAGCAGCAAAGGGATAAATTAACTTGGTGGCAAGAGGGAAAGCCAAGGGTAAAATAGGCAAATACTCGTCCTTCCATAACATCTTTTCATCTGAGTGGCTACCAAACGTTCAGACTGTATTTGGGATAGGCTTTCCCTCATAAATTAAGGCAATGAATGCATTCCCTTGATTGAGGGTCTCAACTCAGGTAATTCTAATTTGTGGCAAGTTGATATTTACACCAATCATCACAGATCACAGCCATCATCTGATCATTCTTGTGTGTGTGTGTGTGTGTGTGTGTGTGTGTGTGTGTGTGTGTGGTGTGTTTACATGTGCACATGTGTGTATATGCTTATGCACGTGTCTATGGAAATGCGTGTGGCTGTGTGCTTGCATGTTGAAAGCCAGAAGAGGTTGTCAGATGCTCTGTTCTATCCCTGTCTGCCTTATTATTTCGAGACAAAATCTCTCACTGAACCTGGAGCTAGACTGGACGCCGTCAAGTCTCAGTGCTATTCTTGTCTCTGTCCACACAGTGCTGCTGTTACAGTTATGCCCAGGTGTTTTAGGGTGCCAGGATCCCAGCTCAGTTGTTCATGCTTGCAAGTAAGCATACCCTCATTCTTGATTTTATTTTTTCCTGTTTCTTTCTAGTCTCGATGCGAGTACAGTTATTTTAAAAGCATAGATTTCATGTTTTTCATTGCTTTCATATTTTTGTAGTACTCTGTAGGCATTCTAATCGCGCCAGTATGTTTTAGTCCATTTCAGTAGCTGAAGTAGAGTATTTGGTTTGACTGGCAGAACAGCTGGGAACTAACAGGGGTGGGTTCCTGGGGTAGGGGAAAGCATAGAATCATAATTTTCCACATTGGCTTGGTTGACAGTTAAACTGAGCGATTATGTTGAAGATTACAGAGAGCCGAGAAAAGCCTCAGAGGACCAGGGAACTTGATGAATTTTAAAATACTTCCATAACCATAGACGGCTTGGCAGCAGAGGTCTAGCTAGTTTGGAAAACCAGAACTTGGCCTTGAAATCCCTGGTTGAGTGCACAGTTCCCCCAAAACCCACATAAGCAGGCACATGCATTCAGAGACGTGAGAGTTTTTTTTTTCTTTTTAAACTCTACAGAGCTGCAGTAGCTACAGACTAAGAAAGGAGTCATGAACCTGTGTACATTAACCATCTAGTAAGACAAAGCAAACTACTCATTCCAAAAGAAGCAACAAAATCCAGAGTTGCTGCAACATGTTATCAATTTTTCAAGTAGTTCACCACCAAGGATTCTTAGGAGGAATGTGTGGCAAACAATCAGGGAAAAGTTCTGGAGTGGACCTTGAGGTCAGAGTTCATCAATTTCTTAAAGCTGCCATGATGCAAATGTTCAGTCAGTTAATAAAAAAGAGGCTCAAACAATTCAATGAAAATACGCGATTAATTAATGAACCGGTAGGGAAATCCTAATGGAAGAGTGAAGACAGCCTAGAAAAAGAGACCGCTAAGAATTCTGTAGCTAAAGAAACCTAGTATCTTAAATAAGAATTCACTAAACATCCTGATTGGTGACACTGATATAGAGGAACAAAGAATTGCCTTTTAAAAGGATGGCTCGTTGACAGTACACTTAGACTATAGGAAAAAGACTGAACCCAAATGAAGAGAGACATGGAGATTTATGGAACGCTACCAAGCATTCCAACACACCTATAATCGGAGACCCAGAAAGAGAAAGGAAATATCCGCGTAATCGTTCCTGTTGCTGACCTAGGAATACTTTCAACCATGCAGCTCTGGAATGCCTCAGTCGTATCTGTGTAACACGTAGACACATCAAATACTCAGTCACAGCGAAAATCTCTAAAGCAGAGAGACAAAGACTGCAGTCACACACACAAAAGAGCAACACAGTGTGCAGTTGACTCCTCATCCTCGACAATGGGATCTATAGAAATCTGTTGGAATCCAATGTTCAAAGTATGGAAAGATGTTTTCTATAGCTATTGAAGCTAGTCTGTAAACATGAAGGCAGGATAAAGAATTTTCGATAAGCAAATGCTGATGGAATTCTTCGCTAGCAGAATTGCACCATACAAAATATCAAGAGATGCCATTCAGGGTTAACATTTCATAGGAAACCCCATAGCCATGAAAGTGGTGAAGGATATAGCAAGTGGAAAATGTGCAGCAAATGTGAGAGATTGTGTTTCTGTTATTGTAAAATAAAAATATTGCTTTACATTTGTGGTACTTTTGAAATGATTCAAAGGCACATGAATGCTAAAAGTAGAATTTCTAGCACATTTAAAGTGAGTCATGTATACTGATACATTGAGAATAAAAGAGGAACTGGAGATACTTTGATAGAAGATATTTGTTACTTGAGCATTTTGTTTGTTGGTTTTTATTGTGAGATCAATTCTTGCTTTGGAGACTAGACTAGCCTGGAACTCATGATCTTCCTATCTCAGCCTCACAACTGATAAAAAGTTTGAAAGTCAATTGATCATATGCCAGTATTAGCTAAATGTTATATTACCTACACAAAAAGACAAAAGGAGAAATAACGAATTACTCAGTGTGAAATTAAAATGATACAGTAAATATTGAATAAACACAAAATAAAACAGTCACTGAGAAGGACAAGCAAAAAAGAATGAGATCAACCCAAAGCAAAGAGTAGCAGGTCAGAGCTGCTCCCAGCTACATGATGGCTGTTTTAGACTTGTGGAGACTAACTTAAACCAGGAGTCACCAGATTTGAGCCCTGTGGGCAAATACGGCCTTCGTTTGTTTGCAAATGCTCTATGACAGTAGGTCTCAACCTTCCTGATGCTATGACACTTTAATACAGTTCCTCATGTTTGGTGACCCCCCCAACCAGAAAACTATTTTCTTTGCTACTCCGTAACTGTAATTTTGCTACTGTTATGAATTGTAAATATCTGATATGCAGATGGTCTTAGATGACCCTTGTGGAAGGGTCATTCGACCCCCAAAGAGGTCATGGCCCACAAGTTGAGAACCATCATTCTGTGAGCTAAGGGTATTTTTATATATTGTAAATGTTGAAAGAGGAAGCTGAACGCAAAAACAGCGATGGTAGTAATGATGGTGATGAGGAGGAAGGGATGATGGTGATGAGGAGAAGGATGATGGTGGTACTGAGGAGGAAGGGATGATGCTGAGAAGGGGATGTTGATGGTGAGGATAAGGAGGAAGGGATGGTGATGAGGAGGGGGATGTTGATGGTGATGAGGAGGAGGGGGTGATAATGGTGATGAGGAGGAAGGGATGGTGATGAGGGGATATTGATGGTGATGATGAGGAGGGGATGATGGTGATGAGAGGAAGGGATGGTGATGAGGATGATGGTGATGATGAGGAGGAGGGGATGATGATGAGAATGGGATGATGGTGATGATGAGGAGGAGGGAATGATGATGAAAATGGGATGATGGTGATGATGAGGAGGAGGGGATGATGATGAGAATGGGATGATGGTGATGATGAGGAGAGGGTGATGATGGTGATGAGGAGGAAGGGATGGTGATGCTGATGATGAGGATGGGGATGCTGCTGCTAGTGGTGTTGATGATGACAGACAGGCGATGAAAAGGAGTGAGGTTGAACCGGAGTTGTAGATGGCCTGTGAATCCTATATATCTTCTACTGATAACTATATAAAACACGTTTCTGATCCTTTGGCTAGTAGAAATCAGAGCTTTTTAGACTATCTTGAAAGAAAAAAAGTTGCATTGTATCAGCATATCAGCATATAATATATATTATATTAGAATAAGTCCTATGGACATTAAAAGAAAAAGTAAAGAAATCATATTAAAAAATAATGGCTGCAAGTTTTAAATTTTTTTGAAAATTATAAATTGCAGGGGCTGGGCAAATAGCTCAGTGATATGCTCAGGGACCTGAGTTTGATTTCCAGAACTCGGGTTCTATATACATGTGTGTGTGTGTACAAATATGTGTGCGTGTGTGTGCATTCACACATGTGTGTGTGTGCTACAGTAGACATGGTAGGCTAGGCTGTACTAATAATCCATCTCTGCAGAGGCAGAGACTGGCAGCTTCCTGGGGCTTTCTGACCAGATGGAATCGCCTACTTGATGAGAAGGCCATTGAGAAACCTGTCTCCAAATAGAAGGTGGGTGGACGCTAAGGAGCAGCCCCTGAGGCTGAGCTCCAGCCACATGCACACACATGAGCGCGTCCATACACATACCAGTCCACACAAAAGGAAGTTATAAATTATAAAGTTGATTTAAACAGAAAGCTTCACTGATATTATGTCTACTAAGGAAGTGTAAATACAAGTTAAAATTGTTACACACACACACACACACACACACACACACACACACAATCACAATCACATAGTCTCTAGGCCTATATGGGGCAACTGGTGAGAGTTTTCTCATATAATAAGGAAACACTTTATAAAAACAGAGAAAGAAAGTAAGACACTCTCCAGTATATTCTGGAAGCCAGTGCTACCTCAATTGCAAAAAGGAAGATAAATCCTAAAAGTACTGGTGTGCCTACAAACCATGCCTGTGAAAATCTTTATTAATATTCATGTAACTCAGAGTCACACGTAGAAAGACCGGCGTGTGGAAGGGAGGCTGAGTCTATGACGTAATGCATGACGCAGTCACCATTTGGAAATGAGTGAGTGTGGGTGCTAGGTTTCTCCAGTGAAAAGTCAAGTCGCCTCCACAGAGTATTCTCTTTAATACAATATCTGTGGTAATTATTTGAGAAATTTACGTAGATACATATGTCTGGTCATATACGCCCCACCCCCTCCCTTAACTCCTCCAGGCTCTAAGCTCTGGCCCCTCCAGTCTCAACTCTATATGTTGTCTTGTAATTCTGGCTTATAAAACCCTGAGTCTCATCTGTGCATGGAAGGGGACCATCCACTGGAGCACAGCCAGCCTACAAGGGTCTCCACGCCCAGAGAAAACTGACTCTCTTTCCCCGGGAAGCTAACAAACTGTCAGTCACTCCTCAGTTCAGTCATGGGCGTGGACTCACGACCCACTCCCACTCCGTGCTAGAATGTTGACTGGATTCATCTTACACAGGCAGCCACGGCTGCTGTGAGTTCATGAATATGGCGGTCCTCGGTCCTATCATATCCAGAAGACGCTCATTCTCCTTAGTCCTCCCAGACACTGGCTCTTATCATCTCCCTGTCCCCTCTTCTCTGAGTCATGGAGGGGAGGGATGTAATATAGATGTCTCGTTTATGAATGAGCACCCCCTCCCAGCACCCCCTCGTTTATGAATGAGCACCCCCTCCCAGAATAAACTTATTCTCTTTACTTTGACCAGTTCTGGGTTTCTGTGCTAACAGCTGTCTACTGCACAAAGAGGTTTCTCTGAAAAGGGCTGCTAGCTGCACGAATAGTTGAAAAGTAGAGAGCTACAATTTGGAGAGCAGTTTGATACCGTGTCCATTTAGCACCGCGTCCTCGCTACACAGGAAGCAGACTCTTTAGACACAAGGCATCAGGAACGTAGCTGATTCCTTGAAACCAGTAAAGAGCAGGATGTTTCCTGTTTACAGTCAAGATCATGGTGAATTATCACTATCACCATTTTTATTCAGCTTTGTGTGTGAATTCGTAAACAGGACATGAAAGGCTAAAAGGCCTAAAGATGAAGACTCTTCTAGGTGCTATGAAAGAGTATGCACAAAGTTCAAAGAGAAACACAGAATACATGTTCTGATACATGTAATAATGTGAATTTTCAAGTTTCCAGAAACATTTTGTACCTCGTAGCTGTAACTGTGAATATTAGAGCGGGTAATATGAGAACAAATATGCGGTGAGATAGGCAAATGTTTTCTAAGCAGACACAGAAGCTCAAGAAATAAAACTCTTGATTGATTAGACTAGTCTTGTTAGTCTTTCTAAGGACTCCATCAAGAAGTGGAAATGCGAGCCACCATCTAAAAGAAAACATTTGCAATAAGGCATACAAATATTCTCCCAAATTCACACACATATAAATAAATAAGAGTAAGTATCCTTTTTAGTTCCAGGATGGATGGAAGAAGGGCTCCCGAGGCTCTGCCCATATCTGAGGAGCTGGCGGCTGCTGAGGGCTGCTGAGGGCTCACCCTCCCTCAGGTTGCCCAAGCCCCAGTGACTAGCTGCACATCCATGTCCATATGGGCAACACTCCTTGGATTCATATTATTATTAGTAACAAGAGGACAGAAGTTGTGGGGGACACAGAGTAAGGTACACATGGGAGCATCAGAGGGAAGCAGTGGTGGATGGATGTGATCCGTGTAACATTACAGTATGAACTGTTCAAAGAACTACCAAAAAAGAAGTAACTACAAAAGTAGAACACATACTCAGGACTTTATTTCGTAAAAATGGTTTGCAGGTATAGTCAGCTAGGATAGCGAGAGATTAAGATAACTGGTCAGGAAGACAGAACTGCATGGGAGTCCATGCTGGCATAGCTGAAATTTAAAACTGACGTCCAGGTGTGAACAAAGATGTGTAGAATAGAAAACCATGTATTGCTGGTGAGGAGGCAAAAACATACGGCTGCCTGGGAAAGCAGTTTGCAGTGCCTTCCGTGTTCAGTGCCCACCATAAAGCTTCCTTCTTGATGTTCATCCAGCAGTGAGGAAAGCATGCCTCGCAAAACCCTGCATACCAACACTCATATGCACTTCAGTCAGAGCCAAGCATCTATTAGTTGTGAATGTATAAATACACTGGAGCATATCCACCTGCTGAAATTGTGTTTAGTCCTGAAAAAGAATTGCTTGTTGATTCACACAAGTTCACCTTAAAGCGTCATTCTACATCAGGCACAAATGATTTCTCAACCTGCAATTCTACTCCTGTGAAATTGTAGAAAACTCAGACAAAAGCAGTGGAGTGCCAGTAGCGGCTTTCCGGAGCCGTGGAGGATGGGATGCAGATGCAAGATGCAGGGATGGAGACTGGTCAGAAGACTGTGAAAGGGAACTCCTGTCAGAAGTGGCTTTCATTCTAGAGTTCTGATGTAGTGATATCTCCACAGTTGTACACGTTTTCTAAGCTTACCACACTACCCATTTATGGGTGAACTTTCCTTTCTCTAGATTATGCCTCAATCGAGCTAGACAGAAAGAAATTTTCCTAGCTAACGAGACACAAGCCCCCACCCTTACAGAATGGACTTCCATCTCATCAGGCCCATGTCTCCAGGTACAAACCAGATTCCTTCATTTGTCCCCGTAGTGGCCCATAGCAGAACCTAGCTCAGGTGACTCCTACATTCAAAGCACAGCTTCTATGTCCCAACATTCCAACAAAAACCCATAGAGCACTAGCGTGCACCTTGTTGGACGGATGTGGGTCACACCACAATCCCTAAACAAGTCATTATGACAGTAGGAGAGAATTCACTGATTGCACAGGCTGGGACCACTAGTGACGCCCTCCCCCGCCCCAGAAAATAAGAACAATTAGCCTTCTGGACCACGTGACTGATGTCTCTGCAGGGTGTATTCTAGCAATGTGTAGAAAAAGAGTAGAAGGCCGGTAGAGGCCATATATGCAGCCCAAATCAGAGCTTTCTCTGTGTGCCTGCTAACTACACTGTTAAGTGAATACTAAGTGATTTTGATCTGGAATATTATAACCTTAAGTTCCATATAGAGTTCTAGAGATACTTGTTTTCAACAAGTCTCATATTTTTAGCTGATTTCCATGTCATACATTCAGATAGTAAAGCAGTCCAGTCTTGTCACCTTTTCTGAGGATTCTCTCCAGATCTGGAACAATGGTTGGTGATAAGCAACTACAAATACTCAGCAAACTGACAGCCCAAGGATCCCACATGGCTCTTGTAGTGTGTGCTCGGGCACATTCGGATCAGACGGATGCTTATAGAATGATCTGGGCACCCTTCACCTTCCTCCCACCTCACTTTGGTGCTCCTGTGAGTGCTGCTTGCAGCCACTGAGCAGGTCCTGTCTGAGTTTAGGGATTTCCAGGTCTGGAGCTTTCTCAGTCTATCCCAGGGGTTCTCTATGACCCTACCAAATGCCAGGTGTCTGCTAGTCATCTTGCCTCAGTTTCCCACCTGGGGAAGCAATTAGCCTATAGGATGATGCTGATCGCGAGAAAGAGTCAGGGTCATCCTGAGTGGGGATGGGACATTATTGCTGGGGTAGAAATGCCAAAAAAGTCTAGCCTGGTGGAGTAAGTCCCCTGAGTCACATACATTAGGTTATGTGATGTTTATTTTTTCCCCAAGAATGAGAATAAATCTGGTGATTCCAGGCCATAATTAACCTCCTATACCTTCTGTTTACTTGCAGGAACCTCTCTCACTCCCTCTTCACCTCCCCTCTCTGTGTAAACATTGAAAAGTAAAGCCTGGTCCCCTACAAGAAATTCAAAACTCCCCAACATGCCCCAGCTCTGGATCTCGTCTAGGAGATCATAAACATTAGGGTGCTTTCTCCTGAGGCCTTAGAGAGGAGCATCTGTATATGACAATGCACAACTCGGTGTCACCTGTGATCACCAAGTGAACCGAACGCTTCACAAATGGTATCCTTTTAACTCTGTGTCCTGAGTTTACAACTGGGGAGAGAAGATCCCTTCAGGAAATATTTCCTCATAAACATGGAACCTGAGCTCAGTCTCAAATACAAAGAGAGGATGAGCAGTGCAGTAGTTGGGACTGATTGCCAACTTAATGGCACTGAGCGTCACCTAGGAGATAAACTCTGTGCATGTCTGTCAGGGTTCCTTAGAGTATTAACAAGGGTGGGGGTGGGGGTGGGGTTGAGGGGGAGGCTTCTTAAAATTGGTAGCACCTTCCCATGGGTGAGTCAAATAGAAAGAGGCCAATGAATTGTAATTTTGCCTGCCTGCCTTCACTTCTGAATGAGTGTGTCTACTGCCGATGTCAGCTTCTTGGGTCTTCCAACATGGACCTGGTACCAGTGACTAGCTAGGTGGCTTCCTGACTGATACTGCAGAAATCCAGTTTTGCAGATTGAGCAGCCTACAGGACTCTCAGCCTCTCTAGTGTGCAGATTACAGTTGTTGGATATATAGCTCTTACCATACAAGACAATCCAATAAATCTCCTATATAATACCATCTGTCTGTCTATCTATCTATCTATCTATCTATCTATTAATCTATTAATCTATCATCTATCTATATATATTATATTATGCATCTACTATCTAGTATTATCTATCATCTGTCTAACATCTATATGTTTATCCTCTATCTATCATCTATCTCTCTAATATCTATCATCTACCATCATCTATGTGTATATCTATATCATCTGTCTATTATCCATCTATCTGTCTGTCTGTCCTGTTCTCCTAGAGAACTCTGCCTAATAGTTGACAGCTTTCTAGTGTTACCTGAGTCAAGGTTCTGAGTCTGAGACATACTGGTGGGTATGTAGTGGGTAAACTGGGTGAGGAAAGATGAGGGAACTGGGAAGAGCTATACCTAGACTTCACAGAACATCAAGGAAAAGGCTGAAGTTATCTTGAAAGATATTGTAGAAGCTAGGCCAAGAAAACTGAGCCTTGGGGAGATAATTCTGAAAATGTTGATAGTAATATGTTAGCATGAGAGACACAATTGAACAATGATTCAGAACCAAGCAGGAGCAAGCAGGAAAATGAAGCAGACATGGGAGGGTTGCTTCTAGAAAAGAGGCATGAAAAATACTTTTCTCTGCAAGATACTCAACTGAGGAATGACACAAAAAAGGAAGAAAGAATAGGGGCACGCCACAGGGCTTCCATCTAGAGGACCTGAATAAGTCACAGATCTGGAGACAAATAGGACATGAGTGGGTGAAACTTGGGAGATGGGCTTGTGAGAAAGTGGACAGGCTGTGTTCTTTACTCACATTGATGTTTGTTGTGCCACACAGCTGGAAATTTTAGTGTAACATGAGACATGAGTGCTGAGAATTCCAGGAGAAGACAAGGAAGTTTCCCAAGTGATCAATACAGAATTATCCTTAAAGCTAAGAAGGGCTGAGGTTTCTGAGAAGAAATTCCTCAGAAGAGGTCATCAAGTCACTGACAGTTACATGTTTGTGCTGAGCAGAATAAACTTGTCCTTGATCCCAACCTTGCAGACAGGCCTTTCACATAGCCTTTGTATGCTGCACCGGTTTTTAGCTTGGCCATTGATAGTAGCTGTGAGTTCCCCTAAGCCACAGGGAAACTTGGGACTTGGGTATGGCTTCTTGGTGCACTTGCAAATCTTCAGACTTGCCCCAGGTATATACTTCCATTTTTTTCCACTCCACATCTGCGACACACTTGATGTTACATCCTTTAAGTATCCCTGACCTCCCTTCTGGGAAGAGGCTAATCCAGTGATTATGTGCACAAACTATACTAAATAAGTGAGGCCTAGTGCATGCTTGTAACTCACTGGGTGAAGCCCACATGGGCAGCCAGCCATAATGGAATATGAAATGAAGACACTAAATGCAAAGCCGATCAATAGAGTGTGGGTGGGGAATGACAGAGGGAAAGCTGTACACAGGAAGGGGTGTCTGTCTGACTTGGGCCTTATGGGAAAAGAGAGAGCTGCAGCAAAGCATAGGAGTGGGGAAAGCTCACCTAGCATTTGCTTTTGACATCCACATGAATGGCTCTGGTTTGGCTTTACATAGGCCAGCTCACCTGTCAGTCTGTGAGCTGCATCGTGTGTAGATGCTTAGTGGCCACTCTAAGTGCGTGGCAGAAGAGTCATATGACTCTTACAGCTTGGGAAGAGCTTGCTTTAGCTCTTGTGGTGTGCTGGTGTCACTTCTGGTAATCTCTCCAGAAACGTCCTATGTGTGGGTGTGCATAGACAGTATAATGAGAGACATTAGGTCCTGTCCATTCTCTAGGCCTTTAGAAACCTTTGCTGTCCAAGCTGGATGGATCTAAGCCCATGACACCATGAGACTGAAGGAACAGAATCCTAGGAGAATACGTGTGTGCACCGACACAGTAAGTGGTACATCAGAGAGAACGTCACACAGACGTTTGTACCCCCTAATTTCTTGACTCATCTATGTTTCCAGTTCAATTCATACATGTAATTGAGGCTCTTGAGCCCCAGCCACGGGTCTTTTTTTTTTTTTTTTCTAGGATGGTGACTCTCTGAACAGAAAATCCATCTGTCTTTCTTGACTTCATTGCGGGCACTCCACATAAGAGATGAGGGCAATTTGGGAGCTGCAGCTGCAGGCCTGTTGTTCGAACTCCTGGCCCACGTGACTCCTTCCAGAATGTATGGAAGATGGGCCCGTGCTTCAGCCAGCAGCACAGCTCCGCGCTGTGACATCTGGCTGGATTCCTGCTCAATTTAAAGCAGCTGCCGTCATTCCCCTGTTCTAACGACTTTCCTTATTACCTGACAATCTATCTGAACTATCGACTCATTTCCGACCTGCCAGTTCTCTCAAAAGTTATGGAAATGGTCTTCAAACTGCAGCTTCAGCATCTCCTCCTCCCACAGGCTGTCTGCACATCGATAGATCCTATCACTGACGGGCAGGGAGGCCAATCGAGCATTCTGGGCACTCACAGGTGCTGGTGATGGAGAGGAATGCTGCTGTCACAGGCTGACCCTGGAGCACAACAGTCTCTGAGGCCAAGCCAAAGAGCATCCATCACTGACCAGTATTCGACCTCCTTGTGGTATTCCGCCTGCCTCTCAGCTCCTGTAGGGACCACTGTTCTGGAAGAGGCTACTCTGGTGCTTTGTGATTTCTTACATTTCCTATTCCCAATTCAGGAGCAATTCCCCTTGATGAATGCTGTTCTATGTCAGCCATCAGTTCAATCCAGCAGGAACATAATAATCTTCCTAAGCCTGGACTGTTATAAAAGAGGTGCTGGGAGAGGGGGTGATGTACTGTGTGCTTTGGCAGGACACTCAGCCCTCTGAGCCAGCCCTTCTTACTGGGCAAAGCTGCAGTCTATCTGTGGGAAATCCTATTAGCCTTCCACGTCTGTCTTCTGATTTAGAGGTGACCGTATGAGGATAAGTGTGTTGGAAATTTCAGAAGGGCCTGAGGAGGTAGCTCACTTGGGAAACGTGTGCCTCACAAGGACCTGAGCTCAATCCATAGCGCCCATGGAAAAAGCTGAGAGTGGTGACGTGTATTTACAACCCTAGTGCTGGAGAGGTGGAGAGACAGGCAGATTCCTAGGGATTAGAGAGCCCTAATTCCCAGGGACAGACTCTGTGTTGAATAAACAACACAGCTCCTGAGGAATGGTGGCCAAAGTTAATCTGTAACCCTCATCCCCCTATACCAACCTACACGCATGTGTACCCATGCCCACATGAACACTTATGCACATGTACACAGAAATATCCAATATTACACTAAATATCTATTGCTGTACCTAATGGAATGTTTAATGAATGGTTTTCTTTTAACTCTCAGGAGTGAGTCTACTTAATAGAACAAGCAAACAGACCATGAATAATTTTAGTAAGACTGAGTTCTGTTGACATAGAAGAGAGGCTAGCATCCACTTTTTTGCTCATCATGTATACGTGTGGCACACACATGTATATGTGTTCACATGTGTGGGTGTGCATATGTGTGTGGGTACACATGCATGCCTGTGTGAACAGAGGCCTGAGATTCACCCAAGAGTCTTCCTAGATCACTCTCCACCTTAGTCCCTGAGGCAGGGCCACTCATCTGGGCCACTCAGCTGAATCCAGAGCTGCCTGTACAGCCAGTCTGGCTAGTCTGCTTGCTCTAGATAGTTCTTTGTCTTTCTTCTAATTACAGGTGCTAGACGTGCCCACATGGCATTTATGGGGGATGTGTGGCAAGCCCTTCAACTGCTGAGCCATATCTCCAGCCCCAGGGTCACCTTTTCTGAGGTCTGGCTTGTGCTTGGTTGTTATGTAATTCAAGGAAGTGGTGAATAGTGGAAAAGACAGTACAAACCAAGCAGTTTAGTGTGGGTTGCTGGGCTCCAGCCTGAGACACAGTGGCTCCGCTTCTGGGCTTTCCTTGTCCATCATAAAGCGTCACATCTTGCTTTATTTAGACACTCCAGGGGATGTTGGCTGTGTCCTGAATCACAGCAGGGCAGTCTGTGAGTTTGTGGCAGAGTCTAGGATCCTCCACCTCTGCTGTCTGGAAAGCTTTTTCCTCTGTGTCACGTGATATCTGGTGTGTCTCCGTCAATCATTTATTGTGTCCATTGTGGTTGTTTTATACAATACGAGCCGCTATCTAGAATCTGCAGGATTCAAGGTGCATTTAAAAAAAAAATCTTGTGATACAACGCATTACAATATTTTTGTACATAGTAAACAGTTGTTGGAAAGAGAGAGAAAAGGAATGTAGGAAGAAAAGAATCTAATGCAAATGAGGAAATTATGAACCAAGGAGCAAGTAATGAGATAGGAAATAGCTCAGGCTGAAAGAATGGCAATTAGAGGAATATTGAAGAGAACGCAGTGTGGTCTATTCCACACTTAAAAAATTAATTTTTAACATTCATCTTGAAGTTGTATAAGACTTAATATAAATGTTGCAAAATTATTACGTGGTAGAAATTGTAAATTAAACAAAACTACCCTCGATTTTAGAAATAATGGGCTTGAATTTTTTTTTAAATGTGAGCTCAATTTAAGGCTTGAGTTAACTTTTAATTATTTATTTCTGAAATTAAACACAAAGCTGTGATCAGATTATTTTTATTTATCAGTAATTAGTAATTTTTGTTATCAACCAACCAGTAAGAATTGTACAAAAGTTATTTGGGCTCGTTTTTAAAACTAAAAAATATGTGTCATTTTTATGATCGGAGAGACGGAAATAAGTAGATACAAATGCGACACCCACCACGTCATCGTCCTGCCATCATAGTCCCCTCTCCGCGTTTAAAAGCCCCTCCTTCTCTGATCTTCCCAGCAGGTGATAAGGTTGGTCCCAGAGCTTGGAAGGCAAAGCGGGGTGTCCGGAATAAGGCTGTTAGCCAGAATAGATGAATCAGTGAATGAGGGGATCTGCCTGAAGAACTAAAGTGGAGAGAAATGTAAGAAGGCACTTGACATTAAGTTCTGGTCTCCACACCATGCTCCCATACACGTAGACAATCGCACACATGTGCCGACATGCACACACATGCAGAAATGCACACACGTATGCAGACATAGTCACACATACAGATTACATACACATGCCAATGTGTATACACATATGCAAACATGAAAAAAAAAAACCTGTAATGATCTGAGTTTTGCTAAAGCCATTTTCTTCAATGCTTTCTCCGGGGAGATTCTTAAATATTTCAGATTGCTTCAGTTTTTGATATACAAACCAAAGTGCATGACCTCCCCCGCTTCTTAGCTTCTTACCCTGACTCGCTCGTTTCACAGATTTGAGTACAAACTATCAGGAGGCCGTGGTGGAGATGGATGTGTGACACACGCGCTTTCACACCCAGTTCCGTGGAGCATATGTTCTAAAGAAAGGGAGTAACTATGCTTCAGCGCCTGTCTTAGTTACTTTTCTTTTGCTGTGATAAAACAAAGACAATTTATAAAGGAAAATGTTTAATTGCCATACAGTTTCAGAGGGTTAAAGTCCATGATGAAAGAACAAAGGCATGGTGCCAGGAGCTGAGAGCTCATACCTCGATCCATAAGTTGGAAGCAGGGAAACACTGGGAATAGCACAAGTCTTTTGCAACTTCAAAGCCCAACCCAAGTGACACACCTCCTCCAATGAGGCCACACTTCCTTGTCTTTCCCAAACGGTTCCACCAACTGGGGACCAAGTGTCCAAACGTATGAGCCGTGGGGCCATTCTCATTCAAACCACCACAGTTCCCTTCTTAGATTCCCCAGAAGATGAAGGAACTGTTCTAACAGTGTACTTTGCCCCACCTGTCTAACATCGGAACGCTATACAATGCTTAAATTAAGCTTGGAAGTAGAACTAACTACTAGCAGTGGTAAGAAGAGAGAAGTGAAGAGAGGCATGAAGTCCCAAGAATGGGAGGGGTGTCAGAGCACAGACACAGCCCGGCATATATAAGTCTTATACTCATGTGCAATGTCCAAACTATTTCTCAACTTGGTGGAGCTGTGTTATATTCCCACCAGTGTAGAGGTCAGGTGACAGCCACGCCACACAAGCTTCGCTCTTGTTAGCATTTACTGCGCGGAGCCACTGGGTTGCATAGAGGTATCCCAGTTTGATTTTCGCTGCCCTTGCCTAGTCACTCAAGTTGCTGAGCATCAGCTAAGAGCTTGCTTGCTGATGGAGGCTTTGGGATGGTTTCCTGTCTGGACAGCTGTTGTCACTTCCTGATTGGTGTCTGAGTCTCCCACGTCTGTGGGTGCGCTCTCTCTCTCAAGTCATGTGAGCGACCCTGTCATCACCCCGAACTTCTGATGCACATTCTGAGAGCAATTTCCATTGTTCTTCTGGGATGAAGACTGGTTAGCATGTGGATCTAACCACAGCCGTCTTCAGCCTAATGCGGTACTCTGCCTGTCATCTCTGTCCTGACTTCGTCTTGCACACTGTGCAGACCATGGTACATACCATTACTGCACTCTCACTGAAGTCTTCCCTGGAAAACAATCCTATCGTATTCTTTCTGTATCACACATACCTTCACATATCCAACAGCAACCAGGCTTGTACTTTCATTGTGGGATTCTTTGACTCAGAGGCTTGGCTGTACTCCCTTGGAGCTATTCTGTTTGCCCCGTGGTTGTGGGGAATGGCTACTCTTGCTAACCCTTGTGTCTATGGTCCCTAATAAGTAGACCTGACCTTCCCTGTGCTCAATACATCCTTTATTAAAAAGAAATACAGGAGTAAATCTTTGCAGATGTTAGAGATGTCAGAAATGCTTGGTGATGAACTGAAGGATACTGTGAAGTTGTCAGGAGGGGGAGATAGGGTCAGTGTAGACAGAGCTGCAACATCAGGGGCTGGACCAGGAGCTGAACCAGGGGTGGGAAATGGGGTCGGTGTAGAGAGAGAGTTATAGCATTAGGGGCTAGACCAAGAGGTGAACCAGGGGTGGGAAATGAAATCATTTTAGAGAGAGCTACAGCATCAGGGGTTAGACTAGAAGCTGGACTAGGGGTACGAGATGGGGTTAGTGTAGAGAGAATTGCAGCATCAGGAGCTTTGCTCCAGGGAGCTGGACCAGGGGTGCAAGATAGAGTTAGTATAGGGAGAGCTCAGCCTCAGAGGCTGGACCAGGAACTGGGTGAAGGGTTAACAGTCCACAGACTTCAGACACTGGGCCACCCATGTGCTTGAACCTTTACTGCCAGCACACTTACCTTTCTGAACTTCTATTGACACATACATTACGCAAAGCCTATTGAGGGTGGTGGTACTTGAGTTTGTGTGTGCCTAACGTGAGTGTAAGCATTCTACTGAGTTTGTGTACAAGTGTGTCTGTAAAGCCAGAAAGGGGTCACATGAAGCAAGCTGAGAAGTCCAGGTGAGGCAGGATGCTAGCCAGGGTGAAGAAGAGGCAGTGTATCTTCCCACTACAGGACTTGGAGAAGCACTGAGACGGACTAGGTTTTCCTTAATGAAGTGAGCCTGGACTCTGACATGTGTAAGACACAAGAATCAGCACACCACTGATGCCGACTCCATCCTGGCAGCCTGAGGACTCTGGGGGAGCACTCCCCCATCCTACTCACGTTGGCTTAACTCTTCACACCTCACACAGTGTTTGCATATCAATGTGTCCAACCCGATTGAAATCTCTCAATTTCCTCCTAATAGCATGGATCAAGGATCTCTGGTAGGTTTTTCCCCCCCCTAAAGATAGAAATAAGGGAGTTATGGATATTACTTTTTGATTAATTTTCTGTGGGGGAAAAAAAATACAAGATTTTATTTTGAAATTGCCACAGGCAAACTTCCCAACCAAGAAAGACGTTTCCCTTGCAGTAAGAAAGAACTGCAGCTTTATCACATGTGGCCAGGCTAGTGGGGTCAATGAAAGCAAGCCCGTTTCTGTTTGTAGCCCCCGACCAGTTAGGTCACCTCTTGGCCCAGTGTGGCCCTTTGATATAAATGGTGTTCAGATGTGGGTGGCTGTCTGTCTCTGCCATTCTCAACTCTGAAGATGATGTGTGAAGAGCAGCAGGCTGTGATGGGGTGGAAGTGATGGGCAGACTGAGGATGGAGTACTCAGATAGTAAGTACCATCAATCACCAGGAAATCGTGAGGGACAGAAAGAGAGCGCCTTTCTAAAAAACTTATCATGGGGGGGGTAGAGATGTGCGTAGCATAAATTAGAGATGCTTCTCAGTTTCCAGTGAGGTCACACTCTGAGAAACCCATCAGAAATAAAACATATCAACAGCATAATTGGATATAATACACTTGGGGCATTAAACTTCACAGCTCAGCATCAGAACCCTGTAGTGTCAGGTGTTCACACTTATGAACGGAGGACCGACTGGGAGCCCTAGCTTGCTGACACTATGAGCAACATGAGAGAGGGTGGTGCCACATTTCCCAGCCCAGAAAAACCTCCCAGCTCAAAATCTGAAGAGTGGTTTCTGCTGAATGTGTATGGTTTGGTCCCTTAAACCCACAAAGTCATAAGACTGTCTGGAACTGTATGAGTAACTACAAATTTACAAACATAACAAGCTTCAGAGTGGGGAAGCATTATTCCACAGTAATCTAAGGTCAATCTGGAAGAGATAGCGGAAGGTGCTCTCTTGCTGGGAGAGACCTCTGCTGAAGGATCGGAACACAGGGTAGAGAATCAAGAAAAAGGGGCTGGTAAAGGAGGGAGGGAGGGTCAGTTCACACAGATTATTATCACTTTCCCAGGGAAAAGGAACAGGATCACAGGAGGATAAAGCCAGGCAGCAGCTGCCAGGTTCTGGGTGAACCTGAAGTCAAGAACCCTAGCAGAGGGTGAACGTGAGAATCAGGGTTCACCAGAGGAGAATGGGAGAGTCACATTCAAATCAGCCCCTGAGGCACCAGGAGCCTCTCTGCAGGGAGGAGAAACAACTGATGAACTTGGAGAGCTGTGTGAGGTTGGGCCCCCAAACATTCAACAAGAGCATGAAACTGCAGGGTGAGGCATGGCAGAGGCTTCCAGAAGTGGCAGTCCTAGGGACCTTTGCAGATGGAGGAAGACTCCCTCTAGGCATTACCTCTCAAAGGGCGGGGGCTTGACTTGAACCTGTAACATGTCTGCTCTTCGTATACTCAGCAACCAAATTGCCCCAAGTGCGAAACTGTCAGTAGAATCATTCCTAGGGCAGACATGTAATGAAGTCACTAAATCGTTGCAGAGGAACATCTTTGTCATTTGTTTCTTTTCTATTGTGTGCAAGTGTAACAGAATATCAGAGCGATGTGGTGTGATTCCCGAGCATTGCCTCTAACTCTAACATTCTGATTTGCGAGGAAATTAATAGGGTCGTTTTGACATCCTGAATGTGCCATTTATTTTTAATTAATAACTTTATTTTTAGAACGGTTTTAGGTTTAAAGAAAAATTGACTAGAAAGTGGAGTTGTCACTTACCCCTCGTTCCATCCTTCCTGTAGTTCCCACTGCTATTAACACGAATTACTGTGGCGCATTATTCCAGCTGAGAAACTAGCAGTGAAATATTATCAAGTCCATAGCTTGCATTAGAGTTTAATCTTTGTGTTTTAATGATGTCTATAGCTTTTGGCAAATGACATACATCTACTATTATAATTCAGAATGAATTCCACTGCCCTAAAACCCCACCATGCCCCACTCACTCGTCTCTCCTAGCTCCACCCCTTGACGATTACTAACCATTTACTGTCCCCAGTTTTGTCTCTTACAGAACATCAAAGAGTTGGCAACATACAGTCTGGAGTTCTTTCAGATTGGATTTTTTTCTCCCATCGATATACTCATAATGTTGCATGCAGACACACACACACACACACACACACACACACACACACACACACACACACACACACACACACACACACACACACACCCCTGTCCTAGTTAGCTTTAACTGTCATCTGAGAAGGGAATCCCAATGGAGGAATTACCCAGATTTGATTGGCCTGTGGGCATATCTGTGGAAGATTGCCTTGATTGTTAATTGATGTAGGAGGGTCCGACCCACTGTGGGTAACTAGCATTTCCTGGAGCAGGTGGGCCTGGGCTGTATAAAAATGCTAAGTGAACATGGGTCTCTAAGAAAGCCAGCAAACAGTGTTACTCCATAATTCCTGCTTAAAATTTCTTCTCGGGTTCCTGCTCTGACTTCCATTAATGACGAACCGTAACTTGTAACTTGTAATTCAAATACAGCCTTTTTTCCTTTACTTGATTTTGGTCAGAATGTTTCTCACAATAGAATAGAATTATAACAGCGTCTGTTCCTTGACTTAATAGTTCATTCCTCTCTAGCGCTGAATACCACACCATTGTCAGCGCTGACCGTTGTTTATCGATCCATTCACTTACAGAAAGCCGTCTTGGGTATGCCAAGCCTTGGCAACTGTGTGTGAAGCTGCTACCAACACTCATCGTATGACTTTTGTGTGGATCTACGTTTTCAGTTCATTTGGGGAAATACCAAGGAAGATGGTTTTTGGATCGTGCAGTGAGAACGCACATAATACGATGACAAAATGCCAACTCTTCCAAAGTGGTTGTAACGTCGTGCATTCCCACCAACATGAGTGAGAGTTGTGGCTGTTCCGCGCTTGGGCCAACGTTCTGGATATGAACCATTCTTCTGGGCGTTCTGAGGCATCTCACTGCTGCTCTGATCTGAAATTCCCCAACATGCTGTCTATTTATGAACTTCTTCACCATCTGTGCATATTTCTTTAGTCAGACGTCTGTTTAGACTTTGGGGATACTTTTTCCTTAAAATTAAATTGGTATGTATTCTGGTTGTTGAGTTATAAGTGTTATTTGTATATTTTGCATACAAGTACATTATCATATATGTTTTCACCAAGATTTTCTCCCTAGGCTGGTTAGTTTCTGCTGCTTAATATAAAGAGTCACCTGAGATGAGCAACACTCGATTGAGGGATTGCCTCCATCAGATTTGCCTGGGATGCATTTTCTTGATTATTAAAAGATGTACGCAGCTCATCATGGGTAACACCACCACCCCTAGGCAGGTGGGCCTCGGCTGAGCAAGCCTAGGAAGCAAAGCGGAAGCAGCACCTTCCCATGGCCTCTGCTTCAGCTTCTGGCTCCAAGTTCCTGCATTCAGTTCCTGGTCTGGCTTCTTCTTCTTCTTCTTTTTTTTTTAAATATGATGAACTGTGACATGTAAGCCAAATAAACCCTTTCCACCCCTAAGTTCCTTGGCCAGTGTTTTATCACAGCAAAATAGTAGCAATCTAAAACACTCCCCAAGTATAGCTTGTCTTTCCAGGTTTCTAATAACATTTTTTTACAGAGCAGAAGTTTTAATTTTAATGAAGCTCAGCTTCTTTTATATTCTTTCTGGATCCTGCCTTTATGTCATCATTGCGTTTAAAATAATTTTTAAGATGTTTGGTTTGAAAAGAGTCTTATTCAGGCCATTGTCTTAATTTGTGCTTAATTTCACAAGGATTGAAAAAAAACAATGTGAATATAATTTTTGAAAGTAATGAAGTTGGCAGTAGCTATGAATATCTGATCTTTCTGATGTTTTGCTAAGTTTATGTTGTATTATTTTTCTGATGATGGCACTGACGATTTTTTTTTGACTAAACTATTTTATGGCTGATGATGTTGGTTGTTGATCATGTTGATGTTGACTGTCCTGTTGGTGATATGCTGATTTGTTATGATGATCCTGTGATTGGTTACATTGCTTTGTTGATGATTGCGTTATTCATGCCGTTGTTGGTTGTTGTTGATAACGCTAATGTTGCTGATGGCGATGATGTTGGTTGTGTTAACATTGGTGTTGATGACACTGGAGGTGAAGACCTTGGGAGTGACAGTATTGGAAGTAGTGATGGTGGTGTTGACCTTGGTGGTGGTGACGGTGGTGGTGATGACGTTGGTGATAATGACATTGGCAGTGATGCTGGGGCTGCCTCTGCTGCTGTTGATGAGGTTTGTTGGTGGTTATAATGTTGATGATGTTGGATGTTGCTGATTATCTTGATTTCTTTTCCTGTTGCTGTGATTAAAATACCTGAGAAAGCAATTTAAGAGACTTTCCTTTAATCCCAGCACTGGGGAGACAGAGGCGGGCAGATCTTTTGAGTTTGAGACCAGCCTGACCTACATAGTAAGTTCCAAGACAGCCAGAGATACACAAAGAAAAAAAAAGTCTCAAAAAAGAACAGAGAGGGAGAGGGGTAGGGCGAGAGACAGACAGCAAAGCAGACAGACAGACAGGCTGACAGATTCTGGCTCATGGTTAAAGGTATAGTCCTTCATGATGGGAAGACATGACATGTCTACAGGAGCTTGAAGGAGTTGATCATATTGCATCTACTGTTAGGAAGCACAAAGAGAAAAATTCTTGTGCTCCGTTCCCTTTATCCTGTTATATCCTTCAAGATCCTCTGCCCAGGAACCTGTACCACCCACAGTGGGCATGTCTTCCCACCTCAATTAACTTAATCAAGACAAACCCAGCAAGTATGCCCATAGGCCTATCTCCCAGGTGCTTCGAAATCTTATCAAGTTGCCAACTGAGATTAGCCCTCCCAGAGATAATGGTGATATAACAATGTTATTCATTATTATATCATTGATGTCATTGATGTGCCGAGATGATGCATTAGTGATGATGGTTGACAATGCTTCAGGTACTTAAAACTATTTTTGGTGATGCTACTGTTGATAATGAGTTTGATTGTTGCTATCATGCTATATGGTGATGTTGGTCTTTTTGTTAGTGATGATAGTGATGCTGATGATGATCTAGTTGATGCTGTTCGGATCGAGTATCATGTGGGTCTTTAAGCAGAGATTGTCACTTACTTCACCTTCGCCATCCAGTACTTTAAATCCTGTGAGCTACAAGGAAATAATTTGAATAAAAAAATGTTCATTTGCATGAGCTTTCTGCCTCACCTCAGTCCCTTGTTTTGAGACATTGTTAATGACATTACATCATCGATAAAGTCATTATGAAAACTGACATTTTCTGTTTCAGTTCTAAGTCTGAACTTCATACGCTTTCACCTTGGTTATGTTTTCAGTGCTGACAGCACTTGTCCTGTTTTGATATCTGGACAATATCTGGTCTTGGCGCATAATAGTTTGTGGCACTTTTCTTGAAGCTGTGGGACTCACCCCCGATATTCTACAACTCACGAGATATTAATTCTTCATTTGTTATTTCTTGAGAAGTCATGTAAGAGCCCCATACTCCACCACTCTCATCCCTTTCTCTTCCCTTTCCCTCTCGTGGACCACTATTAAGAATCATGCTGTTTCCTGTCTCTTTGTTTGTATTCCTCAATTCACCATGTATTCTTGCTAAGAAGGCAAGAATGTCTCTGCTCAGGGAAGCTGCCCCACTGGTGAGAACTTGTCTGGTTGTCCTGAGGACCTGTGGATAAACACTTCATCAAATTCCTTCACTGACTTGCAAATGAATTGTCTACAGGTTGCTTCTGAATTTTATTTTGGAGAAGATTTTAGTACCACTAATACTTTGATCATCCCACTTGCTTGTACTGTGAACTTTGGGTCAGGGCAGGCGGGCATGCCTTGTAAGTTCCAAGGCTCAGAGTGGCTTTTCTTGGTTTGGGATTATTTCCTGAGACAGTGCTACCTCTATTAAAGCTAGTGAGAACTTGGGAAGGAGACAAAGAATCAAAGGAAACCTATACCACTGTTTCTCAAAATATGTCCATAAGAAAGTCCAGTGTTTCTATCATTTATAAAAGCTTGGAAATTCTTGAAATCATGTCTTATTGATGGATTTTCAAAGGATCAGATATTATAAAAGCTCTGAGATTCCCACAATAGGAAAAAAATAAACATAGAAGTTCAGCTCAACTTTATTCAAACAAAGCCTTTCACGAATTCATTGTTCTATATTCTACTTAAAAAATATCCTTTGAATCTAAGGCTCCAAAGATACGCTCTTAAGAAAATTCTGGGTCTTACTTTTTTGTGAATTTGTTTGGAGAGAAAACAGAAGCCAGCATTAGTTCAGGGAGTTTCTCAGGCTGGTTTTGATTAAAGGAAACTATATTCATTATTTGACATTGATACTTTACTATAACTCGTGGTGAAGAGATCTTCCTTATCAATATTTTAAGCAAAAGCAAGCACTTTGTAACATAAGCTAAATCATTGCATCTTGTGATCTCTCCTGATTCAAAATGTGATTTGCAGTTAGCCTTAATTAGCCACAGTGTTAGCCAGGACTCTGTTCCACATAGCAGTCAGAATTCCTTTCCATGTCATCATAAAAGGGTCTTTACCCAGTGGAAACCCCACGTCTCCAGGGAGGTCATCTTAAATTCCCCAGCTTTTAGTAAACAGCCCCCAAATGTCCCATGAACATTTGCCACAATTTTTTAAAACATAAGTAACACCTCCTTTTTAGATATTTTATTTTTTATTTTTAATTATGTGTCTCATGTGGGTTTGTGCACGTGGGCAAAGGCACTTTGGAGTCCAGAGGAGCATGTTAGATTCCCAGGAGCAGGGAGTTACTGGTGGTTGTGAGCCTCCTGACATAGATGCTGAGAACCAAACTCCAGAATGCTGAAAGACCAGCAAGCAGCGTTCAACTGCTGAGCCGTCTCTCCAGCTTCTTGCCGGTTCGTTTCCATACTCACAGTAGGAGACAATAACACAAACGAGACCCAGCTAGTCACTTGCTCGCTCTCCAAGCCCATTTGCCACCCAGTAATTCATATAAGCAGTGTGATCTCTTTGATGACACGTGCTGAGTCAGCACACTTGCTGTGTGCACAACATGACGACATAAAGACGTCGAATCACTCCACAGTACGCAATTGCGGTCTGACACTTTCACACTGAGCGGAGCCTGAGGTGAACACGTCATGCACGTTATCAAGGCTCCTGTGTCACCGATGTTCAGCACACTAAGACCGATGTCCTTGCTGCCAGCAAGTGCGCACGGGAAGTACAACACAACAAATGAATGACTTCGTTTTTAATTTCGAGAAGTATGGGTACATGTCCTGTTTCGAGGGATTTTGGTCTTTGAGTTTTATCATCCATTGTCCCCAGAACCACAACCTAGGATACACTTGTGCTGAGCCGATCAGCTCTGAATGGGTCATGTAGGAGATTTTTAGGTCACATGACGGTGGACTCCAGAGAGAATCTCTGCTTCAAGTGCACTTAGGTATCATTTGAAAATACAAGTGAATCTCCATAATCCAGACTGCCTTTTTAAATGAAGGTTATTTACAAAAAACCAATTTTTCCAAAAATTGTTTTAGTTTAGTCAGTTCAAAACGCATCAATCAGACTGTTCAAATTGTGTCGACTTTTAATCACTCAAAGATAGCAGTGGTCAAGAAAAATAAATCCTCTCTCACTTATAAAGGGAAACATCTGGCTAGGCACGAGAAGGTCCATAAATTGTGTGTCTCTTTGTGATAAGGGCTTTGGTGTGTGAGTACCCCCATGTGCATGGGGTCTGTAGGGGATGTGTGTTTGCAGTGTAGGAGCGTGTGTTTGTAGGGCACATGTATGGGATGCATATGGCGTGGAAGGTGTGGGTGTATATAGGTGTGTGTATGGTGCTTGTATGAGGTTTATGGGGATAGTGCATATAAATGGGTTGCATGTATGTGTTGTGTGTACAGGGAATTTATATGGGTTGTTTATGCAGTGTGGTGGTTTGAATGAGAATGGCTCATAGGTTTTAATACTTGGTCCCCACTTGGTGGAACTGTTTAGGAAGGATTAGGGACTGTGGCCTTACTGAAGGTGTATCACTGGCGGGCAGGCTTTGGGGTTTCTGAAAACTCTCACCATTCCAAGTTTCTCTCTCTGTCTTTCTCAGCCTCCACCTTGCAGATCAAGATGTGAGCTCACAGCTGTCCCTGCAACCACGTCTCTGCTCTTCTGCCATGGGCTCTAACCTTCGGAAACTGTAAATTAAACACTTTCTTTTACAATTTGCCTTGGTCGTGGTGTTTCGTCAGAGCAAAGACTAGTGACTAAGGCATGGGGTGTGTGTTGGGGAGGGAGTATGGATGTGGTGGTTGAGCTGTGTCGTCTATGTGTATGGGGTATGTGCAGAGGATATAGGCTGAGGGATATATGTGTGTGGTGGGTGGATGTGTTTGTAGATATGCACGTGGAGTATGTGTACATGTATGGCTGTGGTGTGTGTGTGAGGATATGCACGTGGAGTATGTATACATGTGTGGCTGTGGTGTGTGTATGAGGGTGTGCACGTGGAGTATGTGTACATGTGTGGCTGCGGTGTGTGTGAGGGTGTGCACATGGATATGTGTACATGCATGGCTGTGGTGTGTGTATGAGGGTGTGCACGTGGAGTTATATACATGTGTGGCTGCGGTGTGTGTATGAGGGTATGCATGTGGAGTATGTGTACATGTGTGGATGTGGTGTGTGTGTGAGGGTATGCACATGGAGTATGTGTACATGCGTGGCTGTGGTGTGTGTATGCGGGTGTGCACGTGGAGTATGTGTACATGTGTGGCTGCGGTGTGTATGAGCGTGTGCACGTGCAGTTATATACATGTGTGGCTGCGGTGTGTGTATGAAGGTATGCATGTGGAGTATGTGTACATGTATGGATGCGGTGTGTGTATATGAGGGTATGCACGTGGAGTATGTGTACATGTGTGGCTGCGGTGTGTGTATGAGGGTGTGCACATGGATATGTGTACATGCATGGCTGTGGTGTGTGTGTGAGGGTGTGCACGTGGAGTTATATACATGTGTGGATGTGGTGTGTGTATGAGGGTGTGCATGTGGAGTATGTGTACATGTGTGGCTGTGGTGTGTGTATGAGGGTATGCACGTGGAGTATGTGTACATGTGTGGCTGTGGTGTGTGTATGAGGGTATGCACGTGGAGTATGTGTACATGTGTGGCTGTGGTGTGTGTATGAGGATATGCACGTGGAGTATGTATACATGTGTGGCTGCGGTGTGTGTATGAGGGTATGCATGTGGAGTATGTGTACATGTGTGGATGCGGTGTGTGTGTGAGGGTATGCACGTGGAGTATGTGTACATGCGTGGCTGTGGTGTGTGTATGAGGGTGTGCACGTGGAGTATGTGTACATGTGTGGCTGCGGTGTGTGTATGAGGGTGTGCACGTGGAGTTATATACATGTGTGGCTGCGGTGTGTGTATGAGGGTATGCACGTGGAATATGTGTACATGCGTGGCTGTGGTGTGTGTGTGAGGGTGTGCACGTGGAGTATGTATGTATGTGTGGCTGTGGTGTGTGTATGAGGGTGTGCACGTGGAGTATGTATGCATGTGTGGCTGCGGTGTGTGTATGAGGGTGTGCACGTGGAGTATGTGTACATGCGTGGCTGTGGTGTGTGTATGAGGGTATGCACGTGGAGTATGTGTACATGTGTGGCTGCAGTGTGTGTGTGAGGGTGTGCACGTGGATATGTGTACATGTGTGGCTGCGGTGTGTGTATGAGGTGTATGAGGTGACCCTGCTCAGGGTCAGAGGACACTAAGTACATTCTACTTCTCAGGGCTCTGAATCAGCTTCCTCTTGCCTGAAAGTTAGGATCTGAGGAAGCAATAGGAGCAGATGACAGTTCCAAAAGACCAAAGGATGGAGAAAGGCTGTGTGCCATTTCAGTGACAGATCATGAGAAATTTTAGGAAATCAGAAGCTGGAAAATTTTAAGAATTTTGAACTCCTTGCTTACAAGTTCTCGTTAGTCATGAATTATGATGCTCTGAGTTGTTCAGATGTACCTGTGAGCCTTAATTCAAAGATTGGGGCCAGAAAGCCTTTCTGTGGAAGTTAGGAGCTTCTTCTCCAAGTCCCTGAAGCTCCAGAAAACAGGCGTAGCGACCGTGCACAAAAAGACATCTGCAAGCGGGACAAAGGCATAGCACAGCCATTACTGGAGATGAGCCCTCGTGTGTGTGTTTATCACATCTCATGTTTAAATTAGAATATCAGGAAGCCTTTGTGTTTAAGCTATTCTAAATGCTGTTTTAAAATAACATTTCAAGCTAGAAAATAGAACTTTTTCTTTGAGTAATTATTATCCTTTTATATTTAGACATTCTGCTTCTTTGGGAAAAGTTTGGGTCAGCTAAAGCACTACTGTGCTGGTAAGCATATAGGCAAGTTGGAAAAGAGTTCTTTGTTATGCATCTACATTGCTCAGATGTGTGCACCACAAGCCACAGCTTTGCGTTTACATGTGTGTCCAACATGTTCACATTTCCAACAGAAATGCACTGAAAGACATCCACAGGAAAGGTCACAGCTTTAGTACTTGTAAACTCAAATAGAACATCTAGGTGACCAGTTTTGCTCCATGTGCCTGCTTCTCCATGATATGATGTCTCATTGCAGACCCCAGTGCAGTGGGGTCAATAGGTCATGAACTGGAATCAACAGACTGTGGGACAAAGTGAACCTTTGCTACATATACGTTGAGAATCTTGGGTGTTTGTTGTAGTGACACAGACAACTGTGCAACATATCCTTTGAGAGCAAATGGAGGCCCAGGTAGTCAACGGGACAGCAATTCAGTGCCTGGTTGATACCAGGAAATAATGTTTTGTTGAGGAGGAGAGTCAATGTCTGGCGGATACTGAACAGTCAGCAGTGTGTATGGCTAGGTTAACTTTGGTTCATTAAGGACCTTGTTCTTGGGTGTGGAAGCCTGTACATTTGTCACTGTGGTCTCATTACCCTGCCCATCATACTATCCTTAGACAGATATGGGGAGACTGGACAATGACAGCGATTTTTTTTCTACTCAATGGTGTCTCACGCTTCTCAGTGACCTTTCCTGTTGTGTATTGATTATAACACACTAAGCTCACAACAGGACCCACTGTTCATATCTCCCTTTTGCCCATAATCTTTTCAGATCTTTTTCTGTTCAGACCTGTTGTAGGTCATTCCCCATCATCCATAGAGACACAAACATTCTGTGTCCACTAACACAAAAAACTAGGTATATGGGCTGAAGTTGAGTGTCATTCATTGTGGGCCAAACTCACCACCACCTCAGAAGGCTACCCGCATGCAGTTCTGTGATGTGGCTGCATCCACTCTTCTTGTTCCCACAGTCCACAGGCACTAATCTATGCGTCCGTTTAGGCTTATTCCTCTCTCCCTCTGTCTGCTACTGTAAATAGTGATGGATGTCGTGGGAGTCAAGGCCACTTGACCATACAACTTCATGGACTCCACAGCCTCACTTGCAGTCATTCTGAGAAAAGCACTCCAACATACCAAGACCATCCTGTCCATAAGATATCTTAAATCCGATGGGAGGCAGATTGTGTATGGTCATGAGACTCCACACACTGTCTCTACCACTCCACACACTGTCTCTACCAGTTGCACAACAGAAATTAACTTTTCTAAAGGTGATAGTTCTCCACTGCATATCAAATGGTCTTGCATCAGACCTCCAATATCTTGTTGTGACTTGACTGTGGTGTTGGTAATGAAGCCCATGGGGTGAGAGCTTTAAGTCCAACAGCTTCATTGCTAATCTCTTGGCTATATCTTCTGAAGGAGCTGGCAATTCAAGTCTTGAGTGCACTGCAGCCTGGAGCTTCTGCAGCTCTATTTTCTGCTTAGGGTTCTCTCATAGCTAGAATCCTATCATATATCTGGGATACCATGGCTTAGGTGGTATAATGTACATTGCATTGGTAAATTGTTGTGTGCCATTGGAGCTCACTGGGAAGTTGGCCCTTGGAGCAAGGGATGCACCCACCCCTCTTTCAGCCCCAAGCATATTTGTCTAAAAAATATTCTACAGGGCCCCTAACCTGGGGATAGGATTACCTCCTGCCAGCTCTGTGGCAGGGAGGAAAGAGAACAGAAACAGCACAAGAGTGAAAACATTATGCTCTTGAAAACAGCTAGGAGGGAAACTGCTTCCAACAGAAGTTACCATTGTTTATCTGAGAAGTAAAAGTGCCAATAATAGGAAAGAAAAGCCAGAAGGTCAACAAGGCTAGCAGTTCTCAACCTGTGGGTCACAACCCCTTTGGGGGTCAAATGACCCTTTCATAGGGGTTACCTAAGACCATCTGCATATCAGATATTTACATCCTAATTCATAGCAGTAACAAAATTACAGTTATGAAGCAGCAACAAAAATAGTTTTAATTTTATGGTTGGGGCTCATCACAACACGAGGAACTGTATTAAAGGGTCACAACATCAGGAAGGTTGAAAAACCCTGATTAGGCAAAGCTCAGACTGGAGAGAGAAAGCTCCGTCAGAAACGCCAGCTGATGCTCAACTTCTACAGCTGATTTCTGCTGAAAATTTTAAGACCCCACTTTAATGATGATACCTTTCTGTTGTCCTTTGCTTCTTTTATTTGGATGTCTTAACAAAGGGAAGACCCTGCTCTGCCAGGGGCACTCAATGGGAACTCCAGCTGACTGCCTTAATGATGCTTGCCTAATCAGTTTCTGTCGGACGTTTTGCTATCCGTCATCTGTCTGTCTATCTCTCTTTCTCCTGTCTGTGTGTGTGTGTGTGTGTGTGTGTGCGCGCGCGTGCTACTTGTATTTATTTTTAAGTTAATTTATCCTATACTCAACAGACTCATTCAAAAGGAGAAATGCGGCTCTGGCTGTGGAGTCAGCCCTCTAGACTGTATAGCCTAGGTGATGTTCTCCAGTACGAGGCAAGCATTTCCCAAGCAGGGCGCTCTGCCGAGTGCAGTGCATCAGAAGAAGCAGCGGACTCCTGGCTTTGCAGACAGTGCACCTCCTATGTTCTGGAGTATGGGTAGTTGACAACCATGTCTCTTGCTAGCCCAGTGAACAGTGTCATACGGAGTTGATGGATACGATGTCAAAGACCCGGGTTTCTTCACATCCCTATCCTGACAGAAGGTAGAAAAACACGATGCAGCGCAAGAGAAATTTAAATGTTTGCTACCATCCGCCACCCTTTCAAACCTTTCTTGTTTCTGCGGTTTAAATGTTATTCTACAGTCAACACTGAAATCTCACTGCTGTAGCAGCAGTTTCGAGAGGCAGGGTATGTAAGTGGGAAAGTTTGTCTCTCTCCTGACTCTGCTCGCCGTATAATGACCCCTGCAAAATACTGATCCCCAAGTCATGAACTCAGGACTGTGAGCAATTCATTTCTGTGTATCATGTATTTCCCTGTCTCAAATGTTTTGCTACAGCAGGATGGAGCAGAACAATACAATTAATCTACTCTCCAATATCAATGATGCCACAGGACTGAGTTAAAGGCCTTTTTCCCCTTAATTTTTACTTTTATTTTATGTGTCTGAGTGTTTTGCTTGCATATATGTCTGTGCACCATGTGCATGTAGCATGTGCATGTAGCATCTGCAGAAGCCAGGAGAGGGCAACAGGTTCCCTGGAAATGGGGTTATAGAGAGGTTTGAGCTGCCATGTAGGTGCTGGGAATTGAGCCCAGATCTCTGTAGGAGCAGCAGGTGTTCTTAGCCGCTGAGCCATCTAGAGAGATGGCACTAAAGGCCTCTTTAATGACGAGCCTCCAGTTGGGTTACTCAGTGCTGTTGCTGACACCACAGATGCTCTTATGCTTCTCTTCCTCTTCAGAGACTGAGAAGCACAGTAGGATTATTACACACAGCTGTTTGAGTACAATAGTGATTTCTGACACACTGAGATGAGACACTATTTATTCACTATGGTGTCAGGATGTGGCAGGGTACAACTTCAGGGTCTGCATTTGCTCCTCTGACTGATACAACATACCAATATGGAGGTGGGCATTGTACGAGTGTCTTTACACGTATTTATTAGGGGAATTGAAACAATTATAATTTAGCAAATGTTCAGACCCAGTGGTTCCTTTTCCAGCTGGCCGTGGATCAGTGGTTTGTGTGTCACTTGACCCCTTCTGCCTCAACTCTTAAGAGAGAAAATTACTGAGGAATCCAGGTGGTGCTGAACAACCCAGTATCATTTAGCTTTCCCCCTTTTCTAGCATATATTGACCCAAGGAAATGGCTGACATGCTTATCTTTGGAAGATGTGGGGAATTACTGACATGCATCCTTGCTATGCTGATTTTAGCCCCTTCTTCTTTAGAACATGGAACATAGAACATAGAACAATAGATCTTAAGTCCAAAACTTGGCTCATGTCTGCAAGCTGCACATGGGGAATATTGCTCTCAGCTTCCAGATCCTGCATCTCCGAGTCCTTCTCATGGTGTGTGCAGGTGAGAAATAGCTTGATAAACTTCTATCTGTCCCTTGGGGGATTCTGTTCTATTCCCCCTCTTCATAATACTGAAGGTCAGGTCTGTTGGCTGCCACTCCAACCTTCCTAGTATTGATGATAATTGCATCCACCTGGTTTCTGATCTTGGCGCTCTGACATCTGGCCTCTATTTTTACAGAGTTCTGTCATCTGCATGGTTTCAGTGAGCCTAATACTGTAATCACATCACCCATACTGAGTCTGGTCTTTGGAGAACAACAGTCCCAGAGCTTTCGTGAGGTTGGAGCCTCACTTCCAACATACCCCTTATTGCTTGGTAAGACAGTGACTGTGACCACCTTCCTGGTGGCCATAACCATTTACCTGGTGGGTTCTCTAGCCTTGCATAGTAATTCTTCCCACCGTGCCCACTTCTGAGTCATTTAGTCTCTCTTTCATCTACTGATTGACATTCTAACTCATTTAGCACAAACCTCTGATTTGTCCCTGTTTCTTAAGAACCCCTGATGATAATTTTACCCCATCTCATCTCCTGAGGCTCAATCCAGTGTTCCAAATCTCCAAATCATCCAACTTGCCTTCATGAAAGACTTTACCCAGGTCCCCTTAATCAAGCATCCTCACAATCAGTCACTTACACTCTGTTCTGGCTTCCCCAGAACCAGCACATTCTGGCTGGTTCTTGTAAGTATTCACTAGGCCCAGGCCATGCTGGCTGAACATGGCCTTACTTATTTCTAATAGACCAGGAGATGGAGTTAGGAAACTCAAACAGACACATGCTGATGTTGAATAGGACTGGAGTCTGCATTTCAACTAAGAGTGGGCACTTATTCTTATCAAGAAGGATTAGAACACTCTTTCAACCCCAAACCTTCTTAGGGACCATGGGAACTCAAGTGTTTTAGACATCAACCCCATTGATTCATTCCATGCAATAGGTTTTTAGTTTCTTCTACCCATTAACGTGGTGAGTTTCTGTGCCCACCACCGCTGCACCAGTCTGAAGCATCTTAGCACTGAAGGCATTGCCTGTCATGTTGAACACCTTTCCACTTGTGAACTTGTAAGGTCCACAGATGTCTTGCAGAGGGGTTATACGAAAGTCTTTTTCTGGCCCAGAAGTAAGTAGTGGACTTGTTAACATAGTGAGACAATATTTTCAAAGCACCAACAGTAACTCTCTACTTTCGGAATCTTGCCTTTTCAGAAGTAAGTGGGCAAGCACTCTGGCTGTTTCACATAAATAGTGGCTGTCCTTCTCAAGGACATGCTTCCCAAGGAAGGGGCTTTTGATTCACTGAATGAGTGAGGAACAAAGAGCCATAGAGAACAAACAAATGAACCCAGACTGCTATTTTAAAGTACAAAATCTCCATGGAAAAACAGCCATTCTGGGTCAACAGTTTAACATACCCATCACCTTACATCTCTACCTTCTCTTGCG
>JAMJFZ010000320.1:3430000-3452500 GCA_026225945.1 Cricetomys ansorgei
TGCTTCATGCTGGTGGCTATAATTTGGTTAGGTGCAATTGTTTTGGCACATGTAGCTTGTTCTTGGGATTGCATGCCAAGTGGGTTTATGGGGTATAAAAGGTTTGAAGCCCTGAGAGCCAGAGCAGTTGTTGGTTGGTGGTTCCTTGGTTGGTTTGTCCGTTGTTAGTGTGTTGATTCTTGCATAGAAGAACATCAGTTGGAGAGATTGGGTTTGCAGATAGTGAGCTGAGACACTAGTTTGATTCACAGTCTACTAGTCTCTCCAAGCTTAGGACAGCCTAAAAATACTGTGAAAACTTCTGCCTTTCTCTCTATCAAGACCACCTGCAAAAAATAGTGAAATTTTCTTTCTCTCCTCCCTCTGAGGGTAAAAGATTGTAGATTACTACCATAAGTGATGCCCAACACGGGGCATGACATCACGCCAATTAATCCAACATGGAGACAGGGAAGAAGAAAAAGAAACTCCAGATCTTGCAGAGTCCATTTTGTTTTGTTTTGTTTTGTTTTGTGATAACCTTGCCAGATACTGGGGAGGTGAGGCTGTCCTGACAAGACATATCTGCTATGATGATAAGAACACCACCCCATGAGGGAACTCTTCCTGCAGAGAAGGTTACTAGTTGTTTTTCCTGCAAACCAGACTCTATCTTAAAATCTGGAAAGTGTTTCCTCAGGGTCAGCACGCAGAAGCTGTCTTGCAGAACTGCCCAAGCTTGTATCTCATGCTGGTAGCCCAACTTGGTACTGTAAGAGTCACCCAGGTGGTACTAATTTTCAAGTCATGAAAGGGTCATGGAGAGTAACTGAGGCTTGTCACTATGAGAGGTCAGGAAAGGCCATTTGTAAAAGTGCAGCCTCAGAAGCAGTAGAAGGCCCAAATTGAAGGGGTCATGCATAGAAGTTGAGGCTTAGTACTGTGAGAGGCCAAGAGAGGCCATTGGTAAAGGTGAGACCCCAGTAGCAATTGAAGGCCAAGATTGAAGGGGTCATATAAAGAAGTTGAAGCTTGGCACCATGAAGAGAGCCCAGGAGAGGTTTTTAGTAAAAGTGCAGACCAATTGCAGCGAGAGACCCCCAGCAGCATTCTGAAGATGCCAATGCCATGGGACGACCACCAAGTCCAGCAGCAGCAGCAGAGGGGAGTCAGCTGAAGCCCGGAAGACAAGCTGTGTATGCTGCAGAGGCCTGAGCCGGAGAATGATCTAAGCCTCTTTGGAGGAGCCCAGAAGATCATAAGTCAATTTTAGATAACTGGACATTGATGTATTTCTGCTATCCAAAGACACTGTGAGAAGCTTGATAAGTGTTTGGTTTCATTTGGTTCTGGGCATTAGCAAACCTAATGATTGTTCCTCTTGTAAATAGTTGTGCTGGTATACTGTTAAATTGTGTTTTAGAGATAAAGCATTATGTTTTGACTTATATAAAAAAGGGGAAATGTTGTGGGAGTTTATTTTTAGTTATGTTTAAAATAGTTGTTTTGTGCACTGTTGGGTGAGGGGCTGTCTAGGTCTTGGCGTTTTGCTTTGTCCACAGGTTTTGATTTATGTGGGAGATGTTCGATTGCTGATGATCTGCATGGGCTATCCGTACAACACCTGAGGAGTTTTGGATCAATAAAAACAACTGAACTCAGATGCTCCGGGTTCCACTGTCCAGTATGTTGCTTGCCATGAGAGTGGTTCTCTCTGCTGAGGTCTGGTAGGGTTTACATCTGTGAATGTGCCTCTATGTCTCCTTGGTAAGCCACCCAGCAGCCTAACAACAACAGAAGGGTCCAGAGGAATTCATTATTTCCTTAGTGACTGCTCTTAAATAAGGCCACCACTCCCTGTATCCACAGATCCATACCTACACTGACTTCTGGGCACGCTGATCTAGGGGTAGCGAAGCCTTTGGTGGCGGTCTTAGTTTCTTTTCCTGTTGATGCGACAGAAAATCTGACAACAGCATCTTATGGGAGAATGGTTTATCTCAGCTCGCTGTTCATAGTTTATCGTGGTGGGGAAGACAAAACAGCAGGGAGCCTGAAAGCAGCTTCCAAGCTACCATGAGGTCAAGATGCTCCTCTGTCACACATTCCTACTGCCGTGATGTTCTGCCCCAAAGCACGGTCTAAACAATCCTAGACTGAACCCTTTGAGACTGTCGGCCAAAGTAAGTGGCCTGCCTTTATGTTGTTTACATCGGACGCTTTGGCCTGCTTCCGTGTGCGGCCTCCCTGCTGGATTTGAAGGTTTAGCTGAAGAACAGCCACAAATCTATCCTCTCTACTGTGTATGCCACGCCTCACATTTGCTCTGAATCCTAGTATGAAATGAACAGTTTATCACAAGAGAAACATGTTTTCTTGGTGGTAAATATATGTTGTTTAAATTTCCTAGCTGCTACTCTGCTGAAAATGTAAGAGTTAAGAACCAATAAAATATCCATCCTTCACCCAGCAAAGTCCTGTGGAATCTATTTTGCTACTTCCAAGTATAAACGTTTGTTTTTTTTAAAGTCAAGTGTTCACTAAAGCTGTCTCCAATGCCTCCCCCTGCACTGTTCTTTTAATACTGCTGTCACACTGCCAAAGCTGTTGGGAGATTTACTTTTAAATTTAGAGATATGAATTTGGCTTTCCACTCATTTCCAGAATCATTTTTAAGTTTCTCCAGCTTTTAGAATGATGCTGTTCTGTCAAGATGCACTTTTTTCTGTTGGATGTCTGCTCTGCTAGATGGGTCCGGGTTCTCTAGAGGGGCGGAAATGATAGAATGGATACATGCTACAAAGGGGATTTGTTAGCTTCACTTGCACAAGGGCTGTCGGGGTAGGCCTACAACGGCATCTGCGTGCTGGAGAGGCTGAGAACCCAGTAGCTGCTCAGTCCATGAGTTCTCTCAAGGCTGGTGTCTCAGCAGTCCCAATCTAGCCCTGAAGGACTGGAAGATTTTAGAGAGCCACTGGCCTTTAGTCCATGTCGGGATCCTGAAGAAGTTGGGTTTAGATGTCAGTGAAGGATGGGAGCAACAGTCTGAAAATGACTTCTCAGAGCTTCCTGTTAGTATTAGGGGTCTAAATAGGTCTCATTTGTTCTTTTGTTTCTAGCCTTTGTTGACTGGGGACTCGTGTCTCCTCCATGGCGTAGATAGAAGTGTCTGGACTTGGCTGCAGAAAGTCTGGAATTGCTCTGAGGAATGGGGTCTGCTGTCCTTCTTCAAGGTTATCTTGCTGGAGTCCAGTAAGTGTAACCAGTGGCAGGTGTAGTAAGGGTAGAGGGGCAGTGGGGAGGGGAGGCTGTGACAGATGGGCATACTGAATTTCCATAAAATCAGGCTTATTGAATAACTTAAAAATATTTTGGTGTGTGTGTGTATGCCTGTGCATGTGTGTGTCTGTATGTGTCTATAAGTACACATATGTGCATGAGGCTGCCAGCAGAGGCCAGAAGAGGGTGTTGGATCACCAGAATTGTGGTTATCAGCAGTTGGGTACTGGGAACTAAATACTGGTCTTCTGGAAGAGTAACAAGTGCTATTAACCACTGAACCATCTCTCCAGCCCCTTGTAAGAGTTTTCAAACACATTCTCCCTTTTTGAGGAGAGAAAAGGCTTCTACAAGAGGCATAGGCTCTCTATATCAACAACTCTGTAAAACACTGGTCATAAGAGGAACCCTGGTCCCACATTTAGTGCTCCAATCCAGTCTGAGAAATTCTGTCCCTGTGCCTTCCCCATCTCCAGGTTCGGGCCAGGATGAATATACTTTACCTGACTTGCACACTCTGTCGGCCAGACTTTACCCCAGTGAGCCCAGCCTGGGGAGCCTACCGTCCTACCTACACTCACCCCAGTCCTCAGCTGGAGCCCAGTTCCTTCACACAGTGCTATGGCCCAGTCTGAGGAGCGGTGCCTGTGCCTTCCCAAGCTTTAAGTTTGGGCCAGGAACACATCCTGTGTGAAAACCCAGCTTGCTGAGTCCTCATCCAACACCCAACCAACAAAAAATGTCCACATGCCCAGGTCCTATCTCAAAAACACAGTGCGAATGGTCAAAACAATAAACCCTCACCCTACAATCTATCAGTCCTATGGAAATATCCTTCAGGGAAAATTACCTAGATAAATCAGAGGACAAAAATATTAAAAGAACAAGCATAAAGTTCATCAGAGACTTCAAGGAATTTAAAGAAAGCACAGATAACTCAGTAAATTTACAGAGAATGAACTCGAAAGTGTGCCTGAGTGATGCCCAAGAAAACACAAACATAGGGCTGAGCGAAACGATAAAGGCTACCCAGGAGTAGAAAACGGAGGTAAGAACTCAAGCTGAAATGAAGATAGAACTGAGAAAGTCAATAGCCCAATTAGAAACTCAGGAGAGTGGATCAAGTAGAAGATAGAATGTCAGGTCTCAAAGGTAAAGAAAGGAATTAGACCACACAAGCAAAACGTATGAGAAGAATGCAGACAAGGGACTGTGGGACACCGTGCAAAAACCCAAACCTTCGAATTATGGCACAGACCAGATCTTCAACAAGATAATAGAAAATATCTTGTCCAAATTAAGGAAAGACGCACCCACACAGATACACGAAGCACACAGAGCAGCAAATAGACAAGACCATGAAAGAAACTTCTCAAGGCGTATCATAGTTAAAATGTTAACTATACAGAACAAAGACAATATATTGAAAGCTGCGGGAGGAAAAAAACAAAACCAAGTCACATGTAAAGGAAAACCCATTAGAGTAATAGCTAATTTCTCAATAGAAACCCTGAAAGCCAGGAGAGCCTGTAGCAATGTACTCCAAGCCCAAAAAGACCATCCCTGCCAACCTGGGTACTGCAACAACCAAAATCATCTGCCAGAGTTGAAGGAGAAAGAACTTTCCATGCTACCAACAGACTAAAAACGTCATGCCCACCAAAATAGCCCTATGGAGAAAACTGGGATGAAGAGAGGAATAAACAGAGACAGAATACCTAGAAAGAAAACAAATGAAGCCTAATTACCGAAAGAGTATGTCAAGATAGATATCAGAACTCGAGGCTTATTAAAAGGTGTTAGTTGGCTTGAGTTACATATTCAAAAAGGAGTTCAAAACAATACTGAGATTCTGAGTGACTTGACAACATTCTCAAGATGACTTTCCTCTTATTTTACGTGATCAAATGCAGTGGACATGCCACAATGGACTTGGAGTTCACTGAAACTCAGATCACAGATGGAGAAGAGTTCATGTGTATCTTAAGAATCTCTCTCTCAGCCAAGCCTGACAGTACAGGCCTGTAATCTCAGCTGTTTGGGAAATTAAGTCAGGAAAAATGCAATCTCAAAGTTCAGAAGTACTGCAGAATTGAGTTTGGGGCCAGCCTTGGCAAGTTAGTGAGGCCTGCCTCAAAATAAGAAGCAAAAAGAGAGCTGAAGGTATGCTCCATTAGAGAGTGCTTTTCTACCATGAGCAAGGCCTGGGGTTCCATCCTGAATAACCCCCACTGCCCTGCAAAGTTCCCCCTGTTCAAAACTATTTGCTAACCATCTCATTCTTACTAAAATTTAACCTTAATATGTCAAGTGTCAGGTATCAAAACCCACTATGAAATGAATAGATTTCTCTCCTTTCAAATCTAGTTAATGCTCTTTGAAACCTGTTTTTACCCCTTGGCTTAAGACCATAGGGTTAAGCTGAAATTGTGGCTCAACTGATCTTTTTCTAAAAGAGATGGAGTCCTTAATATTTTTCCTCTGAGATGGAGTTCGGTCACATCCGCCAGCTTCACTTTGTTAAAATCCCAGGTGCTGTGCATGAGCCACACAAGCTTGCTCTGAAGGTAAGACACACAGATGGGTTGGGGTGTGACCCCATGACATAATGAAATACCTGTAACTTCACTTCTTTGTCTTTTAGTCTTGACATTCTAGTCTTCCTCATAAAGGTTGTGAATAAAATATCAAGGTGAACAATGATCAAAAAACTTCACCAATGGGAATTATCTACTGGGAATGATCTTCTACCCAGATTTGAATTGTAGATTAAATGACGGTTGATAACTGGGACTTAATTAATTCCCCAAATGGGATTCTTTACCATGACTCACACGTCATTAGTAGGAAGCTTTCTGTTCTTACTATTCAAATGAGACATAATATGCATAAATGATTGTGTTTATAAGATAATCACCACTATCATCTAAGTCTACAGGTTGCTTGGTGGAACTACAAACACCAAGTGGGGGGTGATGGGCACTGGGGATGCTGGGTTTGCCTCACTGCCAGCCCTTTGTGGAGTCTCCACCTTGAAAGTGAGAGCCTGAGACTGATTGTACCTGCATCTAAGTGAGCTGTGAGCTGCGATGGCCTCTACAGAGATCGCAGCTGATTTGGGTTATACTCTAACATAAATATAGAACTGAACACTCCCCTCCCCGTGTGTGTGTGTGTGTGTGTGTGTGTGTGTGTGTGTGTGTGTGTATTTATGCATTATATATATACTATATACGTGTGTGTGTGTGCATGTATGTATGTATACACACACATACAACAGGTTTCTGGCACAGTTCCCATTGTAAAGGGCTGAGCGGGACATGCTGAGATCCTGGAGGTTATCTTGTTATGAGAATGGTAAAGTGTTTGGCACCTGGAGCTTGGGCTTAAAATGTGCCTGTGGCCATTTCAGGGTGTGACACTTGGCACCTGTATGGTTCACACAGGCAATGGAGAGTTGGTTGTTTTAAAAATGTACATCTTCAGAAAGAGCTGTGCATTCACACAAATGTGAAAATATACTCTAAAGTATTCATCTTCTAGGGAAATTCTATGACCTTCTCTGATATCCAGAAAGGTATTGAGCTTTTTCATAAAAACAAAGTGAAAAGAAAGTTCCCATTTCCTCAACTCTAATCCACAACACCTTCCAATTTTGGGTGGGTTTGGCTTTTTGTGTAAAGAAAAACCTGTTCAATTTGCAGATTAGTGTATATATCCCAAAGAAGGGTTTGAAAAGAGGGCATGTAACGTTCTTTTTCCTGAGTGAGTATTCACAGAATTTGTAGGGTAGAATGGGAGACCACTCCACTCCCATTGGAGTCTGAGAGGAACCTTAAATGTTCAGAGGGGCATCATGTATAACACACGTTGTATATACATGATGAACATACATTGTGTAACGATGTTGTAATATCAACAAAACAAGTACAAGCTGTATTTGATACATTAAAACTATTTCCTTTTAACCAGATAAGCATGGGTGATGGCAGACAGGGAGCTGTGGCTGATCGCCAAAACTTTAACTCTTCAAGGTCTGAAGGACAGCTAGCCCCCAGCTGCATCTCGCTCTGCTGTGTTTCCCACTGTGCCCTGCATTTCCTTAGACTCCTGAGCTCTGCAGTCTGATGGCTTCATCTCTAGAAACCTTGAGAAATGAGAACAGGATGACACTCTTTCCTGACCACAGCCTGAATTTCTGAAAGCAAACTCAAGAATTCCATTAAATTGCTTTTAATAAGAAAAATAGAAAAGTACCAGCTTAGAAGTTATAAACAATATGAAAGACAAAGAAACCAAAGCGTGTGCTGTATTTGATTAATTAGGAAAAAATAGAATTCACATTTAAATGACATATAATTCGATTACATAATAAACATGTAAGCATTTAATATAAAACTAAATAATTAAAATTCCTTCATCCCGCTATTCATTTCTCAACCTGAACGCCAGTCCCACCTATGACAAAGGGAGTATTACCAGCCTGCCCACGGGAAGCCCATTCCTCCTAAGAAAGAGTAAACGGTAGCTTCTCACACTCCTACAAGGTACTTTGCAAAAATAAAATTTGAATTTTTCACAGATGCAAGCAGTAGACTGTGATGTTGCATCACTGGCTGATTGAGACAGACTGGGATGGGATGCTTTCAGAGGACCCTGAGTTCCCACCACACTGTGCCTGGTCAGATCTGTACCCCACTGTCAGATTCAACAGTCTGACCCATATGGAAAACTAGTGATGTCTTTATTGATATCACAACTAGAGGCTCGTTATAAAACCACACAAAGTTGCAACATTGTGCAGGAAAGATTTGTTTCTTAAGAAAATAATTTAATTGCTTGAAGTACTCTCCAGATTCATTTTAGCTGCTGCACATATATCTTCTTGTCATACTCTGGCTGTCCATGAACACGGGGTCCAGAGACGCCACCTTGGCAGCAATGAAGGAATGGATGCAGTGGAGGACTGCTGTCAAGTCCTGGAACTCCAGCTCCTGAGGGGAAATGAAACAGCACTGTGGTCACTGGGAAGATGCACTGTGGCAATTTTAAGCACATTCTGTTCTTTGTGTACTCGATATTTTTTCTCCGAGAAAGTACAAATACACATTGAAACAGGTAGTGTTTAAAATAAAGGCGGCGTAGCATGATCAACATATATAAAGATGGAGATACTGTTGTTAGGATTGGTATTCTGACAATGTTCGCTGTGTCTCCTTGATCTCCACAGAGGGGGACGTGCATGCCCTTTATTTAGCATTCCTTCTTAGTTTGTGCTGGATCCTAATCAGACCTGAGGCTCAGAGTTATGACTTACGTCTTCACCATAAGCAGGAAATTCCAGGGCTTACAGTGACATCGGGATGAGGGTCTCATGGCAGCAAAACTGGCTGTTTGCTTACTCTGGTTTCATGCGTGCGCTCTTCCATGTGTAGCTTGTAATGGGCATTTTTGGAAGGACAGTCAGAGCCCTGATGTGTGAGCAGCACACAGAGGGAGGGACATTGGCTCCTCCTCATCCAGTTATGTCAACAAAAGGAAGAAATGATGCTCAAGAACAGGACTCCAGGGGACCGTGGACTCCGCCACCACAGAGTATATGAAAACTACCTTAAGTTCCCAGGTCCTTACCTCTCTCCCTTAAAGCTCTCAAACATTATTATTCAAGAATAAAACCTATACAAGCTATAGTAATTCCTTCAAAAGCAACATTATTATTATTCGATCTTATGAGTGTGGGCATGCGCATGCCACAACACACATGTGGAGATCAGAGGACAACTTCGTGGGGCCAATTCTCTTCTTCTACCATGGCTTCTGGAATCAAATTCAGGTCTCCAGCTTCTGAGCCATCTCACTGCTCACTGGGATTATTCTTTTCCTCTACATACATCCCCAAAGACAGTCCCCAGTCCAGACCCACAAAATTGGCAGTGGGTCTGCCAGGTTAAGCACAAGTCGAACAGTCTTCAAATGTCATGGTGTTATTGGGAATAAATCTTAATGTCTTGGCATACAAATCCTGCTATCCATCCAAGAGGCAGAAGACACGGTCTAAGTGCATTATTGATGATTTTTTTTCTCTTCTATAAATTGTCCCAATATAGTGAAGTTCCAATATGGTAAAAAACAGCACACTTTCTTTTAAAGTGACTGCTCATTCATTGACACCCTGCTTTTTCAATTTCAGCAAAATTCCATCATATTCTAAACTGCCAAGACAACCCGAGAGAGAAAGCATCATCATTTTCAGGACAGCCCACTCAGGCTAGCTAGTCTCCCAGGTGTGCTCCATAAAGCCTGGGCAGGCAGGACCTCTGGGACGGGAAGTCACCCCACTTGCTGACAGGAGGGATGACAGCTCTCCACAGGTCTTGAAATCCTCCTGAGCCCCTGTTGGTTTCACTAAGGCGCTTTTCTTTCTAAGCCAAGGATACCATATTGCAAAAATGGCTTCTATCTTACGTTACAGGACGACTCTACCCAAATGCCTCTCTTGGTCTCTTTTGCCTGTTCCTTTCAGAAACTGTTTCCGCGCTGGGGCTCAGGACCTTGAACCAACCAGAGTGCCATGGGCGAGTGACCCTGGGAAGGGGACAGGAGATTTTACTTTGGAATGACCAAGAAGTTGTGATGCTGGTATGTGGCGAGAGAGCGCCAGCTGGAAAATGAATCCCATGGAGTCGTACCTGGCCAGAGATAGAAAAGACACAGGGATGGGGTCCCTTGCACTTGGGAGCTGTCCTCCACCTCCTTATGCCTGTGACCAAAGGGTTCTCTTTTCTTTCTGCAAATGTAAGATCCTCCTTTGCATGCAGGTGGAGCCTAACCTTGATTTTACCTGCACGAAAGACTGTGTGACCTTGATTTCTTCTTTTGTGTGAGTAATGAACGAGATATTCCAGATGCTTAGGGCCTTCGTCTTGCTAAAGGGATTTCATAGGGAAGCTCTTTACTTGCTGCAGTCCCCCCATTCCTGGCTGCTTGTAGGACCTACGAGTTACCAAATTCCTCTGCCAGATGTCAACCCATGCAGGAGCCACTTGTTTTCTGTACACCATGAGATGATGGTTAGGATTTTTTATTAGGGATTTTTCTCCAGAAGAAAGGAATGCCGAGGAATATTCTAGAACAAACACAAGGTTCTTGCAAGCTTAAATATCCACTTCAGTCTGTGTATGTTCCCGGTAGTAATCACATTCTTAAGGGGACAAGTAGGAGAACAGAGTCACAAAGCCCACAGCATGTACTCCTCAGCAGCTGTACTTTGGGTATGCAAGCTGACCATTGCTTTACAAATTCCTACCATTTACTCAGTAACAGCATGGCACACTGGAAGAAGAAGCCAGATGGTTATTGGCATTGAGGCACACATCCCAAAACAGCCTTGGTATTTCCTGGCATGGTAAGTTGAAGCCACCTCAGAGTTTTTTGTTTTTTGTTTTTTGTTTTGAAAAGACTATTGCAAGAGAGTCACTCCATGCAAAATCTCAGCCAAGAGTGTCCTATCCAGGAATCAAGTGTAAGCTTCTGAAGCAGAAGTCAGTCTTGGTCCAGATACAGAATGTGAACATTTCACAGAGCATTCTCGGTTCAGCTAAGGGCCAAGTTATGACACCTGCTGCTCTGCTTAGATACTAAGCAGATAAGGCCAGCAGAGCCTTCCTAAATCGCACCTTTGCGAGCGTTATGAGCCAGAGCCGGTTTGGCCAATGATGGAGCAGGACATTCATGGTAATTCCACTGCCATCTCTGCGCCTGCCACTTCTGCTAGCCCCTCAGAATATGTGTCACAGGTGGTGAGACCTGCTGAGAATAAGAATCTGTGTACAGATCATACAGCAGGGATGTAGCAACCTCCCGAAATTTGTCTGACGGACCTGCAGTATATTTAGTAAAGATAATTCTTTTTACAAACAAGCTCGGAGAAAAGCAAGGAGAGGCATGTAGCGTCTTGTTGCCCCTCCCCCATGCCATCTGTCTTCTATGGGAGTGATATATGTCCTGTGTTTTTCAAACACATTTAACATTTTAAGAATGGGGGCCTCCAGATGGCCACCGGGCACCAGTGCAATGGAGCCATGAGAAGCCCAGGTTAGGGTGTAAACTTCCTGATTCTTGGTGGGGTGTGATATATTACACTGCTTTTAAAAAGGTATTTATTTCTACATTTGCTCATTGCTTATTGTCAGTGGAACCTCAGTTCAGTATCTGAGGTAAAGATGTCAAACTTGGAAAAAAGCCCTGATGAATGCACATATCTGTGGTTACCCATGCCAGGCCACAATGGCGCTGGCTGAGCTGATAGTAAATGCCTCTGACACAGAGATACCACCTTGCAATTCAGACTCTGGTTTCTCCATTTGCTGGCTGTGTAGTTGGGCAGAGGGACACTGTCAACTGCTCCTGATTGTTTCTGATATTTGTTACTTGCTCTGGTGTCAACAGTCCTACCATTATTAAACTACTGATAGCACACACAGTACACGACTAATAAATTCTCTGAAAATTTATTCTAAGACTGTGGCATGAGTCTGATCAAATATAAGGCAGGGCTTAGCTGGGCAGCCAGGAGACTGAGTCTCAGTGGTGACTTCCCTGTCAGTAATTGTGACCTCACAGCAGCTCCCTTAGCATCCCTGTGTGACTAAATAGGGTGGCTGAGAACAGGGGACAGTCACTGGAGCAACCAGTACGAGATGGATGGTAATTCTCTTTATCAACTTAGCTTTGTCAAATTAATAACATGTTTTCAGCCTCAAAACAAATTCAAAGTAAGATACAAAGTAATTCAAAGTAAGATAGAAGTCAGAGGCTTCCATTTCCAGTTTTCAAATGAGGAAGTGGAGTTTCAAAGCAACCTTCCAATGTGACAAGGCCAATTAGTTGCAGAAATGTCACTTGAAGTCAGGGATCCAAGAAGCCCCAGAGAGCTTCCCTGCCCGCTCCTGCTAGAGTTTTAGGAACTTGGCAGTATGGTGTCACCATGCTGTCTGGGAGTGAAAGTTTACCCTGAGCAATACTGCATCACTAGGGTTTCTGAGATTCTCTTAAGTGAAGGATTTCAGCATTACCCAACTTCCCTGCTCTCCAGCTGTCTTTGTCCTGGGCATACCTCCATAGCTTGGCAGTGCTGTTGAAGGGATGCCCAGATAAACCAGATGCTGTCATGCTGGAGGAACAGGGAACAAGGCCAGTAACCCCACAATAAATGTGCCGAGGAATGGAGGAGAAGATGATTTTGATTGAACCTTCCTATGCGTATCAATCCTTGAATACAACATTTTTGCATTTGGGTGGAGGTTGGGACGGAGACATTCATTCCAGAAAAGATCAGGATCCCTGGACCAAAAATGAAAAGTGCGTGGTAGCTGTGAGCCTGTGCATGGGTACATGGCAGCATCAGGGAGGAACCGTATTGGGTAGGTTCTAAGAGGCCCCCTAAGGTCACAGAGCCACAAACACCACTCTAAGGCCAGCCCTTCGGGAAGTTCAGGGAGCTATGGATGGAGTGTGTACAGGAGAGAGACAGAATCAGGCCTGTGAGGCAAGGTCCCCTGTCCGGCATGGGACAGAAGGGAAGGCCTAGTGATGGGGCTTCCCTTCAGGAGAGGAGAAGAGTCCTTGAGAAGAGACGAGAGCTTCAGTTAGAAGGGAAGACAGTGTCAGCTCTGAGAGGTGGCAGATATACACGGGGCTAGGACTGGCATTCTTGGCACAGCCCAGATGAGAGACCCCAAGAAAGCATCAGGATGAAGTTGTGAGGGGTGTGCTTTCCAGGAATGTGAAGCAACCAGTGAACGATATGGAGCCGGGGAGCAGCAGCAGAAGGGATGATCTGCTCGAGGAAAGGTCCGGAGCTAGAGGGGACGCGTACAGGGAGTAAGAATAACCTGCTTTCCTCAAAGGAGGCAGCTCTTCCTATTTTGTTTGGAATTTGCTTGCATCCGCTCGGGTGGACTGTCTGTGTGTGGTTTTACTTCCCGACTCTCAGCTACCTGTGGTCTACCGCAACATGAAAACACTGGAAATTCCCAGAAGCCAACAATGCGGAAATTTTAAGTCGTCCACTAGTCTGTGTAGCCTGATGGAATCGTGTACTGTCTCCTCTGTCCCACCCAGGGTGTGAGACTTCCCTTTGTCAAGTGTGTATACACTGCCTGCTGCTGGTCATCTAGGAGCCGTCTGTTACCAGAGCAACTGTTTTGGCACCAGAATGACCTGTATTTTACTTAATGATGACCCTCAAGTAGAAGAGTAATGATATTGGCAATTCAGATATGACAATAAGGAGCCACAAAGTCCTTCCCTAAAGCAAAATGTTAAATTTATCATAAACTTGTATAGTATACACTGGAGAAAGCACAGGTGCATAGATTTCAGTATTAAATGAGTTACTTTTTTTTTTTTTTTAATCATTGGTAACCATATCTGACAGAAGGAATACAAGGGAGGACAATTTTTTACTTTAGTGCAAAATTTCAGGAGATCACAGTTACCAATGAGATCCGCTCATGGCGGTGGAGCGTGTGGAGCATGTGGTGGCTGGCTCCTCACGTCTTCACAGACCCAGAAGTAGAGATCTTAGGCCAGAACCAGAAGCACAGCTATAACCTTCAAGTCCTATCCCAAACAACTCACATCTGCTAGCTGGAGCTCAGAACTAAAGTTTCCACAACCTCTGAAATCAGCACTACCACCCAGGGGCCAAGAGTTCAAACACATGAGGGGGAGCATTTCAGATTCAGCTCAAAACACATGCTTTCTGTGGCTCTGGTAGTCAGGGGACGAGGAAGGTTTAAGAATTGCCTTCTGGAAACGGAGACCCTGTCGTCATCATCTGCTCTATCAAGTTTGTGTCTGCCTTAGTCAGTGTTCTATTGCTCTGAAGAGACACCATGACCATGGCAACTCTTATAAAAGAAGACATTTAATTGCAGGCTTTCTTACAGTTTCAAAGGCTTAGTACATTATCCTCACAGCAGGGTACATGGCAGCATGCATGGTGCTGGAGAAGTAGCTGAGAAATTAAATCTTGATCTGGAGAGAGAGGGAGAGAGAGAAGGAGAGAGAGAGTAATAGAGAGAAGAGAGCGAGGAAGAAGAAGGAGGAGGAGGAGAAGAAAGAAGGAAGAAGAAGAGGAGGAGGAGGAGGAGGAGGAGGAGGAGGAGGAGGAGGAGGAGGAGGAGGAGGAGGAGGAGGAGGAGAAGAAGAAGAAGAAGAAGAAGAAGAAGAAGAAGAAGAAGAAGAAGAAGAAGAAGAAGAAGAAGAGGAAGAAGAGGAAGAAGAGGAAGAAGAAGAAAGACAGAGAAGGAAAGAGAGAAGGAGAGACGACCTAGTATGGGCTTTTGAAACTGCAAAGCCCACCCCCTGTGACCCACCTCCTCCAACAAGGCCATACCTATTCCAGTAAGGCCACACCTCTAAATTCTTCTAATCTGTTCAAATAGTTCAGCTCCCTGGTGACTAAGCACACAAATATACGGGCATAGGTGCCATATTTATTCAAACCACCACGATGTTCATTTGGCAGGCTTTGAAAGTATATGAACTTTGTTTTAAGACATTTGCTGTCACCATCAAAGTCAGCTCTGTAATCTGTCTCTAGACTGTGGTCTGTGTTAGATAGTGGAATATTCTAGGCTTTCTCTGTTTCACATTCTTATTTTAAAGAAGGACTTATTATTCATTTGTTTGTTTGTTTTGAGACAGGGTTTCTCTGTTCTAAGTCTGGCTGCCTTGGAACTGACTCTGTAGACCAGGCTGGCTTCCAACTCACAAAGATCCACCTGCCTCTGCCTCCCAAGTGCTGGGATTAAAGTCATGTACTACCACCACCTGGCTAAAGAAGGATTTATTTTATTTTTAATTATGTGTATGGTTGTATGTCTATGTGGGGGCATGTACATGTGATTACACGTGCCTGTAGAGGCCAATACCACACATCAGACCCCCTCAAGTTGAGTTACAGGCATCGCAAGCCGCAGGACATGGATCCTGTAAATTGAACTTGGGTCCTCTGAAGAGCAGTATGTGCTTTTAACCACTGCGGGTCATCTTTCCAGCACCTCTGGTTCACATTCTTAATCTTTCTCCTTCAGTAAGTAACAGAATTACAAATCTAGGCATTCTCTTGTCGTTGGTATGAGGACAAACAAAGTCTCACTTCTCCAAATGACCCGATTCTGCCACTTTTGCTGTTTCTACATATTTTAAGATGAATAACTTTTGGCAAAGCTGTTTGAACTAACACTTCCTTTTTTTAATTTGCTGTGGCTTTAGAGTAACTCGGATACGCACTGAGAGCAAGAGAAAGCCTGTGGTTTCACTTTTTTTTTTTTTTAATGGTGCTGGTAAATATTTTATTTGGAAATTTCCAAGTTCTGACAAAGATAAATAGCACCTGCACATTTTACTCAACCAAGGTCAATATCTTGAAGGACAGTATAGAATTTCCCTCGTTTTTAATTTAGTGTTGAAGGGTAAAGTATTGGTAGTGACTCGCTGGAAAGATACCTTCAGGTTATTTTGGTATACAAATAATTTATAAATGCAGCAAACTGGCACCGGCCCACACCGGTATGTTACTTTGCCGCTTGGAGTGTCATCAGTCTCTGCCCAGCTGCCCAGCTCAGCCTCCTGGCTTCCCTTCCTGTCCCAGTAAGGACAGCAGGATGATATCTTCCATCTCTTTCTCTGGGGGGCACACCCACACTTCTGTTTCTGTTTTCTTTTTTTAAAAACACAGTGCCCAGATCCATTTTTCACTCTGTCCGCTAACACAAATTATTGTTTCTTTGAACCCAAATCTTCAGCCTTCACTCATCATTAGGGCCAGAGACTAATGAGGGCGCACTCACATTCCAAAACAGAGGAGGAAATTGGGTCCAGCTGTCCTCTGCTCTTAGAATCTGTTATTTAATAAACTGTCATTAGAAGCAAAGTGATCAATAAAATGGATGGGGAGTAGAGTGTCCGCTCTAAGCAGCTTCCTTGGCTATGAGAAAGGGAGTCCGTAGGATACGTCCAAAACGCAGCGAGGCCAGCCGTGCTTCGGGGCGCCTATCACTCATTACGTCTTGTGATGTCACTCACGGCCACGGGGATTTACGTGGAGATAAATCCTCTGAGAAAGTTCCAAGGAAACTCAATTAGCTTTCCAGACCGCTCCTCTTTCCAGGCGGAGCCTCATCTCTGTGATGGACGCTTCAGCCCATGCTCACTTCCTGGGGAGGGTCCTCCGTCCTTTGCAACCTAATTGGCAGAAGGGACTCCCGACATAAGACTATGACTAAGGGGCCTCTTGGGGCTTTCTGATCATCTGAGTAGCTTTTTCTTGTCACTAATAAAATCTAATTAAAAATTAAAATTTAAACAGACACTATGACTTATTATTACCTCCCAAAAGCTTATATCATTTAAAAAAAAAAATCACTTCCAAAGGTTGGGGTGAGGTGTCCTGAGGCATGCTGTGTGTGTGTCATCCTGAGTTTAACTGATGATGATGATCAGCAGCACATCCCATGGCTGCCCGCACGTATAAGCGTCTGCCTTGGAGAATGGGGCATGTGTGTTTGCATGCATGCTGGCCCCTGGCTTCTGGCCTGATTTTCAGCAGGATGTCAACTAGCTTTAAGTGGCATGGGCCCTGTGTTTCTGGACCAACAGAGGACTTGTAGCCTTCAATGGACCATCAGTCAGTTTGCTTCTCAGCCTCCCTACCTATGAGGAATTGTGACAACAATGTCACTTGGATATGCTTTTCTGAGTGTGGAAGACAGGCTGAAGACAACAGCTGAGATCCCATGCTAGCCCTCAGTTTATGTCACCACCTAATCCCCAGGGGTAGAACTTTTTGGAGATGGTGGCGTTACACAAGTGGGCCCATGGGATGGGTTTTATGCTCTTGTTTAAAAGCCTCTTCCACTAAGGGAGGACACAGAGAAGGTGGCGCCTGTAAACCAGGAAGCCTCAGCACAAGACACCAGATCTAGCTGGACCTAGGACTTGAAGCTCCCAGGACTATGAACAGACTTACACTCAAATCCCAGCTCCATGCTGGCGACTACCTGGTATCCACCTGCTTCACTCTAGCAGGAACATTCCAGGACCCTCTCCCCAGGGTCTTATTGTGCTGATTTCCTCTGCTGCGGGCTCCTTTTCTTCCCTTCCCTAGCCTAAAGGGAGTTGATAGCAAAAGATTCGTAGATTGTTTTGGGGAACAGGTCCCCCGACCTGCTTGCTGCACTGCAGGGGCAGCTTGTTTGGAACCTTAGGATCTGAGCTGCCGGAGAGCCTCAGAAACCCTAGTGCAGAAACTTCCTAGATGGGGTAACCTATCAAGTCACCACTTCCAGTGTCTTCCTGACGGACAAAGGTAACACATGCGTAGAAATTATATTTAGCTATGTGGATCGGCTCTAATGCAGCTAACTCCACTACAGTCAGGACATAACACAGAACAAAACAAAGCTAAAGAAAACCACCTGTATTCTGTGATGGCTAAGTTGTATGAGCAACCTTGCCTGGGAGCAGACTCTCAAATGACTCTGAGGAGCATTTGGGGCTGGACACTGCACCTGAGGGGCATCATGTCTCTCTCTACTTCTCTTGCCACAGAGGGCATTTAGCTGTCCCTGGTTCCTGCTCACCGGCAATGCAACAACCTGTTTAATGGCTCGGGTTGGGTCGTCCACCCCTCTTTGCTCCTTCTGACTTCTTGAAATAGTATTTCAGTGTGACCAACTCAGCAGCATCAGTGATGCATGCCTGGCATTGGGCTCTGCAGGGAGACTCAGCAGCGGAGTTGTTTGCTGCCTGCTCTTAGCTCACAGTTGCCCACACTCTGTCCCCATCTCAGCATCTGACAGGCTTCGCTGACTTCCTGATGAAACAGGGATCACTCTTACAGAGTGAAAATTATGTGCTATTGTTTCTCCCAAAGACAAAATTATTCTTCATTAGACTGCGCTTTGTTACAGGGATACAGATGGGATTATTAGGAGTAAGACGAGTGCCCTGGCCTGCAGTGATGAAAGCCTTTCATTTTAATAATGGGAATAATTTTCTCCTGAGAAACTTGTAAAACTGTGAGTATATTTGGTAATGCCTCTCCCTCTCTTCCCCTCCCTGTTCTCTCTTCTCCTCCCCCTACTGCCTTTCTTCTTTGAGACAGGGTCTCTGTATTCCAGGGTGGCCTTGAACTTGCTACATAGCCAACGATGCCTTTCAACCCCCAGCCTCCTATCTCAACCTCCCAATTACTGGAATTACAGGCATGTACCACTACACCCAACATCTGACAGCACTTTCTCTACTAAGTTTCTCTTTCTTTCAATATTAACATATTGATTAAAAACACATTTATTAGACACATGTGCAGGGACCTCAGGCTGCAGAAATATACTATCTAAACCTGTCCCGAGAAGTTCAGCCCCAGACACAGAGGAAACCATAAGACATCTATCTAAATATAAGCAATATATCCAGGGACAAGGCTGGGAGCCACGCCACAGCAGGAGGTAGCTGTGGGGGTGGGGAGGGACAGTCCTTCTACCATTACCCCACACCCTGTTCTCATGATCTCATTGTAAGTAGCTAAACAGAACTCCAGGAAAGTAAGTCTTTTGATTATGAAGATTTTAGATGTGGGAGAGACAGCTCAGCTGGTAAAGTGTTTGCCCCACAAGCGTGAAGACCTGAATGCAGATACTCAGCAGTCACATACTCTGCTAACACAGCACTGGGCAGGCAGAGAAGGGTGGATTCCTGGAACTTACCAGCCAGCCAGTTTAGCCAAATCAGTGAACTCACGTCCAGAGAAAGTCCTTGTCTCAAAAAGGCAGAGAGAAATTGAAGAAGGCATCAAATGTCAACCTCTGGCCTCTACACACAGCACACACACATATGTATGCCTATATGCACATATGCACACAACTACATGACACACACACACACACACACACACACACACACACACACACACACGAGAGGGAGAGGCATGGGATGGAGGGAAGGAGAGAGGGAGAAAAGGAGGGAAGGAGAGAGTGAATGAGAATGAGCTCTTTGAAGGATCAAGGTTGGGCTCCAAATGTGTGCATTTGAGTTTGTTGAGATGTATCCACACACGTCCCAGACATTTCTATGTATGCACATAAAATTTCTCCCTTTTTTTCCCTAAAAAAGATCCACACAGGTTGTTTCAAATTTTAGCTTTATTCACCCAGCATTCATTCCTATGGCCTTTATAAATTTTAGGTCTTTCTCTTTTCTCCCAACTAGGGTGGAAACCCACACAGTGCAAGCTAAGGGCCACAGGGAAGTTAACATTCATTTCAAATCACTTCAGAGCAATTCACATTCATCTCCAGCTGACATATCTGCCCCCTTTATCAATACAGCCATCCTACAGTTGACTGACGGTTGAAGGAACATTATACCTTTAAATCCCACAGTGGCACCTGCTAAGGGGTATCCCAGACACCAGGCAAGCACGTGCTGCTCTCCAGCTTGTGTTCCAGGAACAACAGGGCCTCAAGCATACCATAGGCAATCCTCAGGACCTGTGACTCCAGGGCTGAAGGAGTGACAGGACGGATGCAGGGAAAGGTGACAGGCCCCTCCGTGCTGTGGGTACCCCATCAATAACAGACCAGAGGGAAGAAGAAATCCTGACACGAAAGTGATGGGAGTTGCTCTCTGCCCCCTCCCCTGACTCAGTGATTTCCACTCAGACCACAGGACTTGGCTTATAGTGGAGTGGCAGGATGCAATCTCCTCAGGCAGCCCAGCACAAGAGGAGCCTCATCTCCCCACTTTTAATCTTACCACAGGAATCCAACTCAGGGCTTCACAGGCTTCCTCCCCACCCTTCAGAGCTTTAGGGCCCCCCCCCAAGCTCAGGGTTCTACAGTTATTCCCCCCAAACTCAAGGTTCCACAGCATATTTTCCCCAGCTTACCATCTCAAGCCTCCATAGTCTGCCCTCACCTGAAGGATTCACAGCCCTCTTGCCCCAACCTCAGGAACCAAGAGCCCCCCACTTTCCTTCAAGGCTCCATACCCTGAACTGTCCATAGCCTGCTCAGTACACACATCTACCACTAGTCTTGGACAATTCTCCACATAGAAGAGCCAACCAATTCTGCACAATTTTTCTACTTAGAAAGTAGTTCTGGAACATTCTTTCATAGAGTAAGACAAGGAAATGATAAAAGTTGGCCCTAAGCCTTCACATAAACAATGTCAGGTGGGTTGTGTTGCTCGTGTTAATTTCATCAGAAAGAAACACAAGGGAAGAGGTGACATTCAGTTTTCAAACAACGTGTATGTGTTCCACACACAAAAGACTTTCAATGTACTGAATTTATACTTCCATTTGACTTTAGTTTGTTTTAAGGCTAATCTGTTGATGATACATAAATGTAAAAATATGAAGAAAGTCTACCAATGAATAAGAAAGAGATACCCCAATGTGTGCTTTTGAAAGGGATAAGGACCTTTTTCTTACATTCAGTATTGCAGATATTCCATCAGACGATACAGTTTGCAAAACTCTTCTATTAGATTTTAGCTTCTAGATCATTCTAGAGAACTGAATTCCTGCTACTATTTACTAGCAGCTTGTGAATTTTGATAGAATGAAATACTTTGTTTCATCCGTCACAATTTCAGGGCACAAACTCTCAGTGGAAAAGCTATCAGCCCTGGGTTTGTTCAGTTGATTTCCAACTTTGGGATGAACCTTCTCATACACCATTTTACCAGCTGCCCCCTTTCCCCGTGTGTCTCTGGGTGCAGGATGGGCAGGTCCTACCTTCATCTCGATCTGTTTGGTGTCCAGATTCTGAAACAGCAGTTTTACTCGAGTTTTCCCATCATCTGAAGATCCCTTAAGCTGAGAGAACTTGAATCTCCAGAGCACATTCTGCAGAGAAATGAAATGAGTAACTTGTAAGTAGGATTACATTCATTTAATTAATATCTCTTAGTAAGTTAAAGCGCCTTATCTGAGTAAATGCTATTTGTTATGACATGTCCACCTTGAGTATGTAGAGGCTCACCTCCTATGCCTAGCTGGATCGGGGTCATGCCACATACTAGCCTCTCTAGTGCTCACTTTGCTTTCCCTTCATGTTTTCCTGTACCTAGCCTGAAAGTTACCTAAGACCATTGCTGTCTTCTTTGCTGACAGAACTGTAAAGCCTATGAAGGCACATCTCTTACCCTGTAGGATATACATCACAGTGCAGTTAACATAGAAAGCTTGGATCACCCCCACCATGGTTACATGCTGCCATTCAGTCCCGGGTTCCTGACAACCAACAGGGCAGTGTGAGCACAGCTGCCTAGCACTACTGCTTCAAGTCTGCTCAGCACTTGCTGAGTGCTTCGGAGGTAAAATGTAATCCTAGTTCTCAGGAGGCTGAAACGGGAGGATAGCCACAAGTTTGAGGCTACTCTGGTTCACACAGTGAGCTTCAAACCAGCAGAGGCTACACAGGGAGAACGTGCCTTGCTAAACAAGCAAACACCTTCCTAGAAACACCTTCTTACCTTCCTAGAAAAATGTCAATAGGAATTAGCAATGTTTTAGCAATTGCAAGTTTCTATTGCAAACACTGATTTCTAAGTAATGAGCAGAGAAACACCGATTTCTAAATGATAGAGCATTTTCAGTGTCAGCTAGACGAGGAGGAAGGGAATGGAAAGTCTCAGAATGTTTTTATCCCTTCAGATGGCAAGTGGCATGTCACACTGTCTACACTGGCCTCAGGATTCCTGGTGATATTCTTCATATTGAATTAAGGGCATGGATCAACAGAAAAGTCTGGAAGCTCATGCTTCTTCTATATATCAAGATATTTAGGATCCATGGTAGCTTGAGAACACTTACTCCATCCTTGCATTTCCTCAGTGCTGAGGCTGAGCCTCTGCCGCTTCTGGCAGATTCAGACACCAGGGTGTTTTCCTAGCAGAAATTACCAGAGTGTGTTCAGAATGAACATGAGAAATCTCACCCTGTCACTGCACAAGATTGCTAATTTTATCACGCAGCCCTTGTTTGGGGATGATGTAAGATGATGACATTTTTCTGCCTCTACTGGTTTGAGATGTGTTACAAAACATCCAGGCCCACAAAGTGAATGCAGGCCTATCTCCACTCCCCCCATTTTAAGCCTCGTGTTCGAAGTACTGTGATGCCAGAAACACCTGTGCACAGCTGGCACACGTAAGTTGTTG
>JAMJFZ010000320.1:3457500-3585000 GCA_026225945.1 Cricetomys ansorgei
TGCCAGGGTGTTGCCAAGTGCGGAAGAGAAGACACAGAGAATCCTTCAGAACTGAGAAGGTCTTAGATTTGATGCACTGACGTGCAAGACTTTGTGAGCTAGACAGGAAGAAGCAGAAACTACATGGACTGTTCTTCCTCCAGGGTACATGCTGTAACGTCACACTCATCCCAGAAGGACACACATAGCAGAAGTAATCAGGTCTGGCTTCCTGATCATTGTAGTAGCAAGTCTCAGGTCCCGTATCTGTGCAGGTGCTATGGTCCACAGGGATGTACAGTGAGAGGAACCCTTGACAGTGATCTGGAAGGCATTTGCTCACTGACTCTGGGCTATAAGCATGGGTGACCTTTGATGCTGGATGCAGAATTGAAATCCGTTCTTGATAGTGGATTTTTCTGGAACTGCATTTTCTTATTACTTCAATCACCATGTGAGTCCACACTGGGAAACACCATGACAAGTCTCCGGGAGGAAGTGAAGTGACAATGCTTTTATTGAGTTTTCAGGTACTGGCATTCTGTAACAGAAGCAGCTTCCTTCTCCGGCTCAGTATTTTTCCATCTCTTCGTACAGACTGCTTGGATCTGATAATTCTATATGGTGCTCTATCCTGTTCATGGCAGGTGTTGAGCAGCACTGTGGGGTCCCCCAGCATGGACATCCCAGATGTGGCAGAATCACCCTTCCAGGTACTGGCAATCAAAAACCTTCTCCAGACATCTGCATGTGTCCCCTAGAGGGCAGACTTGTCCTGGCTGAAATCTTCCTTCTGGCAGAAGGAACAGCATGGGGGAAAGTTCTAGACAAAGTTGCTGTGTGTACTGATCAGCTGGCTGCAGAGACTCAGCTACAGAAGAGGCTCAGATGTGGCAGTTTGGAAACTACTATGAGAAAATGGTTGCTGGTTTTTAGGAGCCTTCAGTGAGTCTTCAGGATGGCCTCAGGGAACAACAGAAGGCTGAAGCTGAGCCTGCACAATGTATGCGGACAGCAGGTTTCCTGGAATTCTGATTACGGGTAGTGACAATAATGAAGACAGGATCTAGCAGAATTCATGTGTATGGATGAGCTCAAGAACAAAGCCCCAAAGACCTGACCAAAATGGCGTCACTCATGCCAAGTAGCCCATCGTCAAACGGAAGATTTACACAACAGGAAAATCCCCAGTAGTCTAGAATTTTTTAAGTACAGATTGGCAGCAGCCAATCTGAAGGGACCCAGCTAGCCCAAGTGGACAAAAAGGACATCTGTTCTGCCTTGTCCGGCAAGAGAAGCCGCAGAAAGCAGCTCCCTGTGAGCCATGGGCTTCCACAGCACAGGGCCTCTTGGTCTTGTTCAAACCACCCACAGAAACCACTCTTCCACCCTGTGAGTCTGCAAACAGTGTGCTGCCATGATTGGCCCTTACCACTAAGAGCCAATGTGATCTCCAAAGTCAATCCCCTGGTCCCTGTGCCTACAGCAGTGTCCTTCTTAGGCACACTTTCTCTTTTAACTCATTCATAATTAGGAAAGTAGACTTTTATAAATATTATGTGATAGAACATTGGCTCTTGTCTCTGGCAAACATTTTCTCAGCACTTACGCAATTAGGAGAGCCCTCAGAGGATGATGGAAACAATCTAGAGGTTTCCACTGCTCACACAGGTGGCTTTAATCAATAAGACTGAAATCGAGGGCAGCTTTCCATGCCTGGATGCGTTTTACCCGCACGCGAGCTTACTGTCACCAAACTGACTCCGGTTTTAGACAACAGTTCATATTCTTGGCACGCGTTTCGCTGCTGTGGCTTCTTTCCTGCGGAGCGATCAAAACCCACCCCATGTTCTCCTCTCCGTTCCTCTCTACTTCTCTTTCTCTGCGAACCATAGCTGCTGTATACCATCTTGCTGCTGCTTTGGCTGCTTGGGTTTGAGAACACCCAGGGACCCCCACACTGGTGAGAAGGAAGGGGGGTTATACAGGCAGAGCTTCAGCTCAATGCACAGTCTGTGGGAGCTGTCTGCTTGCAGATGTCTCTGTTGTCAGTGCATGGTGCATGGTGGCTTCAGAGGTTCCCTGCATCTTACCTTTGTTTTACCGTCAAAGCAGGTGAATCCCAGAGCAAAATCCACCGTGAAGCACAGCATTTCTCCTTGCCAGCTGCACAGATATGTTTTTGACTAGAAAAGAATATTAATTTCGAGTAAGCACTCTGCAATAGTTCTGGTCAATTAATGGAAGGTTGGCATATTAGCTACTTAACCCAAAGCACACTGTTTTAAGTCTGAACATACAAACCACATAGAATAAACTGGAAGGTTTGGGGGTTACAGGGAACTGCAGAAATCTGCAGGCAGGGAGTTCTTTCTTGCTTTTTGTTTTTTAGACAAAGGATGTCTTTAAAAGCATCAACTGAACAAAACCAAAGCATTAAACCATTTCAACAGATATTTGTTTGCCAAGGTAGATCTAAAAAATTCACTGGAGTATGTATGTGCTTTAAATACTTTGCAGTAGTTTAGGACATAAAAAGGGCATACAGAAAGAAACAGTCCTAAACTTGGAGAAGTTGTTTTTTGTCAATTTTAGTAAACAGTCTGCGGGTAAAGTTATCCACGTCAACAGAAGATCTGAGGCCACTATTGTAGTGTGGAAAATCTGGTGCTTTTCACGTGATAGGCATGAAGGTCTTGCTTAGGGATAACGGTGAGGCAGGACGTGATTCTCTGTCTCACATGTGTGTGTGTGCACACATACACACACACTCACAAGTCCATCTCACTTCTGCTCCTTATCATTGTACCCAGGGAGCCCTTGACGTACTTTGCACGGTTACTGGTTCTATCACGTATCTCTCGCTATACTCTATTCTTTTCCTAGTAACCAGACAAATGCCCTGAATGCCATCAAAATGTCAGAGATCCCTGGTGAGGGTGTCATCACATCTTGTCTCCATTCTCTCCTTCACTTCTCAGAGGAGGACAGAGAGCAGGTCCTCCAAGTGGGGAACCCTATCCAACATGACTTGATGACTCTTCCCCTTTCTCAGCCTTCGAAGAATCAGCTTCCTAATTCTGCCAGGTGTCCACGGCAGTTCACCAAAACCATGCACACAGAAGGTGCCCACTGCATACTAAGCCAACTATTAGTGTTTTGACACTGGTGGGAAATAGAAGCTTCAATAATGGCCCCAGCTGTTGTCCTAGCTCACCTTTGCTCATTTGATCCAGACCATAAGAAATGCTGAGATTCCTTTTGCAAGTCCATGCCAATTCTCAGTATTTAAATGTAGTGATTATACACTGTGAGAAAACATTTCTAGGGACCACTGCATTCTTGTAGTCTAAGTCTCTGACACTATGAGATCAGCAGAACTGTGAACCCCAGTGGATGTAGCCTGGCCTTTGAAGGACAGGAGAATACTTGTTAGGTTGTACAATGTTATGTGCTCATGTGCTTAGCCAGCCTCTCAAGGGATCACATAGGGCAGGGGAGGGAAGTCGAAGGTTTGTGCAAGAGGCTCAGCCCTGCAGAATCTCATAGTAGACTCAGCTAGTGGCTGCCAGACACACAGATCCCATTCAAATCTTCAGAATCGTGTGTGTGTGTGTGTGTGTGTGTGTGTGTGTGTGTGTGTGTGTGTGTGTGTTAAATGTCAGTATCCCTATTTTGCTTTATGTTTACCCCTTCTTCTTAATATGTTAGAAAAACTCAAGCTGACATCTGTTTCCCAGCCCTCTGAGAAGAGTCTGCCTCAGGGTCCATCCAATGGGTGTCAGAGGAATGGTCACAAGTGAGATTGCTTTAAAGACACCCCTGTGGACTGCTTACATTTAAAAATAAAATCGGCAATTTACGCATTTCAGTGTAATTGATGGGGAGAATTTTCACGACACATATTTGGAATTGTTCAAGACATGGAGCCTATAAGGATGACGTGCTGAGTACCTTTGGATCTACTGGTAGAAGCATGGATAAACGGTTACACACAGAATACTGACTGCTGGACAGAGGAGTAAGGTGTGTCTCATCTTAAAGGACTTCTATCTACAGCATGTCATACAATTACCCACAAAGCATGCTTAGTGGTTGGTCGTGGCATGGGACATCTAAGAATACTTTCTGAATAAATTACTTCTCAGGAGAGAAGTACTAAACGTCTCCCACTACAATTGTCCAAACTTTAGAACAAATTTCCAAAGAATTTTAGAACATATTATATGAAAATGTCAGACAGGCCTTAATAATAGCTCAAAATGCATGGTTATAAAGGTCAGCTTCAGAACAAAAGCAAAAGCAGTAACAAAGATCGACCAATTGGTTAATCAACCAATTAAGAAAAATATCAAAAACCTCGAGCACAGAATCACCTGGGGAATTAAAAAAAAACCAAGACAAAACACCAAAAGAGAATACTAGTGATCCAAGACACCTTCTCAACTTTGTTCAGGGTAGAAAGAACTTTGTTGCTCAGCGATGGTGCAGAATCAACCCCAGTGCAAATGCTCACATCCAAGGAGAATATTATGTTAAAAGAGTAAACTGTCCGTTAGGGTTAGTGTTGCTTGCCTGCAATGCCAGCATTCAGGAGATTGAGGCAGGAAGACCGGAGTCTGGGTTAGCTTGGCCTTATACAGTCAGACCCTGTCTAAGATGATGATGATGATGATGATGATGATGATGATGATGATGATGATGATGATGATGATGATGATGATGGTGGTGATGATGGTGGTGGTGGTGGTGGTGATAATGATGATGATAAAGACATCAATGTGAGCAACTTGAAAAGGCCCTGGATTCTAACATGGAAAAGTGAAGAACAGGTCTGATCACATCCACCTTGCAGAGTTTGTCTGTATTCATGGAATACAGGAATGTGGCTTGCAGTGTCCTTTCTAGTGCTGCTTTTCTTTTCTCCTTCTCCTCTCCCTATCTCTATTTCTCATGTCTGTCTGTGGGTGTGTCTGCCTGTCTTCCTCTTTCATGCCTTCCTTCCCTTTCTCCTTTCCTTGATTATGGGGACTGCTTTCAATTCTCCTCTAAATACCTGGTAGAACTATCCAGTGAAACATCAGGTCCCAATCTCTCTCTTGGGGAAGATGATCTGCTTCACCCCAATGAAGTTCCCCTTGCTTTTTTTGTCACCCACTGTATGCGTGCTGAGCTCCACAGGGCCCTTCCAGAAGTATGACGTGGGCTTTTTCTTTCCTGATTCTGGGGATTGATTTGTGTCTTTCCCTCTCTCGTTCTTGTCATTTTTTACGGGACTGTGAAAGTTCATGGTATTCAGAGAGAGCCAGCTTCGTGATTTGCCATTGGTGATTAGATATTGGTATCTTCAAGTACTTGAGTACATTCCTGTTATCTCTCAGTTTCTAATTGCTATTTCCAATTTGGATGGAGAACAAACTTGGAATAATTTCAGTTCTTATCAGTTTGCTGTAGTTGTTTTAGAGTCTCGATATGATTTATTTTGGCATAAGTCCCATGATCCTTCAAGGTAATCTCTAGTAAACAGTCATTCGGTGAGGTGCTCTATAAATGCTTCTCATGCTTTGCTGTTGGTTTGCTTTCCTCGGCCCCATCAGGCTTCTGTCTCATATATTTTTCAGTTTTGTGTCTGGTGAACACATACATACAGGTGGGCCAAGTATTCTTGGCCAGGGAGTTGACTGCTCCTCCTCCCACAATCCTTCCCACTGTAGCATTCTCTGATTTGAAGTCTACTTGATTTGATGGTAGATACCTTTGTTTTCCTTTGACTTGAGTCACATGGCAAGTCTTTTCTGTCTTTTCACTTCAAAATGTGTGGTGATATTTGAGGTAGCCTTGCTGTGGATCACATGGTTGGGTGATCCTTGCTGAATGTGTACCTCATTTATCAGTGGTATACTCACACAGCTTTCAACTGATGGGATTTGTGATGCCTCAGGTCCCAGCTGTCATTTCTTCTTACCTGTTTGCTTCCTGTTAATGCTACATTACTTGAGGAAAGGTTAGTGCTGTTTTTATCTTAAGGATTTTGAATTTTGTCATAGTTGAGCTAGCCCCAGAGACGTACAGAAGCCTCACCTGCTTTCACATGGCCTCCCCTCCTCATTGTTGCTCATTTAATTTAAGCATTTTCTCTGTTTAAATCTGGATTCGCACTGGACAGTGGTATGCTTCTTGTCTTACCGATGAAATGTGGCCCTATGTACCCCACCCCTCCCCTATACTCTGGGTTCCTGATTTTGCCATTTATTTTCTGATTAGAGAAATTATCCATCTTTTCCTCTTAGATACACCTGCCAAGGAGGATAACTTATCTTAATTCTCTTTAATTAGGAAATGTCTTGAAAGACGTTTTTCATTCTTGAAAGATATTTTTGATGGCTATGGGATTCTGTGAGCCGATGCCTTCTTTCTGGCATCCAATTGTTGGAACCCTTCCTTTTGCCACCATTACTAACGGGAAATTTCATGTGATCTGAATTATTTTGCTCCACAACCTTCTATTATTACTGCTCTCTGGCTGATTTCAAGGCCTTTTTTATTTTATTTGGTTTTCCGAGGTTTAATCATGGCAGGTCTTGGTGTGGGTTTCTTAGGCTGTTCCTGTCTGCTCACTTCTCAAATGCACAGGCTTCTTAGCTTTGAAGGTTTGAGCTGTAATTTCTTTGAGTATATTCATCTTTCCTGCTTTCTCCTCTTGGGTCTCCAGTCTGTCTCTTGAGTCTACTATCCCTCCAATCAGTGTTCTTTTACTTCATAGTTTTGTTGGCACAGATTTGGCCGCAGCCCCTCCCTCTGCCCTCATTTTAACCTCATTGGCTGAGCTTTTAATTCAGTCGTAATAGTTCTTACATCTACATTTTCCATTTTCTTTATTTCTCTCCTCTGTGGTGTTAGATCTCTTTGCCTGTGCTTACGATATTTCCATTTGTTAGAATATACCATATTTGCCTTTTGATGCATATATTTTTAAACCACAGCTGCCCTCAAATCTTTCCCAAATGAGTATAACATTTCTGAATTTCAATGTTGGCACCTGAGGACTGTCTGGAAGTCTAAGATTTTCCTGGTTCTTGGCAAGACAAGTGCTTTTCTTTTGCAATCTGGGGAGTTTTGTAACATGAGATTTCTGATCTTAGGCAAACATTCTGTTTTAATCAACTTTCTTGGCATCGTTTCAGCATGGGGAGGGGTGTCAAGGCGTTCTAGGTCCTTAAATTCCTCTCTTGGCCTCAGTGGCTGCCCTGGGGTGAAGCCTTGTTTCCCCTGGATCCTGGCAGTGGCAGGATGGCAGTGATCCTGGCCATCCACTTGTCTGCTGTGAACCTATCTGGGAGGGATGTTTAAGCTTCCCCATGGCATGACTTTTCCCCATCGTGGAAAACCTGGTTCAAGAAAATTTCCTACCTCAAAACTAGAAGCATAAAATAAGCCTAATGTTTCAAGAAACCTGTGGCTCATGGAATTCTGGTAAGCATCCAATCCCCATCACATGGCTTGGAGCCAGGGGTCACAAAATTTTTGGATCATCTCTTACCTTTCAGTTTTTCACAAAAAAATAATAACAATAAAGAATCAGTTTCCGGGACTGGTAAAGTTAGGCCCTCCACACCTTACTCCCCACGCAAAAACTGATTCTTAGATCCTGCATGTCCTATTCTCTTGTACCCTCAGATACTGAGTTGCGGGTTTGTGGTTGCCAAGCTCTTGGACCAGTACATCTGCTCTAGCTGTTTTGAGTTGGGCAGTCACTATGTAGATAATTTCTGGTTTACTAGGCGCCTGCACCTTCTGCATGGGGCTCTTCTGAGTCTACCTATTGGTGGTTCCCAGGTTTCCTGGTCATGGCTTCTTCAGTTCCAAGTCTGGGCTAGTGAGGCAGAAGGAAACCCAGGAATCACCCACTTGGTTCCTCCCTTCCCAAGGCCTCTGGCTAGTCAGCTTCTGCTATGGTTTTGGTGTAACTACCCCTGGAAAAGATGCATATACTGAGCAGTTGGTCCTTAGTTGGTGGCACTATTTGGAAGGGTATGGAGACTTTAGGAGGTGGACCTGGCTAGAGGTTTACCAGATCCACCAGATCACTAGAGGTGACTCTTTGGAGGATCCTTTATCCCTGTCACTCTCTCGCTCACACACCCTCTCTCTCTGCCACAGTCTCTCTCGCTCTGCCTGAAGACTGTCCCATGATGCTCTGCCTGGCAACCAGCCCAGAAATAAGTGCTCATGGACTGAAATCAGAGGTGAAATAGAGAGCTAAAGTACTTTTCCCTTCTGTGGCTCTCCAGGTGTTCTGTAGTTACAAAAAAGTTACCAAAAGCGTCCCCGTTGCTTCCTCTTAGAGCTACCCTGTACATTATGTGTCATGTCTAGGGTTTTATTCCACTTAAGCACCTGGAAGAGGCCTCACACTACTTTTAGAAGAATTAGGTTCATATTAGTATTCCTAAAAATTTAATTTTTTTTTTAGTTTTTGGTTACAGCATAATGTAGTAAATTTACTTAATAAAATAAAATTCTTATAAAACACTTAATAAATTTAACTTATTTCATAAAAACATTTTAAAATAAATTTACTGATATTGAAATTCCAGTGTAGGTTTTCTGTGACAATCTTGAGGATTCTTAGTACTATATGCAGCTCTATCAAGAATATAGGGCAAGCCCATGACTAGGCTCTTTCTCCCTTCACAGTGGCCAAAATAACTGTTTACTACAAGTCTACACAGGAGCATAGGCAAGCACACTGGGTGCAGCTGGGTGCATAGGGGGGGCTGTGGAGCCAGTGGACTCTGCATGCTTTTCTGTCTGAACTATATGCAGGGACAATGACAGCCTCTTCCACCTATCCCTGAGAAGTGAGGCCTTTGCACCCTTCCATTTCTCAGGTATATACCTCAATCATCAGCTGTAGTGAAGAATTTACAGAGCCCTTGTCATCCTCAAGAGGATAGGGCAGACCATGTCCTCATAAGAAAAAGCAGAGGTTGGGCTTGGAGCTGGCCCATGTCCAAAGTCAGCTCATCCTTACTGAGTATAGATCACTTGCTAAGACTGTGGAGGACCCAGTAGATGGGTGGTTTTCCACATACAGCACAGCATAGAGAAACCCAGGTTCAAGCCGAGCTCAGTGAGAACTGCAGATCTTGCGCTGCCCACTGGGCAAAGTAGCGGGCTTCATCTGCCAGCTTCTCCTGGCACAGTGTGCCTGTTGCTAATCAGGACTTCCAGGAGCTGGGAAGGCACAATCAGAAAGGTTCTAAATGCCTACCTTTGCTTCCATCTCTGAACGGCACTCCAGAAAATTACATGTGTGGTAGTAGCAGGGAAAATCAAGATAATTAAGATTAAAATAGCTCTTTGTACTATGGTGGGTTGTGAACTAAATCAGACTGTGAGAAAATGCAGTTTTAAATAGCACATTTGAGTTCATTTTCACATATTAAAAAAAAAAAAATCACACTCTGGTACCGTTAAATAAACAAAGGCACGAATATCAGCTTTTGAAATATATGGAGAACACTGCAGAATGTTGGGACGTTGGCTAATACAAAACAAAGGAGCTGAGGAAGCAATTCTTTTCAATGAGAAGGAGCAGGAAGCTTGGGGCAGTTTGGAGACACCAGGGCAGGGAAGAGACTGAGAAGCAGAGGCAGTAGAAGACACCTCTGGGCAGAGCAGACAGAGGCCAGCCTTCGAGCCTGGAATGATTTGAGCCACCTCCCCAGTGAGAGTGGGAGAACCTTGCTAAGTTCTGCACATCGTACCCTCTCAGTAGCCTAGGAGTTGGGTACCTGAATTGGGTACCATAGTTGGGTCTGTAAGGTGAACGTAGGTCCCTGTGACGTTTCCACTGAAAATAAGTAGCAGGTGTTGTCTCCTTTGCCAGGATTTTACGATTGCCTCAAGGTAAAAAGAAGTGGTCTTAACCGGAGTTGCCATTCAGTCACCCTGCATACTCTACCACCAGGTACCACCCCGAGCTGTGTGGCCTTACAGCAGGCCTGGGCCCTGGCTTCATCGCTACTGCCTGCTGGAAAAATTGGACCAAATCTTTAATCATGTGTTTGCCTTGGTTTCCTTATCTACTGAAAGGAACCAAGAGAAGGAATCCCCAACAATTATTTCACTGTTGGTAGCCGGTAACTGGAGCGTTTAAAACAATTCCTGAGGTGTGCAGATGGTGGGGTTGAAAGTTCACAGCAGGGTGCAGAGTCCTCCTGCTTCCCTGTTTAGGCTGGCGTCGGAATGAAATGCTTTTAAAATGGAGTATCTTAAGATGAGGCAAGCTCCTCCCTCCCAAGGGGGAGGCAACAAGAACAACAGAAAAAAAACCAAAATAAAACAAAACAACAAAACCCAAACCCACTGGTTTACGCAACTGAATAACTTAAAACAAGCCCTGCCTGATTGCAACAGTTTTTTCTAACTTTATAAAAATATCCTTGGAGGTTTTAATGGGATTTGCATTGAGTTTATTGGTAATTTTGAGTAGTAGTAACGTCTCAATATTAAATCTCCTGGTGTAAGAATACATGATGACTTTGTAAGTTTTAAGTGTATGAGTCTTTTAATTTCTTGGTTAAGTATTTTATTTTAAACACTTTATTCATCGGTTAGCATTTTGTTACTTGGTTGACTATTCTACGCCTAAGTGTTTTATCCTTTGTAAATACAACTCTTTCCTTAGCACCCTTTTGAGGTTGCTCATGATTGGCACGGAGAGGCGTAATTGGCTCCCGCTGCTAATTTTGTATGTTCCAATACTGTCCAACTCCGTGAGCAAAGATCATTTAAAAAAAAAATTTTTTTTTCTATTTTTCAATTCGGATGCCTTTTGTTTCTTTTAGAGATAAAACTTTTGGTCTTTCTCCACTGATATCAGCGGTGGGATTTCATACGCAGCCTTTCTTTCATGAGGCTGTTTCAGTCTGTTTATATTAGCGGCTTCTTTGCTTTAATCCTGGACGGCTGCTGGATTTTGCCAATAGCAATTTTACACTGGTTGAAATGATAAAGTTTGCTCTCTTTTTTTTTTTTTAATACAATGGAGGACATTGATTGATTTTCTGATGTCAAGCTATCTTTTCTTTACAGAGATAAATATCACTTTGTCGTGGTATATAACAGACTTAATGCATTGTTGAATCCTGGTTCATATTTTGTGGTCAGTTCGTGCTGCAGTACCCATTAGAAACAGGTCTTTACTGCTCTTCTCTCGGAAGGTCTTTGGCTTTGGCACCAGGATGATGCAGATCTCAGAGAACTAGTTTGGGAACATAAAATTTTAAGTTTTTAAGAGACTTGTCATTCCTCTTTAGATAATTTAGTGGAATTTACCAGTGAAGCTCTGTGGTCTGTTGCTTTCCTTTGAGCTGAGGGATTAGATGTGGCTCAGCACCCTCAGTAGCTAAATAAACGTTCCAACTTTCTAACTCACAATGACTCAGCCTTAGCAGATTGTGTCTGTCATAGGAACACATCCATCCCATCTAATTTATCTCATTTATTTGTATAAAATTGTTTGAAGTACTTTCTTCCAGTATTTTTTTTTTTTTAAATTTCTGTAGAATCTGTAAAAAAAAAAAGAAAAAGGGCCCTGTTTGATTTCTGACTTGGGACTTTTGAGCATTCTTTTTATTTCCTCGATATAGCTAAAATTTTTGAGCTTTTAAAATCTTTTTTTTAAGGTCGCATTTGAGTCTGTTTTTCTAGTTTCTTCGTTAATATTAATTATCTTTTTATATATCTTGATTTCTTTTTCTAGTTCACCGAAGCATAATATGTATTCTTTATCTAACGTTCACGTTTACCACTGTAAGTGTCCTCCTGATTTAGGATCACAATATACTTTTCAGGGTAGCACATTACAACCTGGAAGGAATGGGAGCACCTAAGACTGCAGCTCTGATCTCCTGTCGTGCAGGAAGTAGCATGGTGAGGAGCCTAGTCCAGGACAGGGTGAGTGAGCACCCTATTGGTGGTGTTCCCCTATTCAGCCTGGCCTTGGAGGCTCAGGTTAGCACTAAGAGTATAAGTATGGTCCTGCTCACTGTGACCTTGGGCCTTCTGTTGAGTATTCCAAGTGAGCTCTTCAAGGGTAACGCTACTAATAGCATTTAGCATCATTTAGCATCCCAATCAAGAGTGTTCTATTGCTTCGGTTTTCCATCCCACACTGATCGCTCAGTCCAGAGCTGCTTGCTCCCTTTCTACGGCCTGAGCCCACTGACATGTGGGCACTGGGTGTCTGAACCTCGTGAGTAAAGATGAGTGTCCCAGCACCTGTCTGTCAACAGACAACACGGCTGTGAACGTATCATAACAGCACGTCGCCTCACAGGAGTTCAGAGGGCGAGGCACACTCAGTAAGTGCATCCCATGCCTGCGGAGACCCTCATTTCCTAGGACTTTGCTATTCATTTGAACCAGTAGTCTTAAGAAATAAAAAGTTAGAAGTTTCCTTAATTTTCAATCTTCTCCACAAACATGAGGAACATATGCTTACTGGTGGATAAAGGGGTTGTGGGCTCTTCCCTAGTGTCCTCGACATGAAAGGCTCCTGGTAGCTTCAATGTTCTCTTGTCTCGAGTGTGGCTTCCCATATGACTTCCATGACTTTTATCTGTGGATCCCAATAATTTGAGCCTGGGGGTGGTGAGGGCGCCCACTTGAAAGCCTGGTTTCTATGGTTTCCCCAAGGTACATCCATCTCTGAAGCCCCTGACTCTGAGTAAGAAGAGAGCCCCGGTGAACAGGCTCATGAGGAAGGAAATGAGGAAGGACGGCAGCAGGAATAAAGGCCTTTTGGGGACAAGTTTTCTTTGAAGCTGGTTGTCCTGTCTTTTTTTTTGTTGTTGTTGTTTATACAAGCTAGAGTTAATGGAGATAATATTCTACTTGTTCTGTAAAAATACATATATTTTTAAGTTAAAATTTTAAAGCAAACCATTTTTCTTTTGTTTTCATCAAAGAATACATGGCATATTTAAAAAAAAAAAAACCATAAACAAATTGTAAAATTGATGATTTAGAATGAATGACAAGAGAAAAATGCATCCCATTTTTTAGGTTTGCTTTGTAAATTTTGGGGTACCTGATCTGTGAGGGAGTCCCTTGAAGATATAGTAACAAGAAAAAAGGATGCAGTTACCCTGAGCTTGTGCTCTGGAAAGCCATCTGGACTTGACTGTTAGATACGTTTCCAGGTCAAAGGTCATCCATTCCCATACCATCCATCAAAATGGGAATGCTAAGATGTGGAAGACAGAAGCTTCAAGATGAGAGCAATTAATAAAAGCTAATTTGGCAAGCTCTTCTGGAGTTGGGAACGTTAATTGAAGAGTTGAATTAAACCCTAAAATAAATTAAGTTGCAGAAATAGAAACAGTACCACTAGTAATCTAATTAAGCTATGATGGGCTTTAGAGAATGCCTTGCCAGCTCTAACCCAATCTATGCTCCAAAAGTTTTCGGGATAATAATCAGAGAAGCTAATTGTCCCAAAGCAACACTAGGTAAACGTCTTCATCACCACACATCACAAGGCATTCTGGATTTAACTACTGAACCCCCATAAAACGACATTGCCTTAGATCTACTTCAACTTACTGAACAGCCACACAGCAATTGCTGAGCACCTGGAGTGGGAAAAAGCGCTGGGTGTCCATGAGAATTGGTAAGTTGTCAGGAAGCCCAGAAGGGATCTGGACAGAGAAGACTGTTGTGGTTAGTCTAGCCTGTTGGAGCACAGGCAAGACAGACTACCCTGAAGAGAGGACTATCAGAGGACACTGCAGGTCTGGCTTTGATCTTGGAAGAGAGCCTCATGGAAAGATGTTTGGCTGTTCTGCAGGAACGCTGGTTCTCAGATGTGTGACATGGACCACTGAAACTCATTGTGGAGTAGACAAGAGATGTATACAGCAGAGAAGAGTGGTCCTAAATGTTGCTCATCAACGCTGATGGACACAGGCAGGTGACACTAGACACAGACAGATCCATGACAGTAGCTGAGAGACTTCAGGATCAAGCAGTAGCAAAGGGGACACAGGCGCAAACATGTCCCTTCTTGCCAAAGCCGGACTCAGCAGCTTAAGGGGGAGACACTCAGAACACATCCTGCCTTCCCTCCTGAGGATATGACTCCAGAGTAGATATTGCTTGTTGGCTTAGACCCTGACCCCTATTCCTCCTGTATCCATGCCTGTTCTCTATGCATCTTGATGTTGCTTTGAACTTAACATAGACAGCGTATGTGCTTGTCTATTTTCATAGGATGCCACAATGTGCAAGGAGAGCTCAGATATCCTCAACAAAGATGAAACAGCATTGTGACCATGGGAAATACGCAACTCCATCTGACTCCATCACTGGTGTTAGTAAAGAAAAGAACGATTCTCTTGGAGCAAGGACTGCAGAACAGTGATAAACAGAATGTGTTGACATGATATAAAGGACAAGAGATGCCCTTGAGGTTGTATACCATGAAGAGAAAGGATTATAAGACACAGACAGATCTTTTTGTTGAGTTTATCAGTTACTTGTCTATTGCTTCGATAAAACACAATGACCAAGGAAACTTACAGAAAAGAGTTTGTGTGGGCTTGTGGTTCCAGAGGGCTAGAATCCACAATGGCAGAGCACAGGTGGCAGGCGAGGTGGCTGGAAAAGAGAGTTGAGAGCTCCTACCTTGAACTTCAAAAGCAGGAAAGAAAGACGGAGAATGATGAGTAGCTTTGAAACCTCAAAATCTGCTCTCAGTGACATACTTCCGAGCAAGGCCACACCTCCAAACATACTCAGACAGCACCCCCAATGGGGGTCCAAGCAGTCAGTCACCTGAACCTGTGGGGAACATTCTCATTCAAGCCGCCACATTGTGTAAGGCTAAGGGGACTACAATTCATAGTAACCCAACTCGGAGGCACCGAGCCAGCTTGAAGCTCAGCAGTCTAAGAACAGTGATGAATTTCTGCTTTCAAAGCACGTGGCACTCGCGTATAAACACCCTTTCCAACTAAAAGAGTTTAAGCAAGCTCGAGAATGATGAACGAAGAATAGATTGGAGATGCTATCTTCACCCAAAATGATTACAAGAGAAGACCCATATAGGAGTGCATAGTGCTACAGTAGATTCAAATGAAAAACGGGATTTTAATATTTGAATGTAGTTCAGGCATACCCAAACTGATTTTTTTTTTCTTTATAGATCCACATATTTTTGCAAAAGAGGATCACAGACTTATTTATGGTGCCTAGGATAGGGTATGGGGGAAATTTACTGAGGACGGGTCAAGTCCACTGAGCAAGTTGGGTGCACATGACTCTGATGCATGCACCTGTTATAATCATATTCATTACACTTAGGTAATCGCTGTAGTGAATTTTCCATGGTCTTAACTAAATGCTACCGACTAGGTAACTAAGAAAGAAAATTTATGCAATTTATTTTTAAATTTTGTTTATATGTGTGTAAATGTGTGCATGTTCCTGTGTGAGGATTCATGTGCACGTGTGTATAGCAATCAGAAGACAACTTTAGCTGACATTCCTCAGGTTCTATGTAGCTTCTTTGTAGATAGGGTCTCACTGGCCAGAAGCTTACCAAGTAGTCTAGGCTTGCTGCTCAGAGATCCCCCAAGCTCTACTTGCCTCTGTCTCCCTAGGGCTCGGTTCACAAGTAAGCGCTCCCACACCCAGCTGGTTTTAATGTGGATTCTAAATATGTAATTTGGCTCCTCATGCTTGCAATGAACACACTTTCCCGATAGTGCCATCTCCTCAACCCAGAAAGCTTTATTAAACTCATGGTGTTAGAGATCTGCTGAGTCAGAGATGAAGGCTATCTTAGTGATAGAGATGCTACAGAGCCCCATAATAGCTTACAAGACACTGAGGCAGCAGTCTAACTGGTTTTCCCAACAGACCCAACTCCACATAATTCACAGACCTGCTAACCTATCAACTTGTTAATCCACGAATTGATCCACCAATTAGGGCAGAGTCCATGTGACTCAGTCACCTTTTAAGTGTCCTGCCTGGTCTGCCTTCTTAAAACCTATCAAAGGCGACTATACTCAAGACAAATTTTTAATGGTGGCAACAATCCAGAAACAGGAAGTTCCAGGAAGGCTACAGGAGATGAAGTGTATATGTAAGTCAGATCTTTGGTGGTTGGAAATCTTCCTCCTGGAGGAATCATATTAGAAATGACAGCAAAGTCACAAGGCTGGGCCATCCCGTGCTGGAAGTAGAACATCATGTCTACACGGAGAAAGGAAGTGCTACACACCTCCCACATGGTGGTTACTTCATTCTGTCTACACATTTGCTTGCTGGACACGCAAAGATCCCCGGTATGTGTGTGCCTGAGAACTAAATCTCCAGTTACAACACTCTGAAGGTGGAATGTGCTCCTTTGTAAATGTAAGCTGATAAGACTCAGAACATGTTTGATTTCACAGCAGCTAGTATGCTGTGAGTGCTATGCCCTCGGGAGTCCTGGGGGCACCTCCTGGTATCCTCAAATAACTATAATGCACAGTGCTGTCACCCCACACCCTCATAGATACATGGTAAGACAGCCCGGAGCAGAGTTCCTAACACGCCTGTTTTTATGATTTGACTGCGTGTGACATCAACTCAGACGAGAACATTTAACAAACATTCAAGAATGGTTGTATTCAGGAGAGAAGAGCAAGGGTCAAAGGTCACAGGCCAATTTCCCAGCTCTGGTGCTATCTGGGGTTCACGTGCTGCTGTCTGACTTCAACTTAAAATGTGTCTGCTGAGGAATGGAGACCCCCCCATTCACACGGTGATAATTCAGCAGGTGTCTGCCATAAGGGAAAACATGCCCCACAGAAAACACCCTGTTATCTCTTTGAAGGAGGTGAATTTTGTGCAGCTAGAAAACAGGTGAAAGGCACTGAAAAGAAAATCAACTTATTTTCAAGCACAGTGAAGACGAAGCAGGTCACTGTCCTCGGTCAGCTGCAGAGGCCACCCGGTCACTCGCTTTTCGACTTCCGGCATGACATCTGCTCATATCTCATGTCTGAATGTATCTCCTGGGGGGCCTCCAACTGCAGGGGTACCCTAGTGAGATATCTGGGGAGGAGGGCAGTCCAGTGTGCCTTTCCTGACTGATCTGTGCCTAGGGCGGGGTAACATGAAGAACATGTCTGAATCAGTACAGACTAGTGCTCTTTTAGGCTGTTCACTAGCACACAGCCAAGAGCATCCTTGGAAGGATGCTTGGAAGCCTTTGAGGGTCACACCTCAGTGGTAAAAGGCAGATGAGATTCCCTGTTTCCCTGAGAACAGTCGGTGAAGAGCTATCTGTCCTTCCTTCCCACAGTCTGGTTCCTGCCACTTATTTTCATCCAACTGCCACATTAAACTACCTGGTCAGATGTCCTTTGCCCATCCTGGGCACCCGGAAGCAACTCTTAAGTTTCCAGATTCCATGTCTCTGGATGAAGTGCCTGCCTCTCAGGAGCTCCTGTCATCGGGCTTTGACTCTCGTGGAAATGGCATGACAATGGCCCTGTAGTCTGTCCTTGAAGGATGACTGGTCATCCTTCTGGTCACAGAGTACTGCTGAAAGCCTTCAGGAAGGAGGAGGTCAAGACAGGGGTGTCATATGCTTTCCTCCCCAGACGCTCCTCTTACCCTCTGTAAAGGTAGCAGTTAATTTTATGAAGCTTCCCTCTGGGTCCCATCCTATGGCAGCAAGAGGATATTGGATGTGAATACAGTTTTGATGCGTGGAGAAGTGGGACAAGGAGGTCAAGAGATGGATCAGGTCACTCGGTGCTAGGAAAAGAAGGTCCAGGCTTCGCAAAGATCAGAGACTGGACAGACAGAAGCCATTGGGGCAGATAGATCTGGGCAGCCGTCCAGGGAGAGGACAAGGAAGCTCAGGAGGGCTCTCTCCAGAAACTACACATTCCCACATTTGGGGGAAAGGGGCACAGGTGTCAAGTGGGAAAAGAGTGGAGACACACTGGGAGGAGGGGGCTCAGGCAGGGGAGGGGCAGAGAAGGGCAAACGAAGAATGAGTAGAGGTGATGAGGTGTAAGGGATCCTAGGCCTGGGACAGGGCTGCCGTGCCTTTAACTGGGGTGTGTTCTAACCAGGGCACTCGGGGTGTTTTCAGAATGTTGTAATTCTATTAGCATTTTGTTTCTAAGTATATTGTAGCATTCTATGAAATGCCAAGTTGCAGCTATAGACCACTGTTTGCCTGCAGATGCTTAGACTCTCATGGAGATGGAGGTATGCGGGAGGACACGGGACCACACCCACTAGTTCCCTGGGCAGTCTACATTCAGCGGGGCTTAACTTATAACCCTGTCATCAGATACGGCCGAGGCTGACAGTTCCCGAAAAGAAAGCAGAGCACGGGAGAGGTGAATCTAGCACCAGCTCTTCCTGTCAGGGTGGCGAGAGATGCAGAATGCATATCTATGAAAACACTGAGCGGTGGCTGTCTCTCCTGATTGTTTGCACATAGGCGTTAAGACTTTAATTGTGTTTATGTTTGTCCAACACAAACATCTCCTAGAAAACTATTCAGAGAAGGTAAAAATGAAATGTAAAGCAACAAAGATCTAGGCTGGGAAATGATGTATTTTCAGACAACCTCAAGAGTGAAATAAAATAATGGATTTGCTAACAATTACAGAAAAATGGTAATACCAAGTCAGGCTGCGCATGGGCCATGTCAGGCTGGCCCGGGAGCTTTGGCATTCTTGCCACGGGGACTGCTATGTGCTTGGGTGCCTTACCTGGCACTAGAGTGTTCTGTCCCACAGCTCTGTGGGTTGGAGGTCTGGGGTGAGATTATGGAGCCACATCCAACTACCTGTAGAGCAGCTCCACCCCACGCTCCTGGCCCAGCTCTGCTCTATCTGTAAAGCTAGGGATATGTTAGTTCTAGCAGGAAGTTTTCCATCGTGAAGGCTCATGAGGTTTGACTGCTGACCCATATTCTTTTCCTGACCTGAAGGTTTTTCATTTATCACACCCCCAGCACGTCTTTGTCCATTTCAGGGAAGAGTCCCAAGTCCCAGGCATTACTATATGGATGTTCTTCTGGACATCACATGATGCTGCTTGTCATGGATGCAGTGCCTTCGGAAGCTAGGCTATGTACTGGGAGGCTTGGGAGAAGTTGTTGTTATTTTGGTTTCTTTAAAAGCACAAAATGGCATTCGGACTAGGGCTCTGTTCCCACCCCAGGTGTGAGAGATGATTATGAGTTTTGATTTGGATGCTCAATTCTAGTGGCTATAGTTTGGTTAGGTGCAGCTGTTTTGCCATGTGTAGCTTATTCTTAAGATTGCATGCCATTTGGATTTATGGGACCTTTGCTTAGAGTATGTAAGGGTTGGAGCACTGAGATCTTGGGTGGGTTGTTGGTTGGCTCGTCCATCCTTGGTTCATTGATTATTGCATAGAAGGATATCGGTTGGGGAGACTGGGTTTGTAGATAGTGAGCTGAGCTGCTAGTCTGGTTCACTGTCAGCTTCTCCCCTCCAAGCTTGGGACAGCCTAAAAGAGATGTGAAGATTTCTACCTTTCTCTCTTTCTCTATCAAGGCCTTCTACAAAAGTGGTGAGGATTTCTTTCTAACCTTCCTTCCTCTTTCTCTAAATCAAGGGTAAAAGATTGCAATGTGCTACTACAAGGTAGTACAAGGTGCTACATCACTGATGTAGAGTTTCCTGCTTGACTGAAGATAGGTAGTGTTTGAATTTTTATGTGTGTGCATGCACGCATGCATATGTGCATGCTTGTGTGTGTGTGTGTGTGTGTGTGTGTGTGTGTGTGTGTGTGTGTGTTTGGCTCCTGTTGCTAGGAAGAAGCTGTTTGCAACACAATTAGTGGATTCCCCCCCCCCAAGCTTTGTAGAGGAGCAAAATTAGTCATTTCATGAGGACCCTGGACCTTGAGAAAGGTTACTTTGTTAGAATATTGATTGACCTTGTTCTCCTATGGGAACGTGAGCCTGATTAGAAGAAGGAAACACATAACAGTGTATTACGAGTTTAAGTATTTTAAATATCCACTCGTGCGCTGATTTGTTGACTCTATGTTTAGGTTTTTGCTGTTTCTAGACATGAAATGCAGACTAAAAGCTCAGCTGCCCCTTTCATCCATTATCTACTCCCATGCGTGCACAGCACGTAGAGCAAAAGACAGCAGAGCACTAGCGGGTAGTGCTAAAGGTGCGGTCCCGTGTCCTCCCTCGTACCTCCGCCTCCATGAGAGTCTAAGCATCTGCAGGCACACAGTGGTAGACAGCTGCAGATCGAGACTATCTGAGTTTGACAGGTTATACTACAATATGTTTAACAAAGACAAAATACTAACAGAATTATAAAATTCAGCTAGATTTTTAAAATTAAAATTGTTATTCTTTTGTGTCCCCATGGTATGTGCGTGAAAATGCACATTCAAAGGCTTAACATTTGGAGACCAGAGGACAGTTTTATGCATTTAGTTCTCTTCTTTCACCTTTAGGTGGGTTTGGGGAATTGAACTCAAGTCCTCAGGCTTGCCTGGCAAGCACTTTACTCCCTGAGGCATGTAGCCAGGACAGATCTTCCAAGAAGCATCCATATGAAGATAACTGTGAATTTATTGAAGTCAACATTCCCTTGGCATCCACAAGTATCTTACAGAGAATGTTCGAGCCAGTGAGTAGCAGGAAAAGCTCATTGTAACATGGATTTATATGGCGCTTCAAGAAAGACCCAAGCATCTGTCCTATGCGCTGAGAAATGACAGGAATATGCTAGAAAGGAACAAGATGCTATTTCAAGAGCAATGGGCTCCACGTTGAAGATTTTAAATTAAAATAAACCTGGCTAATAAGCTACTTCTGCAAGCAGCACAGGAAATCAGCACCGTGATTTGCTGCTTTGTGGACAGTTAAAATAAGCTAAAAACTTAATTGCTTTTGGTATCAGGTTGGTGAGGATCTTTTAACCATCCCATAATCTAACCCAACCACTATTTGACATCTCACTCAATGTCTCACAGGTTCTTTTTTCTTCCAGAAGAAACAATAAAACTTACTTGTAGTAGTCACGTGCTATTAGAAAATCCCTTACTAACAGTGGTTTTCCATGCTTGAGATTTCTCTAAAAATTATCTGGAAAATTAATTGAAGCATGGAGGGAATTAGGTTTTGCATATTTCAGTGTGAAGTGTATTTTAAACATTAATTAGTTAAATTATTGGTATCACTCAAGAGAGAAAATTGTAATCACTTTAGAAACAACATGCAAAAGGCAGGCCAAAGTTGCTTTCCCATTCTCTGACAAACTCAAAGGAACGGAGGTCAGCAAGTGTCCACTTCCCCCACCAACTTCCACAGCATACCCTCACACATATGCTGTTATGACATGCAGAAAGTATTTTTCTCTGTAGCCTCATGGTATCTGTGGCGGTCAGAACCAGCTCTCTCCTGTTGCCTACAAGGTGGTCCCAGTCAGCTGCTGCTCACTGGTACCCTAACCCGTCAGGCAGAAAGAATCAAAGGTTTGCCACAGTGCCTAAGGTGATGAAAACCAGACAGGGAAACTATACGAGCTAAGACTCTAGAACTAGCAGAACAGCCTATACACTAAACAACTCCAATTCCTGAACATCACCCACACTAAGATCCTCACTTGGGTTTATTTGCTCATTTCTGAAGAACACTGATGGGTGTTACTGTTTGTTTTCTCTGGTGACAGAAGACATGGCCAAGTAATTTGGAAGAAGAGGGTGTTAGCAAGAAAAAAGAATGAATGACTACCTAGAAAATCCAAGAAGTGAAGGGATGGGCCAGATAAGGCATTCAGTGTAGGTAAGAACGGGCCTCACCAGTATGCCTAATGTGTGCCCCTGCCATACGATACTCTGGCCATTTTGTGTCTTTGCCCTGGGGTCACTTGGAATGTTGTAAAAAGGTGAAGAACATATGGCATGTGGAAACTTATCTACAAAAAAGTAATTCTGGGTTTGTTTAGAGCTCGCATAAATATCCTCCAGTTTTCAGAAAGCTTTGATGGTCAACTGATGACATCTGACAAGTGAACTCATGGCAATGGTTTAGTGACACCCAGAGATTCTGTGCATTCCTTGGTGCTGGAGAGGACTCTGCTAGGTGGGACGCCATGCCAACGCTATCTCTGCCTCTTTCCAATCGGAAGTCTTACAATGGGGCAGTTCCACGTCCTCAGCAGATCTCGTGGTGCTTGCCCTGGTGCTGAGCCCCTGGTTCATGTCTTCAGGGGAGTTGGGTCCTTCCTCCGGGAGTCCACTGTGTGGCTGTAGCCAGCTTCCCTGCAAAATCCATGCTGCTGTGCCCAACACGAGCCAACATGGGGAGGATTAGCAGTTATCTTTGATGTCACATGTCATCCACCAAATGAAGCAATCCCCTTCCATCCCAAGAATTATAGATGTCAATTGATTCGCATGGCTACGGAGTGGTTGCGCACTTCAGTTGTTACAAATGCAGCTGTTTTGAGGATTTTCCGGCATGTCTAGGCGAGCAGGGCACCACTGGCCTATGGAAGGTGCTCCTCCACACTGAAAACCCTGACAAGCCTGTGGAATTTTTCAATTTTCTAACAGAGTTAGCTAACTTCAGCTTCTTCGATCTTATAGGTCGAACATATTCAACTCACCTGCTTCTTCTTGAGCCAACCCTTTGCCACACATTCTCTTCTGAGAATTCCGGACAAGTGAGCTAGTGGTCACGGTCCCCAAAGCAGCCTGCTCTACTTTTAAGTAGCTCTAGAGTGAGAACACACATATCTTGTCACGTGGCACAATGGCTTGGCCCTGTTCTGTGTTCTGCTTATGTAAGGATGGACTAGGGGGAGCATCTCACTTATCTCTAGACTGTCCTTGCATGCCACCCTGGCTGCATGGGGCCAGGTTTTATAAAGGTAAGCACCCAAAGCATCTTCTGGATACCAAGGGGCTTGCTAGTTTCCATGGCATCCCAAATTCTCTTCTCTGTAGGGAGTCTGGGAAGAGTCATTCATCAACACAGCTGGAGTCAGGTGGAACCTGAGGATGCCGAGGAGCTCAGGGAAAAATGTGACTTTGGATGATCACAACCATTTCATATGTGGCTATTTATTTTGTCCCTGTTTTATATGGGACCACTGAGAAAGGCCAAGTCCATTTACGGTAAATGGCCCCCACCAATCACATCACCCTGGTGTGGTGACATTTCTGAGTATACTTTGAAAACCAAGCTTGATGTAAGTAATAATCCGCAAAGCACTGGAGATCTGATAGTTGTGCAATGCCCTCTTCCAGAAATTTCTCCTTCAATCCTAGAGACATCATGCAGTCAGTTCCTACAGGTAGCAGAAGGCCTTTGATATGAAGCACAAGAACAATGAAAGGAGAGCATCACATACCAAAATCAAGGCCTTGATCTTCCTGCACCCTGAGCCTCGCTGCTCACTGCCCAGCAACGGCAGCAGAGGACCCAGCTACCCTCTGTTCATTCAAAGGTAAGAGGTAATCCCTAGCAGGGATACCTGGAGCTTGTCCCCATTTCCTCTGTTGGAGTGGAATGTTAGTAGTGCAGGAAAGAAATTCCATCACAAGGGCTCTGAGGCTGAAAGAGGCTGTGCACACAGGTGTCTCCAAAACTATGAATGCAGGCTTGCAGCCAGGCATAAGCAGCTCTGCTCAGACAAACCTCTTGGGTCCGAGTCTCCATACCTTGCTTCTCTCCTGTAGTCACGGGTCACTCAAAGAAACAGCGTCTTTACTTACTGGCTGTTCACCTTGCACTTATCTAGCTCATGCCCACTTCTTAAATTGCTCACATGCAGTTTAAAAATAATCCCCTCCTTCTCTTCAGCTTTCCTTACCATAGACCGAGTTATGTGCGCTCCACTGTAGTTGGAAAATATTAAATGGAGAATACCTCAACAATTCATGAGTTTAAATTATGTACTATTCTGAGTGGCGTACCAAATTTCTGCCTCGTCTGCCTCCATTCCACACGGGATGTGAATCCTCTCCTTGTCCAACATGTCCACCCAGTATGTACTACCCTCCCATTAGTTATTCAGAAGTCATCGCTATATTCAGATCACGGCTGAAGTGTCACGTTTCTTGTTCTCATAGTTCTTTCACAGTAGCCTGAGCCTATGCCACGTACTAATAATGGATATTTTGGGACCTCCTCTCATCAGGTAGGCATTGTATCATCTTACATCAGCGCTAGCAAAGGGATGGAGACAGTACAGGAAGAATGTAAGAGAAATGGGTCTCCTTCACATAACTTACTACACTGTCATTGCTACATTTTCTTTGTGATCTGTTATTGTTAATCTCCACAAATTATACCTTACCATAGGTAGACGTGCACAAATAAACATTGTATGTAGGATTCAATACATCCAAGGTTTGTGGTATCCATTGGGGGAACTTAGAACACAACCACAGAGCTTGAAGGTACAGAAGACGTAGAAATGAAACTACAGCACTGTTATCCCACCGGATGGCATATGCTTTAATAATCTCTGGGGAGAATGGGATTCCTCTTGTATTCTGATCCCCTTGTCCTTCAGAAAGTCAGCAGTGGTCTGTCTGTCTGTTGGACATCCATACCAAGGTCCTCTCTTCCCACAGGGCTCTCCTAACTGAGTTGCTCCCACCTCTCCCCCACTCTGCTTTAGGGGAGCCGATGTCCTCTCAGTCCCCAGAGTGGAGGCTAATAGCAGAGACCCTTTAGCAGATGGTGTTCCCTAAATAGCTGTGTGGTCAGATGAGCTCCTGTTCCAAGCTGACAGAATCAGTCTGAAGAAGATACCTGAATTCAATCATTGATTTTGTCTCCTTGTCCACAAAACATTCATAAGAGAACATTTTGCTTCTGTAACCAGGAGGGCAGTTACCCAACGAATACATTCAAGTCTGAAACCTTACAGGGTGGAGCCATTGGGACCACTGTTTGCCCAGCCTCCTCACTCCTGATGGCAGTAATGAGTCCTGTTACTTGTAGCCAATCACGTCAAAAGACAGAGGTTTTTTATACTTGCTGGCTCTATGTGATTATGAAAAAGTATTTTATTTCCAATTTAATTGCGATCAGAACTGACGGTATAAAGAAAAAAAAAGAAAGTGGGCCCATAGAAAATGTTGTATGCATCTGAGTGACATTGAGACTTTAATAATTGTGGTATCTGTGATGTAGATATTTAAAATAACATTGCATAAGACAATTCAACTTGAGGAGACTGTTCAGTGAGAAGCCCTGACTATTATCTGACATCTTAGTATTTTTCTGCACAATGCCTTGGCCATGTGGGGAATACATAGAGCATCTGATCTGTAGAAATGTGTCCTGAGTTTGAGGCAGAGGCACAAAAGGCACATTCAGAAGTCTTGCTAGAGAGGTGATCCATCAGCTAATACATGCAGGAAAATGAGCTCATAGCTGCCCCAGCAAAGAAGAACCAACATTATCAACATTCCAACCATGTACACCACCCATATTTAAAACGGTGAACCTTGAGTTGGAATAAGACCCAAATCAGTAAACATAAAACTGGTGAGACAAGGAAAAGTAGAGAGAAGAGATGGATGAAGTAAATATGGCTTTGCTAATCAGCAAGGAGGTTGGTACTTATTGTGTCTTGAAATACACCAGTCACAAGGTGCTTTCCTGTAATTTCATTTTGTCTCTAGGGAGGCGGTACATCTAGGGAGGCACACAGCATAGAAACTCTATAATTTAATTTGAGGTGGCCATGGAAAAGCCATAGAGCCCTTATGTGCTTATGAGAACAGGGGAAAAGGGAACCAATAGTTGCCCTCTGTGACATCTAAGTTGTGTGTGTGGGGGGTGCAGGTGGCTGGCATAATATATGCACCGGCAGCAGCGTAACTTGTAGAATAGCTCCGTGGTGTTATGTTAGAGCCCTTCATTTTCAGGATGATGGTGCAGTTTGGAGAACTACTTTGAACAAGTCACTGAAGGAGGATGTGGAAGTTCAGGACTGAGCTTGCCTGGAAATCAGAAAGGTGTCCTCTCTCCTGTCTACCTACTTCCCAGAGGGACCACAGGAATGCAGGGACTGTAGGTCACTACCTAGACAGAGCCTTGGAAGTAGCTTCAGGGCTGTTCGTAGGTTTCTAGAAGGATCTGGAGTTTCAAGTAAGAATGGAGCGTTCTGACTCTCTAGAGTTTCTGGGACACGCTCACTCCTCTCTCCATCACCCATGACAGACCAGCACAGCTCAGCAGTGGATGGTGATAGTATTTTCTTCAAGATTTGCCTCCTCTCTTCCAACCTTTCTCTCAGCCCCTCCCCCAAAGATTCATCAGTGCACATCTGGATAATCTCTAAAAAGAAGTCCTCTTTCTGCCCGCTGGCATGAACACTATCAACTTCTGGAGAATAGATGCTGCGACTGGTATGGCTCCAATCCATCACTGTCTCCATCCTCTTTTAGAAAAGGACCATTCTGAACATAAAGAAGAGCTTACTGTCCTTTGTGGGGAGAAGTTCTCCTTCTAACAACACTGAAGACATACTTCTCTATCAGACTGAATCGCTCCCAGTGCCCAGCATGAGAAGAATAGCCACTAGCTTCCCTCCAACACTAGGTTCTAAGATTAAGTTTCCTCTTCATCGCAATACATCTCCTGCTTGTCACTTATCTTTCAGGGAGACTGTATTCACCTGACTACGTTGTCTCAGGTGCCTGGCCTGGAGCTCTGTGAGTAGCAGCCATGGGGACCAGACGGGCACCATTCGTGTGTCTCCAGCTTCTAGGTTGGAAGCAGAATGTGCTGTTGTCCTCAGAGCAAAAGCAGCCCCAATGCCCCCCTCCCTCAAGAGGAATCTCAAAGTTGCCTTCTGGTGGCACAGTCTATCTGCATAGATGATTTCTAGGTGGCTATAAGTCATCATATCCAGTAAGTACTTGAGGAAGGAAAGCCAATGCTGTGGACTTTCCTTACAATCCCTGGTGAGGACCAGGAGCCAGTTATCCCAGATCATGCTTGGTGGCCAGTACAGGGGAAGATCTCAGGTGCTGGGTGGATTGATGCCTTCAGTTTCTGTGGACATCTGGATTAGGGCATTTAGTGCAGATTATACATGTAATCAATAACCAGGGCTGATTGGTGTCTAGTGATGGTTCAGCACGTCACAGAATCCATGCGCACGCTGGCAACCAAGTGACAGGTAAATAGACAGAATCTTCTCACACTAGACAAGAAGCAACTGGCTTTAGTTTCTAGGCTTACACTTTCAGAGTTAACATCACCAGGCTAGTCATGAACCCAGAACCTTGGTGAGGAGGAGACAGACCTTGTCTGGTGCATTGCTTCATTTATCTTTTGTCGTTCTTTTCTCCAGCAGGACATAATCTGTGAAGGGGCCCATATTTATGATAGCAGAGACCACAATGCATTTTTTCTTAACTGCTCAGTGGACATGCATTTAAATTTGTAGGTGATTTATTTGCTGTCTTTGAGAACAGAGAAGCAATTCAGACACATTGCTGCATCATATTCTCCTTTGGACCATTAAGTCTGAGAGGAAAGGCCATTAGGTGTTTTAAAATATTGCACATCCAGGTGATATAGAGCAGGTTACAGCTGTATCCAAGTCGACTGCTCTGCAGTCTGAAAACTCCTCGCACAGCAGCAGACAAGTCCTGCAGTAGAAGGAGACTCAGCCCTTTCCTCACAGCAAATATGAATGCAGATATGAACCTAGGTGTAGTCCCCATGACAGGCAGCTCACTGCTGAAGGCCCAGATCAGCATGGAAGATTGCTTTGACATGGTGACTCAGATAAAAACCATTCACCTCTAACAATCTACTTCCCTGAAATAAACTCTTATCTATACCTCCAACCCCTATGTGTCAGATATTGCCCAAAAGCTGACCTTGAGAAAAGTACAAGGCCCATTAACACACTCACCCCAGTTCTCTGAACTTCCATGAAAGTGGCTCTTTGGAATGACTTCTCCCACACAGCCAGCTCACTGCCCAGTTCCACACTGAAGATGTGGCTCTTCCCATGGCTGGCCAGGACACTGAAGCAGTATGACCTGGGGTCTTCACAGTCCAAATCTTGGAGACCCAGATACAAGTTTGCCTGTACCCAGTAGTTGTCTGAAAGCCAGAACTGAAAAATAATATGGATTGGAAATGGGTCAGGGCTGGAAGGTTGAGCCCAAACTACAGAACTCAGATCACCATGTGGGAAGAGAGCTGCATTTTCCTGGCCTGGTGGAGGTCACCTCTCCCCTACAACACCAAATGGGGCAAGCGCTTTGGAAATGTTTTCAGAACAACAGCTGAAGCAAACAAAGGCGGAATGCGCTGGCATTCATCTGATGCACTGACGATCCATCACCGACTCACCTGACTGCACTGCCCCACCTAACAACGGGCACCATATCCTGCAAATGTGCCTCCTCCCTGGCCTCTTACACGCTTGTTTGGGAGCAGCCCCATCTCCCCATCACCTCCTACCAATGTTAGCTACGGGGACCTGGATGTCACAAATTCTCAACAATCCCAAGCGAGGGGTATGGAAGAAGGTAACAGGGAATCCAGAGAGGAGGCTTCTGGAACAATTGCCTCCTCATACACAGCTATAGAAATGACCAACAAAAATATCATACATGAGCTATTGCCCAGACTCTGATCATTAGCGGTTGGCCTTTCCTCCCCAAAGACTGGTGAGCACTACTTTTTATATTTTACTTTTAAAGATTAAAAACATAGAGACACTTGTTTAGCAAAAACCCAACAATCTGAGAAAACCACACAGGGGCTTTTTTCCTTATACTGGTTCCCTCAGAGGGACTGAGTTCAGCATAAGGAGGAATCAGGCCCAGCACTGCAGGATGATGGCTTCTGTCGTAACTCCTGAGTTTTGAGCTGAATTGTCATCCAATGATAGCTCGCTCTCTAACACAGGGTCAAAAGTTTGATTTTGTTCTTTCTCAAGTATAAATTTCAGTGAAGGAGTTCATAACTGAATGAATTAATTTTAACTGGGGGGGGAGGTAAAGGAAGACATCATGCTTAAGAAACTGAACCAAAAGGGCATAAATGGAGACCATTAACATCTTCATAATTGGATTTGTTATAACAACAACGTATTTATTTATACTGTCTTGCTAGTAGTGATAAAATGATAGGAACTCTGGCAACTAAGACAGTATCTAGCTTGATATGTATTAACTCTAAATAATTGGTGCAATAAAGTGTAATGTATGTATAAAGAATTGTTTCAGAAGAGACTGTGGGTGGTAATTCTCAGATCTGGCCACATAGCAACATTCCCAGGGTTGTCTAGGTGAAGTGAACTCAAATGTCTGAGTCATATCTCACACCATGTGAAATTAGATCCTCTGCTTGTGGTGGAGCTCCCTCCAAATGACCACTATACAAGAAGGTGAGGATCCCTGAAGTGTACTACCCTGGCCTTCAAGATGGCCCATGTCACAGGGCATGATGGGAGTAGTATGGGCACATCTAATGAGCTCTTTACCATGGCAGGGGCCTGCTGTCACCATCCCAGCACTTGGTTGGCAGAGGTGGGGGGGGGTTAGTCCAAGGCCACCCTCAACTATAAAATGAATTTGAGAGCATAAGATTCCACTAAAAAAAAAAAAAAAAAAAAAGGCCAAGCCAACCAACCAAAAGACAAACAAAACTGCCAATAACATAACTAAAATAATTTCCTCTGAAACTGGGATCCCTGGACCTCAGTGAAATCCTGTGCATCCAGTGGCTCAACTTGGGCTGTGCATTCACGGATCCCATTCATTATTTCCAGCTTGTCAGCCCAGCAGTGGAAACAGAAGACTTTCAAAGACTCTCTCCAGACAAGCCTGTGTCCCTTACACTGAGTCCTTGTCAGCAGTGATACCGCCTTTTTAGGGCAGTGTCTCAGCCTTCCTACTGCTGCGACCCTTTAACACAGTTCCTTGTGCTGTGGTGACCCCCAACCATAAAATTATTTTCATTGCCACCTCATAACCGTGATTTTGCTACTGTTACGAATCATAATGTAAATATGATTCTGACATGCAGATGGTCTTAGATGACCCCTGTGAAAGGGTTGTTTGACACCTAAAGGGGGTCACGACCCACAGGTTGTGAACTGCTGCTTTAGGGGACACTGGACTTCCTGGCTGTGAATCCTCAACTTCAGAACTATGAAACTACCCTGGACAATTCTGAAAGCTTTAGGTGACTGTGGTGGATATTCCCCCTAACAGGCACTTCATTATCTTTGGATACTTTCCTATAATTGGGTAGAATTGCTTTACATGTTATTCTGGTCTGTCTAGTCCAGGATCAAATAAGTCCTTTTAGGTCACATGTTTGAATTTGACTACTAAAATCAGCCTCAACAGGGCTGAGATGGTGGCTGAGCAGGTAAGAGTGCTTGCTGCACAAGAAGGAGGACCTCAATTCAAATCCCCTGTACCTGTAGAAAAGCCAGGGTGACCCTGTATATCTGGAACTCCAGTGTATTTATGGGCAAAGAAAGGATTGCTGGAGCTTGCCAGCTATCAGCCTACCTTCAGGTTCAGTGAGAGACCCTGTCTCAAGGGAATAAGGTGGAAAGAACAAGACACCTAGAATCCTTTCCTTGCCTCTGTATGTTCATGAATGTGGGTATTTAAACACACCACCACTGCCACCACCACCACTGCCACTGCCACCGCCGCCACCGCCACCACCACGACCCATCCACCCATCCATGCAAACACCCACACATCCTTTCATCATTCATCCACATCCATCCATCCACTTCAGTAAGCAAAGACATGGTAGCATCACTCGCTGGACTGGAACAGCTACTAGAACCCCAAAGGTTCAAGTTATTTTACAATCTCAATGTATCCCCCAATGAACATACTGCTCTTACACTCTGTTACCTAAGGGGCATCTTATCTCTGTGAAGCATTCAAATGCCAAGGATACCCACCTTGTGAACTTTAAACAGCACCTCACAGAGGTTATAGACACGTTCTGCTCGTCCCCAGTCCAGTGTGCTTACCTGTGGGAAACAAACAGACACACTTGTGTAGGAAGAGGAAGTCCCTTCAGCTAAGAACTCAAGCGCTTACCACCATGGAGTGATTTCATGCTAAAAATCACTCGAGTTAGACCCTAAACTTCCCTTGCCCTGGGTGTGGGCATTTTATATTTTGGTGTGGATTCTGATTCTGTGTCATCCTCTGGTGTGCAACACGGATACAAAGGCCACTTTATTCAGATTCACACTGGTAATGTGGGAACATTTTACTCCTGGAGATAATTTAGGTACCCATTTTGGATTCTCTGCCAGTTAAACTTTAGTTTAAATACAGAGAATATAAGATGAGTATGCATGCGAGATGGGAGAGAATGTGAAAATCGGGTAGACGCACCGCTGACCAGTCCCCTGTTCCTTAGGACTGAGCCTGCTAGACATTTCTGCTTTAGAAATGAAAGCAAAAGCTACCTCATCAACTTCCTTGAATATATTCTTTAGGTGTTTTGGTATATTATAGCTCCTAACTATTAACTTTTTAATGAGGTGTTACGGTGTGTAATTCACATTCACATGTATGATCTGTAAGTTAAGATGTTTCCAGGAAAAAAAATGTATACATTTCTCAGCAGTGTGACAGACCTAGGTCTCCTCTGTTGACCATGTACTTAGTCTTCCAGTCAGTAAACGTGAACAGGGGTTTTCTGTGTTGTCTTTGAGGGACTGAATCCACATGCATTTAATCAGCAACTGGCTTCCTAGCAACCATCCTACCACACAAAATGCAGCCAAGGCACTTAGATGCAAAGTCACCGCAGCTGGAGCACTAGCCAACCATGAGTTTAACATGAGAACAACACGTATGTGCTACCATTCAACCTATCATAGATCCAGAGCCGGCTCTCTGCTACTGGGATTGAACAACAACAACAAAATACTTGAAAATTACACCCTAATAGAAAGCAGGTAGGGGTAAAAATGCTAAAGTGAAGCTTCTTTTGGATCAACATTTAGGGCTGGCATGACTTCTGGAATCAGCGGATTGTCTTTGCTGCATCTTCAGATTTCAAAACATCACAGACTTTTGCGGCCCTCCCCAAAGTCAAGGTGCTCAGGGTTCCCAAGACAGTTGTTCCAACTCAAAGACAATGCTCACTGAACCTGGAGCTGCTTCTGTCCTCTCGCCCTACAGTCCTAGTCACCTGGGCAAGGGAACTGCCCTCAGGGTAGAGCCCCACCAGAGCTGTTGCTATTGTTGGGAAAAAATAAATTCCACATGGATGGGTACCACGCTCAACTCTCCCATTAGAGAAGTGCTGATTATTTTGAGAGAATTAAAATGAAACAAAAACAAGAAATGATTAAACACATTATTCAGAGACATGCTCCCTTAATAGCTGATGTGATATTTAAATATGCATTATCCATATTCACAATTTTGCCTTTTCAAAAAGTACTTTGTAAAAATAAGCATTTTCCCATGTCATTGTTTTTCCAGAAAGAAAATACGAACGGTAACGTAGGATTTCAGTGTGTGTATTCACCATTTTTGTACGCTTGACCTTTGTGCTGGACATTTTAGATTGCGATTCTATTTTAACCACTCTAACAGGGCCCTGAGATTATCACATCGAGGGCGTTATGTTATGATACTGTTGCATCAAATGCAACTTCCTTATTAGTCTGTAGTCAGTGTGTGCTGAGAGTGACTGACATGCCTGGCTTGGGTTGTGCATGACTTAAGCCCCCATCGTCTGAGTTACTGTGATGGATTCAGGGAGGAGACCTCCACCAGAGACAGAGATGAGGCAGAAGGTGCTCAGATGTCTGGGATGAGGCGAACGCACCGCCTGATCTTTGCTAGAAGTCACACTAGGCCTGCGAGACTTCAGTTACTGACAATGTCTTAACACTGGTTCCTTTGCTGTAACAACATGTCACACACACATTTCAGGCAAAGTGACCTGAATCGAAGGAGTCACAGGAGGAGTATGGCTGCCCTCTACCTTCGGCTTTTTCAGTAAGCCTAAAGCTCTCTAAAATCAGAGTGTTAAAAAAACCAATCTCTGTTCATTCCCTTTCCCCAGGCTTCCTAACTCCACGTCTTCTTGGAGAGTTAGCTGAGACAGACCTAAAGTCTTTCCACATATCCAGAGAAAGGCTCCGTAGCCATGCACCTGGAACCCCATCCTTCACTCACCTAACACCGAATCTGGTTTTTTGTTTTTGTACGCAGTCACCCGGTGTAACCTGGTCTGCTACCCAGCAGGTCCTGGGAGACAGGGTGCGGGAAACTTGCTCAGAGAGGAGCATGTGCGTGCAGCAAAGTGTCACCTTGGGGCTGAGACAGTAGAGTCAGACTCGACAGCCTGCAGCCAGCCAGGTTTCAGCCTCCACACAGCCGTACCCCATGTGGTTGTAGTGTGGGATAGCTATAATCTAGTAGAAAGGCAAACAGGAGGAGTCTTTGAGTTTCTCTTTGCAGAAAATTATCGGCAAAGTATTTGTCACATTCTGCGTGGCTCTTTTTACTTTTTATTAGTTATAGCTCTAAAGCCTGGCTGTGAATTCTGAAAATAACAATCTTCCAGATAGGCATTCTGACATAGAGATAGGATGAGTGTGAGTAGGAACGAGTTGACTATATATATATATATATATATATATATATATATATATATATATATATATATATATATATATATATACACATACATACATTCATAACCAGACTAGAAATGCAAAGTTCAGAACCTCAGGTCTCTCTGGACACCAGTGCTGTGGACAAATGTGGAAGTCTATGGGGCCCTACAGGTCCCCCTGCCCTAGTGCTCGGGACTGAAGCCTGGGTACAGCTACTGTCCCTGCCAAACTCACCAAGACAGGTTCTTGACTCTGTCTGTTTCAGAGGAAGCTCAGTGACCTCAGCTTTAATTTCTAAGTAAAGTGACATTGGTGCATCAGAAAGGACTCTCCAGTGAGGCAAGTGAGGTGGCCACCTCAGCTTCCCCTTCCAACTGCGGACAACAGTCTCAGGAGAGCCCAGCATCAGTGCCCACTGCTGAGAAGCTGCGTGGCCATCAGTGTGCACACCGTTCTCCTCCTTATTTGGTGGATTTGTGAGGAAACACAGAGACCTTCATGCTTTTGAAAAGGAAATGGAGAAAGACTGCAGGGAGAAAAAGGGATTTGGGGTACAATGCTGTATTTACAGTGCAGACATCATTTAATTACTGCTCTCCTTACAAAAGAATTACTGGTGTTGCAAACCAGGTTCTCCATGATGTCATTTCCTTTAGTGGGAGGGACCCTTATATAGAAAACACAGCTTGTTTTCTGCTATGATGCTTTCATGGTGCTCCTCTCATGGAAGGGATGAGACCCTCAAACAGAGAGAAGGGGAACTCGGTTCAGCACCCTGAGCTAGCTAGAATGTATCTCTGCGTGCCAGTCACTGGCCCTGACAATAACATCACCTGGTGATGCAGAATGAAGACAAGGAGAGACTGAGCCAACTGATCGCAGACCTCCTCAAAGGTTTGCAAAGAGGGCACTCAGCAGTCATGTGAGAAGAGACTAAAGATTTCTAAATGGCATGCTGTTCTTGCTCCTGCAAACAACGGCATGTGTGGACTTTCTGACCCACCTAGCCATAGGTGGCTTTCCGTAGAGCAGACATTCTGGACTGTGAGATGCACTATTTTGATATCTTTTGGGGTTCCTGCGGGATACAGGTCATATCAGCATGGCGCAGTAATAATTCTACACTGGATTCTACACGTATCTGCAATCTGCAAACTTTACTTAATTCAGTTCCTTCCAGATAAACTTTTACAAAACTGGCAGAATATATATGCCTAATTGACATTCTTAAACACACTGCTAATACTTCCTGCAGACACATGGGTCTCCACCACATGATTTCTACCCTAATGCTACACGAGGCTGCTAAGATGATTTCACAGCATTACTTTTAACACATTTTAATGGTGTTTGAAAACATGAATAGCCGAAGCATCACCTTTTAGTTTCCCATTTGCAAGTCAGAAATAAATATTCTATCAGTGACGGTAAGCAGAATGAAGATCGGGGCTGAGGGTCTCGGCCGTCCATCCCTAGCCTTCTGGGATCTGTGAAGGTTCTGGGGATGGGGATGGGGGTGGGGACGGGTGGAGAATGGATGGTGGGGCTCCTTCATGCTGGACCCTGCTTCTTCCTCAGCTGGACACCTCACTGTAAAGGATGCTGGCACCCATACTTCTGGCTCTTCCCTTCCTCCTCCTGAAGGAGCTCAGAAACAAATTGTCTTTGGATGAAGGACTTTTTTTTTTTTACCTCTTCCTAAATTTTCTGCAGTAAGAATCTTTGGTTCCTTCTAGATTCCATTTCAAAATTAAGATGTACCTGTTGAAAACCACATCTTAGTGACTATTTCGACTTTTCTGTATTGTCAAGCTTTTCTAAATGTCTGTAACTGTCCCTTGGGATGAGGGCTGGTTGTGCTGTAATTACTTCAGGGAAATTAGTGACAATAATTGAGAAGCATTCGCAGAGATTCCCCTCCTCAGAAGTCATGTGTGTGGCTTCAAACTCCTGGCACAGGAGACTTCACCTCCTTCCTCTAGAGAGGACATGTTGACTTTATTGAGATGAAGTCCACCCTATGGAGAGATAGGGGGGTGCCTGCTTGCAGCATAAGGTCTACATAGAGAGTCGTAACCTGGCAGCTCCCACCTGGACCTCAGGACTCTGCATATGAGGAGACCATGAGCCCTGCTGGGTCCATGCCCTGAGACCACTACCCTGATACTGGATGGTCTGCACGTCATTAACTGCCTGTCTCTGATCCAGGAACGTCAAGCTTCATGCGACGTTAAATGACTAATACAACTAATGATATATTTATTAAGATGTAACATAATGTTTTAGATTTGGGCAAAATGAAAACTACTGTTGGAAATTACTAGCAATGCCAAGATATAAATTCCAGGCCCGGGAAACACATAAAAATATTAGGTATAAATTCCTTCACCATATTGTGTGCATTGCTATGGCAACAAAAAGCTGTATAATATTAACAGCGTGATTTTTATCTTCTAAATTTTATGTGCCTCGGAGGCTTCGCATTCACTTATGTAAGTAAGTCAGCCTGTGTTCACTGTGGCCCCAAGAGTTACTCCAGTCAAGATTTATTATCTCTGACATATAACTGGGGAAACTGTTGGATAAGGGATGTAAATAAGTTGCCTCATGCCCCTGGCTGGCAAGTGGGACAATTGTGCTTGGAACCTGTAGCTTCGAGTTATCAACCCGCAGCCGATTCCACTGAGACACTAATTCTTCTCCGCTGTCCCATACAATTTCCCCTATCTTGTTTTAAAATACGCTTTTGTTATTGTGGACAACAGACGAATTGTCTAAAACATTTCATTTTGTCCAACCATCCTATGACGTAAGGTAAATTTTATCTTTCTATTTAACACGTTGTCTGGGCTGCTTGCAGCTCTTCACATTCTATATTTAATAAAAGGCTGTCTGTCTTAGAGCACGCTGTGAGTGAATGAGCATCGCCTGTCTCTAGAAATGCATAGGTGTTGAACAGTGTCAATGGCATAGAAACAAACAAATACGAAAACCCTGCCTTCATCGTCTGGCTCCTAAGCTGCTGTGTTTTATACTTTCGTTTTCACTCCTTCTCGCTGATGCTGTACAATACGTAATCAAGGCTTTCAAATTACTCAGAGACTAGTTATACACCCCTTTCTTTTGTTGCCCCTAATTAGAAACGGGAACGGTGATTATGTCTACTTTCAATGGGATGCCTGGGCATTGCAGCTGCCGTGTTACTGCCCTGCACTATGCAGACCCTTGTCCTGGATGTCCCTGCTAGGCAGAGTTCCTACTTTCTGGGATCAGCTGACCTGGCCAGGTGCTTGGTTGAGCTTCCTCCCTTTACCCTCTTTCCTTCTCTTAGAGAATAGAATGTTGGGGAACACTTCGCAGTAGTTCGCCTTTTGTTTCCTCCCAGGAAATTGATTCACATGGATTTTGAGAGCTTAGTGCTTTTGAGATTTGGTAGCCTCCCTCACCTAAATATATTCCAAAGGGCTGGTTTTTCCCTTTAAATCCCATTTAGAGAGTTTCCTGACATTTCCAATCCGCTGAGCATAGCCGTAGCGTTTCACTATCTTCCAATATAAGGGATTACCCAGCCAGTGACCATTCAACCATCAGAGAGCATCTATGTAAGTCACTTCACCTCCTAACCAGCAGTGACTCTATTATCACTTTACAGGGACAGTAATGACGGCTGTCTCACCAGAGAACTGAAAAGCATATGACGACATAGGGACCGTACAAATGAAACCCTCTGCTTCAGTCTGACTTGGGACTGAATTTTCAGAGACCCATCACATTGCTCTCACTATGTTGCTTCTTCCAGCACAATTAGCACAGGAAAAATGTGGAAATTCCCTAGGCCTAGGGGAAGCATGTGTCACTTCCACCCATCATAACCAAGGATCCAGCCAATGAGCACCATGCTCATGTGGTCCCCATGTATCCATGTATCATAACCGAGTATGAAGGAAGGCTTTAATGCTATTCAAAGATACCCACTTACTCTGTTAGACAAAACCATACAAATTAATTCAGCAACCTTAAGGCACATTAATTAGCTGCTTTGGGGAGAAGTTAATCAGTGTCTATGCAAATATGTAGGTGATGGTAATGTGAGAAAATTTATAAAACAAACAAACTGGTAACTAGACACATTACTGTCCTAATCCAGTTCTGGGGAAGAAAAAAACACATTAGTGGGAAAAAGAACGAAGCGAGAGTACTCCTTAGTGAGTACGTTTTCCTCTCCTTAGCTGTTCGTTTGGTACAGGGCTCACACTCTGAGGGAGGCTGAGTGAAAGGTGCAGCTTCAGAAATATAAGGCACTCCACATCCGTGTTACCTTTTCTCATTTTAATGGTAGAAATTCGTGTCACTATTTTGTGTGGATCCCAGTTCAGAGACTTGAAACTAAGTGTTATTACGTGTCTGCAGTTCTGGTGGTCAGATTCCCAAAAGTCAAAAGAAAAAGAAGCTCTTCAAATGATGACCTTTTAGGCAGAGCACTTACAAACCGTGTGGTCAATTTTCGGACAGTGTATGTAGGAATTGGGAAAGTAGAATTATAGAACGGCGGATCCATTTTCCGTTTATGCGATGAGTCCCACTAAAGCAAGCTGTTCTCTTCAATTAAATCTGGAAAATGTGTGGGAAAGAACAACTTTGGAAATTTCATTATTTAGACATTTACTTAGAAACGTCTAAAGAGAGGGGCTGTTTTGCTTTGACTGCATTTTGGATTTCCCAGCCATATAACTCAACCATCGAGCTGTCTGCGTCCCACCTCCACACCAGCTGATATTTGAAGCAGAAGAATGCGACAGCCATATCTTACCGGCTGTTCGAACTGAAAGACAGAAATGGATTCCTTTATGAGTTTGAAGTAAGTCCCTGGTGGTTAATCCATAAGCAGGACCCATTCCAACCACTGAGGTCTGAAGAAGGCCATGAATAGCCATCTGTCTGTCCTATTCCAGGACCCAACCTAATTGCTGCCTGTCTCATATGAATAACCCTAGCAACAGGCCCCTTCTCCCACCAGGTGCAAAGGTGGCTTACCGGAGGAGTGTTGAAAATGTAGAATGAGGAGCCCTTTAGGGCCAAGAACTTGGATCTGAAGGTCTGAGAGGTGTCGTCAGCTCCCTGGAGCCTCTCATTTACCCATCCCATATGCACCACCTGCAGAGGGAAACCTTGGAAAATTAAAAGCCAAGCCTTAATGAGAGTGCTCTAAGAGCAGAATATTAACCACACTCAACAAGCTATGTTCCTTGTCTTCAACAAAGTATCCCCAGAAAAGAGGGGAAATCAAAGAAGTCTGGCGAATCCCCAAATTCCATCTTAAGTAGACGGGACAGAAGTATAAAAGACTCTGAGGGGTGAAAGCTCTACATAGCAGCTGAGTTGCGGGGTTCTGGTGTGGCCTTAAAAATATGGTGTTCCTGGGCTGGAGCGATGGCTTAGCTATTAAAGGCAAAGGGTCACAACCAAAAGGACAAAAACACAGCGATAAATTATACTCTACTAGAGGTATTTCTGATTCTCTTACGCAAATGTAAAAATAGCTAATTATATTTTCGGTGTTTATAGTAATCACATAACATCATACAACGTGAAAAAATGATTAAGGCTTTCTTTGGAGCTTAACTCCCTAACAGGGAAAATAATATGAAACACAAGATTCTTCTAACTCAAATAGTTTGTCTCATTTCATGAAATGCAAACTCTAAGACCCTAAAATCAGAATGAGGTTAGGAGTATAATGGAAAGGCTGATATAATTTGGGAATTCAGTGAATGACTTCAGCCATGTTAAAGAACAATCCCCATCTTACCTAAATTCATATATGACACATACTTCGCAGTAAATGGTATGAGTAACTTCAGTTTAATTTTACTATCTCCCCATTTTGCCATTTCAAGGAAAACCAATTACCTTAAAAAAAACTCTTATTCAAGAAAAACATAAGACAGAGTTCCCAACAAACCCCCCCCTTTTTTTTTTATAAGGCAGGGTTTATGTAGCCCTGGCTGTCCCAGTACTTGCTATGTAGACCAGGCTGGCCTCAACCTCATAGAGATACGCCTGCTTCTGCCTCCGCAGTGCTGGGATTAAAGGAATATGCCACCATGCCTGGCTTCTCAGCACTTTAAATGATATATCATATGCAGTATTTCACAACGGGACCAACGTTACCCGGGTCCTTCAGGACTGAGAAGCTTGTGTCCTGAGTTTTGGACAGGAGCAGAAAGCTCATCAGTAATCCCATGGCCTGAGGTAGATTGACCCTGGCATTACTCACTCTCACACATGACAGACCTGCCCTTGAGGTCAAGATGTCAGCTGACTGCCAACATACAAACAAGACAGACAGATAAGATTTCTGGTGACAGGGACTAGTGTGGAAAGTAGCAGCTATGGCTGAACATAATCACTGTTATGATACGTATTGAAAACAAACAACTGCCACACAAATCTGTAACTTCATTGTTTACTAGAATTTGCATATATGTGCATAAGCAATGTGCATGTATATTCAAGTGTGTGTTGTGTAGTACATGTGTTTATACAGTGCATTTAATATGTGTACAACATGCATGCATGTAAAAGCACAGGAGACAATCTTGGCTGTCATTTCTCTGGCAGTCTTCCTTGTTTGAGATGGGGTCTCCTATTGGCTTAGAACTTGCCAAGTCTGGTAGGCTGACTGGCCTGCAAGCCCTAGGATTCTCCCTGTCTCTGCTCCTCGGTGTTATAAGTATACACTACCATGTCAAGTTTGTTTCATAGGAGCTACATGGGTGAGACTCTGGTCCTGATGCTTGTGAGGCAATTACTTCACCGACTGAGCTATTTTCCCAGCCTGAAGTATGTCCTAACATGTGTTCTAAGAAGGTTAGTCCTATCAATGATATATGATAAAGTGACAATAATATTATGTTTAAAATCTCATCTATAATTTGGGACACCTATCACAAAGTTGGGCTTTTATTAAACAAGGGACTGGAGCCCACAATATCACATGATAGGCATGAGAATTTAATACTGTGTCTTAGAAAAAACCCTGGCACAATGTCGGCAGACAGGAAGAAGATGGTATTTGTACTGTGAGAAAACTGCTAAAATGTAAGTCCTCTTTGAATGTCTTCTGGGTCTGTCAACATTCCAGATAGAAAAGTGTGACAGCATCAGGGTCTTCTGCCTTCCTCCTCTTCATATGCTCATATACACTACAGTGAGCTCTGAGTAGGAACGTGACTTGTCAGCACAGAAGAAAAGATGGTAGCATTCACAGGTGCATGAATGAGTCTGGATAAAAACTAGTGCACAGGAGACAAACAGGTACTAGGTAGCTGGAAGTTAAGTCACAGCTGTAGGTGTGAGTTCTGGATTCCTGGCTCAAATGGAGAAGCTGTGATCTTTTCCATCCCCTAGCAGCAGAATTCAAACAAGGATGTACTGCCCTTGGATTCTAGTTCGTCTGAGGGCCACTGTGGGTTGTAGGTATTTCCTGGAAGCCAGCAAGTGCCACCTCTGAAAGTGCTGCAACCAGCACTTAACTCTCCTTGTCTGCTCTGTCCTTCACTTCATTACAGTCTGGTGATGTTGGTCTCTCCGCACTTGGTCAATACCATGCCTGGTACATAACTCAACAAGAATTTGGCCAAGAAGCTGTTGCTGTCCTAGCCATGGTGAAAGCTCAGGTTAGTAAGAATCTGAACCACCAATTAGCTGGATGTGAACTTAATTAAATCCCATGTGTAATCTAATTCTGCCTAGATCAGTTAGCACGGAAGTTATAGCTTTGCTGTTATTCAGAACACTGGCTGCCTTTGTGAATCAATTTTTTTTTTCATGTATGAGTAACTAGTTCATAAATAATCTACAGGAAGCTAATCTTATATTTTACGTTATGAATTTTTAATGCCTTGCTGCATGTTGTAAGAAGTGTATATCACACTTTCATGAACACTGACCTCATGGTATTAGGTGACATAATTAACTGGAGACACAAGGCTTTGGTACATCCACAGAGGAGTACATTTTCAATGATCTCCTCTGGTGCCGTTTCTGTGGAAAGTCCTGTGTTTGCTGCGTCAGTGGAGATACTTGGTTAAACCTACATCAGATTTTGTCTGCACACCTGTGTTTTTCTTTTGCATGAACACCAGTTTCTGTGCTACTTACGTTATCCTTCGAGGTGTTAATCATCTCCCTAAATTAAAATCCAAGGTAGAAATTTTACAAGAAATTTATTTTGGAAATAAATGAAGCTGTTTGTAGCTTTACTAGAGTGAACACTCTTTGGTTTTCATAAAAGGGTTTAAGTTGGCTCTGTGTGTGTGTGTGTGTGTGTGTGTGTGTGTGTGTGTGTGTGCAGGTCATAGGTCAACAATGGGTGTCATTCCTCAGGTGCTGTCCATCTTTTTTTTTTTTGAGATGAGATCTCTCATTGGCCTGGAATTCACCAAGAAAACTAGACTGCCTGGCCAGTGAACCACAAGGATCTTCGTCTCTACCTACTTAGTGCTAGAATTACAAGCACATACTACTACACTTATTTTGAAAAATGTGGGTTCAGCTGGGAGGTGGTGGAACATGCCTTAAATCGCAGCACTCAGGAGGCAGAGGCAGGTGGATCTCTCTGAGTTCGAGGCCAGCCTGGTTTACAGAGCAAGTTCCAGGACAGCCAGAGTTACAACAGAGAAACTCTGTCTCAAAAATCCATAGACAAATAAACAAACAAACAAATAAATAATAAACGTGGGTTCTGCTGACCAAACTCAGGTCTTTATGTTTGCAAGGCAAGTACATTGCAAACTGAGTCGTCATCTTGGCCCAGGCCGGTCTTTGCTTTAGACAAGTGCTCCAGTTTGAACAAAATGTTTTGAAGTTAAATGCAGGGAGTAAGAATCTATGCCCTGTGCTTTTGTACTGGCCTCTAGATTCTCTTTTCTTTTTATTTCAATTTTAGCAGTTGTTAGATGCCTGATAGTTTTATGTCAACTTGACACAAGCCAGAGTCATCTGAGAAGAGGGAACAACAGTTTAAGAATGCCTTCATAAGATATGGCTATAGGCAAGCTTGTAGGGCATTTTCTTAATTAGTGACTGATAGGGGAGGGCCCAGCACATTGTGGGTGGTGCCATTCCTGAGCTGATGGTCCTGGGTTCTGTAAGAAAGCAGGCTGAGCAAGCCTTGAGGAGCAAGCCAGTAAGCAGCACTCCCGCAAGGTCTCTGCATCAGCTCCTGCCTCCAGATTCCTGCCCTTCTTGAGCTACTGTTCAGTTGAAGATCCTGTCCTGACTTCACTGATGACAAACAGTAATTTGGAAGTGTAAGACAAATAAGCCCTTTCTTCTCCAAGTGGCTTTTAGTCTTGGTGTTTCATCATAACGATGACATCTGGCTAAGACACATGCCTTTGTCTTGTCATATTTACTCAAGTATTATTTATTAGATAATAATAGTTAATGATTAATTGTCTACAGTGTGAAAAATATTGCTATCCATTTTTGAAGGGCTCAATGTCAACTCCTAAGATACACAACAGAGTTTGTAGAGTTTGAAGTAAATGTGTACCGCCCTCTACAGGTGCATACCTAGACACTCAGGATGGTGGGGGATGGTTTGAGAGCCACCAGAATAGCCTGGTGTGGCTTCGGTATCTGATGTAAGAACATTGATGAAGCTGCTGAGCTAGTCCAGTGTGATATGAACAATTTAAGTCCAAAAATAAATATATAAATAAATAAAATCCCAGAAAATAAAACTTGAGGTTTAGATTTCCCAACATAACTTTGCTTTGCTGTACAGATGAAGAACTTGAGGCTCAAGACGCCAGTTCAATGGTTCTGCCAGAGAAGGACACAGTCGGCCTTAGAACCCAGGATTTCATCAAGCACGGCCAGGAGGTCCAATGTCATGTGAGCAGAGCATGATGCGCGCTGGAATTCACCAGAGGAAGCTGATCTGATGTCTCTGGTGTGAAAGGTCATTCATGTAGCACCTGTGTGCTCCCCAAAGAGTCTGCAATCCCCGGAGTTATCCCTTCACTGTGGCCCCTCGATATCCAGTGACAGAAAGAAGTGAATTCCAGAATAAAAGAAGCACGTTCTGGTCACAGAGCAATGCTCTTTCCATGTAGACAAGTTGTTTGCTTGCACCCCTAAACCCCACCATCCTCTGAAGCATGTCAGATTCATGTCCTAGGGACATCATGAGCCAATGGCATGGTGGGACTCACTAACCCCTCCCCTTCCTGGAGACCCGATGTTTCCACTTGGTTAATCATGAATGATCTCTCCTGTAGTCACAGAGACCCCAGCAGGCAGCAGAGCCGTGTGGTCCCCACCGGTTGGAGGAGCTGAGGACAAGGACCAAGTTAGTCCTTGCCATCTTTGTGCCTCAAGCATAGAATCTTAGAGATGCTTCAGAGTTCTGGGGGGGGGGGTGCTAATAGGATTCATTTTCAGAAACAGTGAAGTCATTTGTGGAAAAAACAACCCCAACTCGGGTCAGTGTACCACCAGCAACAAGTAAATTGGAAAATGTTTATGCACGAACCAAGTGAAAGTGTCTTAGTGAAAAAAATTTGTAAGAAATTGATTCTCAAACTGCAAAGCATAGCAGGAATATGACGTGCCAGTGTGGGAAGATATATAATGAATGCTGTTCCGTTTTGAAGACATTTATGAAAGCGTTACTCATAAAATAGCTAGCCCCTCATTAAGCTTTGTAAATCACAAACAGTTGATGATTAATTCATAAAATATTGAAAGTAGTAAGTTATATTTAGAAGAGTTATTAACAGAGTCTCTTTTCCATTGTAAAAATGTTAACAGGTCCGATTAAAGTGAATTTCTTGTCCTTCTCAGTCAACATTTAATAGGCAAAGAAATGTTCTCCTGGGTGTCATTGCCTTGAATTTGGATTCTGAAGCTGACCACTGTTTAAAGAGCAGTCATAAGCACCAATTAAAACAAGAGGAATATATTACTTTTAATTTTCTTAACTTGAGAACTCTACGAGGATGATTCGGTTGTGAAGAGTAAGGGTATTGCAGATCCAGAGCCAAATTATCCTAATCCATCTTCAGCTCTCTTCATAGCCATTCATAGTTCCCTCTGTATCTGACCTGCCATCCTTGTGACGATCAGGTAAATCCTTTCAGAATGTATTAACAGACCACTAGCAGCTACCAGAGCCAAAGCTGAGAATGCCACCAGACAGCATGTGAAAACTACAGAAAAGATCTCCCTCCCCACTTTGCTATAAACAACCTACCTGATGTTCACATCACTATATTTGAAAAGTGCCTTGATTTATGCATTTCTTCGTTCTGTTACCGTAACAACTTCATGAAACTGTTACCACACTGGAATATGGTATTTGGGGCGAAACTCCACCTGTGTTTCTGGACTGTGATTACTGAAATTTGACTCCAGAATAAACTCTCATACTCCCTTTGAGATCAGAACTGTGCTGTGGAGTCAACAACATCATAGAAGAAAATGATCCCAAGTCACACAGGCCTTTCTCCATCATAAATCCCCTCTGGGCTCACACAGCTCTCTCTAAACCCTGTTCAAATCGTGTTTTCTATCAAGTACAACCCACAGGCAACATTTATCTCAGTAAACACAGGCAATCAGAACAGTCCCCCAATGTGCTCCCAGATAAATAAAGAGCTTTGAGGTCACACAGGAGGCAAATTCAGTCCAATTCACACTAGCATTTTTCTATCTAAATTTCTCAAAAGCAAGCAGCCACTTTCAGGGGTTTGTCATCCCACGGAGCTGAAGGCGCACACCTACCTGGTCACAGGGAGAACAGCATTTATTTGCCATTTTCATCTGCAGAGGGAAGACAGCAAGGGGTCAGTGTGCCACGCGGATTAATGCCTTCATTTTTCAGCCTGTCTAAACGGCAAGCTGGAATTAATCAGACTGGGAAATTTCCTTAAGAAAAAAATGGGTTTCCTTTATACTGTGCTTATCTGAAAACCAAACCAGAGCAAACACAAACTTATCACAATAATTCTCAAAGCAGGAACACACTGAGACAAAAGAAAATGCACAAACACCCGAAGGTCATGGTCCCCAGAAACCAGCCTGGAAGTGAGTGCAGCTGTGGGTTGACAGGTGTTTCAACTTAACCATGTGCTAAAAAAAAAAAAAATGAGGAAACCCTTTACTCTATATCACATTAGCTAACTATAATGACCAGTGGCCACAGTGGGTAGTCCATTCTTCAGTATCTCCCCAAACCCTGTAGACGTCACTTTCAATAATTTTACCACCATAGAAATGAAGTCCAGAAGAAGATATACCCAAGATTGGGAGTCTTCACTCTGTTTCCCAGGTATTATCTGAGAAAGCTATCTGATCAGGAGGACCCTGTGCTCCCTGACACTGCTGATATCAATCCAGCCCCATCAGTCCCCTCTTTGTTTATTTATCTAGTTAGTATTTAATTTAAAACAAAAAGATCCATCTAGACCCTAGAGATTCAAAGTGTGGAATATTAAAACTGACAATGTGGGGCGAGGTGCCTGTTTATAAAATAACAGAAAGATGGCTCTCGTGTCTTTAGAGATCGCACACGTCACTGCATCCCTAGACATCTCAGATCATTCAGCCAGCTTCTGTCTAGCCATGGCCAGGACAAGGCAGGGGATGAGGAATGGGAGGCAGCAGGGTCTAAGCTGTGTGGTACAGGGTAGCAGAGGTTGCACCAGGTTGCCAAGAGAAGATAAAGAAACGGAGTGCAAACATAGCATGAGCATTGAGAGCAGGTGAATGTGGGAACTGGGCCAAGCTTGGCTATGGGCCAATCCTGCTACAGCTCCACGGCTGCATCTTGCTGTACTTCATGAGAGACTTAACAGGGAGCTGATTTCTCCTCCCAAACCATCTCAATTTATTCCTTTATTTTAAAACTCTTCCTGACTTTGAACATTAAGCATATCGCCCAAGGGCATAGAATGCTTGTTTTTTTTTTTTCTGGCTCAAGTATCTTTAGTAACACAACATTTTTGGTTAGGTATGCCTCCCCCTCGCCCTTTTGAATAAATGTTCTTAGTTGGTATGTTTGTGTGTGTGTAAATATCTCTGTGTGTGTGTGTGTGTGTGTGTGTGTGTGTGTGTGTGTACCACACCTTGTGGAGGACAGAGGATAATCAGTGTATGCATGTGTCATATTTTAACCATAGTAATTATTCACATAAAAATGCCACATTGTATTAACACATTTTGATCTACACACACACACACACACACACACACACTCCTGTGTATGTGTGTGGAAAGGGAGAGAATGGTAAGGGCAGAGACAGAGACAGGGAGGGAACTAACATGGACATTTCCAAGTGTTTGTATCTGGACACATTTTAATAGCTTAAGTTTTAGTTATTTGAGTTGGATATTTGATCTGTTGAAACAAGTGTATGTTCTGCATGCAGACCCAAACCTTCAGTGGCTTAAATACACTTGGAAATTTCTCATTATCGTTAATGCAAGCACAAGTGGGAGTGAGCTCTGGGTCATACGCTCACATGTTGAAGTGTCAGGTCACTGATGTTGGCTGAGATTGCACGCAACCAGTCGGCATAGTCCTGGGCAGTGGGGAACTGAAGGACCCCTGTGCTGGCTCCATCCAGGGCCAGCAACTCAAATGCACTGGACCTGCAGCAGGAGAAAAGACATCAGGGAGGCTGTCAGCTGGAAAGAGAATGACACTCAATCTGGTCTATCCAGCAGGGGCCAGGTGCCTCTAGCGCCTGCTGCCCTATGCTGCCCTGTGACACATTTAGGAAAGAGCAGTCTTAATCTCCCAGTCAACAGATACTACTATACCAAAATGAAGATCCACACTGAATTTCCTCACTAAGAGTCTTTTCTCATTCAATAGGCACAAGAAAGCAGGTCAGATGGGGAAGAAGCTTTGCTCCTGGCTGAGATCTCAGAGTTACTATTTTATAGGCATCTTAGCTCTAGTTATTTTGAATCCCACTCATCACACAGGATCTAACATGCCACCAAACACCAACACATCTGGTGCAGTCTGGGACAAGGATTTTTGAGTGCATGCACTTAGGATTGATAGCAGAGCTCAGGAGAAGCTCCATGTCCTTGCTTCAGTATGAACATGAGGAGTGGTGGACATAAAGCTCACTCAACCTCAGTAATTCCCCTTGTGCAGTCTTTCATACCCATACGTCACACGTTTCTATCTACAGTCTGCACTAAACCCTGTTGTGATACCCTCAGCTGTGAGCTCTGCTAAGCAAGGCGAGGATGCAGGGGAGAAGGACTACTGAGGCTCTTCTGTGTGTGAGCAGCTCTCAGACCAGCTTCCTATGAGTGATCTTCCTTCTTAAAACAGATAACCCCTGACCATCCCCACCGTAATTACCACTTCGCGAATGAGAATGGAGCATTTAGTTATTTCCAGCTGATTTTTCTGCCTGCTGGAATAGGAAGGGAGCGAGATGGGTGTAATTTTGAAAGCTTCACTAGAGGACAAGCCCAAGGCAGAGGTCAGTTTAAGGTGCTGGTGCAGGTGACTGACAGGATGGCTTGGGGAATGGAGCAGGCATTCCCGTCACTCCTTCATGTGGCTGTTTCCTGTTGCTTCACTGTGTCTTCTTGGTGGAGCCATTTGTCCCTCACTCTTTCATTTCTAGGCTCCTTGTTCCCCATGGAGCTACCTTAGACTTGTGCGTTGTATGTGACAAATTATCACTTTCTCTGTCTTGTACCAAACAGCATTAAGAATCTGTCCTTGTGTTTATTTTGGCCACTGCAAGGACACGGGCTTTATTCTGACTCACTAGGAAGTCACTGAGAGGCTCTGAGCAGAGAAATGGCATGATCAGAAATGGATGATAAATTTGCAAACCACTTGTGTTGGAAATGGGCCAAGAGGACAATGAGGGGCATGAGAGAAGACTGTCAACTGCTGGAGTAACCAGGCAAGGAGGGGTGCTTAGGGAAGCCAGCCTGGGGAGGGGGGTGCGGAGGGGAATTAGTCCAGAGACCGGACACAGATCACGGGACAAAGAGGACGCATCAGTGAATACAAAGTGTTTGGCTGAATGCACAGAAATATAGCTGTGCTGTGAGCAGCTGTGCTGGAGAAACTGGACACAGCATGTGGGGAAGGCCAGCCCAGGAACACAGTCTGGGCCATCTGTTTGCTTGTGATGCTTCCCGAGTAGAGCTGGGAGTGGGTGGTGGAACTGTCAAGCGTGGGCACAAGGGACATGCCTAGAAATAGCAAATGTGAGCTGACCACTGTGCAGGGTCAGGCTGTGAGACAGAGAGAGAGCTCAGCCAGGAGCAACTTGGACAGGGAAGCAGCTGGAGAGAGAACAGCAGGGCTGACTGGCAAAGTGGGAGATGCTAACCTTGCATGCTTCCCCCCAAAGGCAGCCCCAAAAGGAAGGTTTCTGCAACAGAAACAACTGTTGGTACTAATGTTGATTGTACACCAGATGTGAAGACTCCTACTGCCCCAAATATAGAAAACATATCTAAGCCAACAGATGTGCAAATCTCAACAAAGAACACTACAAACATGAAGAAGCAAGGCAGTGGGGAGCTTCCAAAAATCAAAGTGCTTCAACTACTAAACACACAGACACTAGAGGAAGTAAGACGCCAGACCAATATTCTATAGATTTCTAGTAAAAATGATCAACAGTCTGAAAGTGGATACAGAGACGGTGATAACTTCAATCTAGAGCAGGTGTCAGAGGAAAATAGACCCGGATTCTACCTCTATTCATCCCTCAGACAAACAGATCCCAGGGCTCTAGTCCTCGTTTGCCAGTGGGGAGGGTACCAGCCACCCAGGGTGATGAGTGAAGGCCTATCATGGTGGAGTAAAGTCTAGCCCTTTGTCTGGATCTGAGTGGAATCCTCAGTAAATAGTGAGTAGTGGGACCAATAGAATTTTGATAGAATTTGATTCTGTTTTTTTGAAAATTATTATGTAAAATATATTTATACATCAGAGAAAACTATTGATTAAGGATATGGGAGATGGCTGGAAATCTGTCATAGTATACTTGAGTTCTCATGTGAAATAAAGGGTCCTGCCTCACTCCAAGCTACTGGAATGCCATACAGAGCCCCTGCTGCATCCAGGTATCCTGAGACCCAAAGCCTTGTGCCTACTCCAGCAAAGCTTTCCCACCCCTAAGATGTCCCTCTCCAAGGACAGGGCTGTTTCCAAGGTAGTTGTTGCAGCCACCTGCATGGTCAGCAGGCCTCATATACAGCTAATGGCCACCTACTCCCACTGACAGCCCATGCAAAGCCCACGTACAGCTGAAGAAACAATTGAGTTTCACGTAGCAACTCCTTCCTGAAGGGTACCCCGTTCCAATTAGGGAGCTCTCTGCATTCTCTGGGGCTGACAATCCAATCTCACTGCAACATCCATATCTGTGTTAGTAACCACAGAATTTGCTCATGTCTTCTTCAAAGGAAAACTTGGTAGATTATCTCAAAGCCAGTCGAATGCAATGGACTGATGCTACAACAGAGTTCAGTAATGGTGGTGGGATAAAAATTGGTCTGTCAATCAAACTCCTCATGTTTAAATATGCATCCTTACTTGCATCATGATTCCTAAGCTTGTTATAGCATAACTTGTTCCACTGGAAGTCTCTTTTTTTTATTGCAGGACCGAATGCAAAATGATGTGCCAATTTCTGAGGAAACCTTCATCAACAAATATATTGGCTTGTTAAAGGGCCTTGTGTACCAGGGACTGCACTGTCTAGATGCTCATGGAGCTGGCACAAGCTATGATTCATCCACACCATACACGCTGCTCAACATAGAAACAACCCTGCGGGTCACTTGTGCTTTTCTGTCTCATTTGGATACTGGCAGGATATAGAAAACAAGTTCCTTAGTCCATGTGGTGCTTAAATTCTGCTCTAAGGAGCCTTGGGTGATATTTGATGGCTAATGTTCTATTGACTTTTACAGAGGTGAGAAAACGAATAAAGAATTTTAGTGGGCACAGTGGGCAGAGGTAGAGGCCTAGTCTATAGCTAGGTGAGACCCTGTCTCTGGAAAGGAGAGGGAAGAGGAGAAAGGAAGAGGAGGAGGGTGAAAAAGGCAGGCAGGAGAGGGGGGGTGAGGGGGGCAGAGGGGGGGGAGAGGGGGGGAGAGAGGGAGAGAGGGAGGGGGGGGGAGAGAGAGGGAGAGAGGGAGAGAGGGAGAGAGGGAGAGAGGGAGAGAGGGAGAGAGGGAGAGAGGGAGAGAGGGAGAGAGGGAGAGAGGGGAGAGGGAGGAGAGGAGGAGAGGGGGAGAGGGGGAGGGGGAGAGAGAGAGAGAGAGAGAGAGAGAGAGAGAGAGATTATATAAACAATAAAGAGAGCCAGCTGCCAGCTACCCTTCCTTTGTAATAAACACTGCATCAGTTTCTAAACATTACAATGGTGTTATCTTCACCCCGTGAAGAAGGTTCTGTTATTACTGAGATTTTGAAACTTGCCCAAGTTTCCTCATAAGGGCTAGGCTAGCAAAGGCAAGGACCTACTGTCACTACCAGGAGAAAGGAGGTGCTTCTGACTCCAGCTCTCTCTTAGCTCTCGATGTCTGATCTGGAGAAATTGTAAGATCCCTGTGCACAGAAACCATGGCAACTGCTGTTTGCTCGAGCACATGGCACATTCTTCCCGACCTCACATTTCATTTGAACCTGGCTACTGTTTTGAGTTTGGAAATACTACATTGGCTATGATGGTCAGTGGCTGTCATTGCCCCCTCTCCTCCCGAGACAGGCCCACAGCTGCAGACTGAAGATGCACGGGAGTCACATTGCTGCCTGGGAATGACAGCAGGAGCTTTGAACAGGGCCTCATCTAAGTAAAACAAAACAGCTCTGTGCCAGGAATTGAACTTTAACCTTCTCAGGATCACACCCTAGCTGAGCAGGAAACAGAAATCATTTGCAAGATACAGCTTGAGTAGTCTTCTCTCAGCAACCACGCATGGAAGAAAGTTCACTCTAGAGAAGGAATCTGGGCAGAAGAGCATCTTTGGGAGAGACTTGGTCTTCAAGAGTGACAGGCCTAAGGTCTGTCAACCTCAGTGTCCTTTTGAAGACTCCACAAGGAGTTCCATTACCACCTCCTACATGTAAGATCAAAGTGCAAAGATGGCAATCTCCTGGGGTCACCAGGACCAGTTGCCATACCTGATCGGGGACTCAATACCCATGGTGAGAGGCATATCACTGATGATGTCAGGCACCTGCCCTGTGCAGCTTTGCCACAACAGCCCCAAGGATTCTGACTATATCTAATGAGCCAGATTAAGCCCTGAGGTCACTTCACACCCTGGGAGAGGTCAGGGCCTTGAGATCCCTCTTTATCTCCTCTCCCAATAAAGGCTCTCTGGCCCTGGTATTAATTTTCCCTGATACGAACCAGTGACTGGATCCTATTCTTTGCCACCGTGAAAGCCCGTCTCTGTGGTTCCTTGATCTTATTGCAAAGATGAGGATACTTGTAAGCTGAGGATAGACAGTAAGATAAAATGACTTTGCCTAGAGCAGTGAGTCAGGAGCAGTGAAGTCAGATGCCTCTGCCACTGATAAAGATGAAAGATCTGTGAGCACAGCGGGCGGCCAGGAGCGCGCTCTGGGGAGAAAGGCACGCACATTGTTATGCTTCCTTCATCTATTATGATTCAATTCTTCCAACTTTAAAACCTCTTCCTATTTGTTTTCACTTCAGATCTTGAAAGCCTATTAAATCTCTCCACACAAAGGAAAGGAGAATCAACTTAGTGTGGAAATGGGAAGACTTGCGATGAGCTTATCTTGCTTGGCTAAGAAGGCGATCTTTGGGGTCTGAAAGTGAAGGCTTCAGTCAGCGCACAGGGCACTAATCCCTTGCAGTTGAGAGAGGAATAATACTAAGAAATAAAAATGAAAGGTTCTACATGGAGAAACTAACATTTGATGCTGGGGGAGAGATGGAGAGTTTGAGGGAGTCGGACATTAAGGGACAAGTTGCAGAAGCATTTTGTTTCTGGGTCTGCATAGACTCAGGTCAGGACAATTATATACAAGTGGTCATGAGCCAGGGTAACAGTGACCTGAGTCCATCAGAATAGTCTCCGTGGCTTCTGTAGGAAATTGGCTCATTTAAGTGTCCATGGAGCAGCCTGGAGCACAGCAGGTGTCAGTCTTCTGTCTGTAAAATGAGGTTCTCTGTAAAGACAGTGCATTGAGAAAGAGACAGCAATCCTGTCACCCGCTTGCTGCTGGCAAGGCTGTGGGGTCTCCTCATAAGCGGAGTCCACACATTCCCAGGCAGACAGCGGCCCTTCCTGGATGGGATGGAACAAGGTGTAGGAGAGCACAAGAAATGCAAAGCGGCTGCCCCACTGCCAAGACATCCAACGTAACTAGCCCACTGTCCTCGGAAAGATGAAGCTTGCTGCTTCCCTCTTCGAATTGCCAACCTGCAGAGGAATGCTAGCCGATGATGAGAGGACCCCAGTACTGACGACCTCCCATGCAGCTTTGACCTTGACTGTCACCGGCTACAATCCTTCATCTCTCCTCTTCCTATTGAGATGTGTGGTGTTCAGGACTCTGATCCTGCGCACTACCTGAAGCTGGTGCCTGAGGCTCACAGGCATTGAAAACACTGCTGTGGGAGGCCTTGATTGCTTGATATATTCTATAAAGAAACATTTTTTTTTTTTTTGGAATGAATGTTTAAACATTGGCACCATCTTTTGCAAAAAAGACCAATGCATTCATCAGGTTAATTGCGACTTGCATCATCCCTTTGCAAAGCATGCTTATTTGCAACATGCCTAATTCTCTTTTGACTCCACAAAGCCCATCTGGTCCTCACTGATTCTTATGTAAAGTGAGTACTTCAAAACAAATGGGGTTTTACTACAAGTTACGAAACAAAACTTCATTGTTATTTTCAGAATCTGGACAGATGGGGCAACAGGACCCAAAGTTGTAGTCTTTGCTTCCTCCTACTCTCTTTCCCTCCTTCCCTTCCTGCCCTCTTTTCCCAGTGTGCAGAAAGAACATGGTCAGTGACTTTACAAAGTCCTTTACAAAGTCAGCATTAAACAAGAGGTGTAGAAATGGGCCCTCCGTATTGGAGAATAGAGACCGTGCCTCTTGGAAAGGATCATTTAACATAGGGCGGTGGGTGAGTGTGGGCTCCCTGCGCTGTTTAGCTTTGTGTATTAGGGTTCTCTAGAGAAGCAGGACCAATAAGAGGAATATATTTGTGTATAGATATCTATTACCAAGGGAAGGAATCAGATTGGCTTACAAGGTTTGGGCTGGATTTGTCCAACAGGGGCTGCACTTTGGAGAGGCTGGGGGCCTGGCAGCTACTCAGTCCATAAAGATGAATGCCTCTTGGCATAGCTTGGAGGATTCTGGAGAACCGCTGGTCTTCAGTCCACAGTGGAAGACTGAAACTGGGTCCCAGTATCAGTAAAGGATGGCAACAGAACAGATGCACTCACCAGCGGAGAGTGAAGGCCACTAGGCAAAAGTAGCAGCTTTCTCCTGAGCCTTTTTGTATCTGGGTTGACACTGGAATGTGACACTCACTCTGAGGTGACTTTCTCCATTGGTTACTCCCTTCTAGGAAGTACCCACATGGACCTTCCAAGAGGCATGCCTCTTTATAGACATGTAGATTATAATCTATCAAGTTGACAATGAAGATTTATTGCTCTTCTTTGGAGACAGTGACTCAAATCTGAATTATCTTATTTCATTTTGGTCTTAAGCTCCTACCACCCCTTACCTGCCTGAGGCACCTCACAGCTCCTCTGCACCCAGTTAGACTTTACGTTGCCTTCACAAAACCATCTCAGGAAGCAGTGATGTGTTCATTTTGCCTCTCATTCCCTTTGTTCAGCAAGAATGAAGCATAGGTGGGAGCACTTGCAAGCAGCCCCAGCACAGCCCCCAGAGGGCAGCTGGGGGGGGGGTAATCCTGCATGCCTCTTGAGGTCTGGAACCCTGACTCTTCTCACAATCCCAGCTCTGAGCTCTCCTCTCGCAGCCCCTCTGCTCAAGTCCCCAAAGGGCTTGGTCATAGTCATACCTGGCCAGTAGCTGTTTCTGAAGCCATCCTGCAAGGGAGAAGTCTCATACCAGGGCCACAGAAGATGGTTTGATCATTGGAGAGTTTCCTCACAACTCAGCACAGTCCCTTAGCTGCAGGACCAGCTCTCTCCTACAAACACATCCACCTAGAGCAGTGGTTCTCAACCCCATGGGTCATGACCCCTTTGAAGGTTGAACAACCCTTTCACAGGGGTTGCCTAAGACCACTTTCAGATCAGATATTTACATCATGATTCATAACTAGCAAAATTACAGTTATGAAGTAGCAATGAAAATAATTTTATGGTTGGGAGCTACCATGACATAAGGAACTGTATTAAAGGTTGAAGCAATAGGAAGGTAGAGAACCACTGACCTAAGGGATACATGGCCAGCTGTATCAGGACCTTCTCGTAGCAGATGCTAAAGGGTCCCAGAGTGTCCACAAAGCCCTTTGGGCTATGGCCCAGGAACAAAGCAGCCCATATGGGAGATCCACATACTTCTGACACTGGTCAGGCCTGTTGATCTTAGTTCCCAGTAGATCTTGGCAGGTCTGGAATTCAGCTCCCATCTATAGTCTGGGAGCAGTTATGTCTAGCCAGAGTTTCATAGGTTGTATGCTACTGTCCTATAATGAATTCTCTATGGCTTAAAGACTTAGATATTAGTTCTAGCTCTTCATAGCTATGTACTGAGACAGGCTTGCCTGTACAAGACTGGCAGGAAATGTTTCCCATAGTGTCCTGCAGGCTCTTGAAATAGCCCTACACCTGGGCTCCAATTCCTTTCATCCACAAACCATAGCACTGTGGCCCACCCAGGAATCTTTCTAGCATTTTATCAGTTTTACCTAGAGACCCAGAGGAAGACATTCCATTCCCTGAACCTGGTTCCAGGCGTGCAGTATAAAATCCCTATCACAAGCCCCACAGAACTCAGTTCTGCGGCAGTCCAATCCTATACAGGATAAAACAGAATGCATGTGCCTTAGAATTCTGATGTCCATCAGCTGTGGCTTCCACTGTGATTAGAGGGAAAAGCAAGAAAACAAAAGAGACTAAATAATTCACGGAGGACTGAAGGGATGCCTCCAGAAACGTGCTGATGGGACTTCCAGATGGAGAGGAAAGGAGCAACAGGCAGAAAGCAGTGTCGGGGAACATCCTGAATCTTGGGAGATATATAGAAATTCAGATTTAGAAAGCTTGGAGTGCCCCAAGAGTAATCAATTCAAAACTGCACAGCCAGCTGTATTAATCAAATTCTCAAAAGGGAGAAGTCTGAAGCAGCAAAAGAGAACAAAAGCATTACATATAAGGGAACCGCCCTCAGATTCCTGGTCAGATTCTCAGGAGAAACCATGCAGGTCAGAAGGGAGTTGGAGTACTGCATTTAGAGTGTTAGAGGAGAAAGAAAAACGCTGCCAAGTGGGAGCACAATGCCTGGCAAGATTGTCCCTTAGACTGAAGGCTGAAGGAGTTTATCACCATGACGATCACAGTAGTGCGAAAAGCATTCGTCAATCTGTTATGAAAGAATGCTAAATAATGCGCAAAAAATGTGCGGACGTGAAAGCTCACCAGCATTGCCCCAGGGTTGATGGCACTTGCCAGCATGCAGCCCTGATAAAAAAAAAAAAAAAAAAAAAAAAAAGAAGCCAGAGAGAAAAGCAGCAAATGCCTGCCTTCGCTTCTGCCTGCTGCCATCTGCCACTGCCATCAGCTTCTTCGTTGTGCCCATGTAAACTAAACACCAGTGACTCTTGAGGGGACTCTTAGCTTTTGCTGCTGGGTGGAACTTCTGGGGCCTCTAGCTTCACGAGCTGAACAGCTACTAGGTGCTATGTCTCTGTAGTGTGCAGGCAGGCTACCCTGTACCAATGTGTAAACCAATCTAATAAATTCTCTTTAACACACACACACACACACACACACACACATTTAAAATATAATAAATATCTAAAGCAGCAACAATGTTAGCAAGTCAAGCCGGCAGGAGCACTGTGGGACATGCTCCCCTACAATTCCTTGTGCAGACAGACCTTTCTCCGTTCACAGAGAGAAGAACTGAAACCAGTATTTGCGGGTGTGTGTGTGTGCATGTGTGTGCATATGTATTTGTGGGCATGCATTTCTCCCCCAAACAAACAAGAACAGTAAAAACATCTAAGAAATTAAGGAAAGGCAACTGAATGCGTAAAACAACTAAAACTTGGTTCTCAGAAAAGATAAAATTGGTAAAAATTTAGAAAGGTTGAAAAAGAGGAGTCTCAAATCAGAAATGAACAAGAAGACATTGCAAATGATCTACAGGAACACAAAGGATCATACGGGGCAACTGGTAACAATTTACACCAACTATTTGGATAATCTAGAAGATTAAGTTAATCTAGAAGACAAGTTCCTGGCAACAGGCTAATGGCCGAGACTGAATCAGACTGAGATAGAAAATCTTAGTGAGACATTAAGGAAGCTGGATCAAGAGTTTTGACTCTCCATCAAAGAAAACGTGAAGTCATGGTTGTATTACTGAGTTCTATAGAACATCCAAAAGAGAAATGACACCAGTACTTTTCAAATTCTTCCAAAAACTAAAAAAGATACAACTCGTCTAAGGTAATTTCAAAAGACCCTTGTTTGTCTGACCCCAAAGCCAGACAGAGAGAAGAATACTTTTATGAGAAACACATGCACATTAGCAAACAAATCTAACAAGTTAATTAAACAATCATTCATGTGGCCAACTGGAATTTGTCCTTGAGCTGAAAGGAGGGTTGAGTACACACGATCAACACAACACACCACGCCAAGAGAATGAAGGGTAAAAAACTGATAACCATTCCAATGGATACAGAAGAAACATTTGACAAAAATCAAACACCATATCATAACTAAAATTCTTTTCCCAACAAGTTAGGTATAATACATACCTCAACAAAACCAAGGAGCATAAAAAAACCCACAGCAAAACATCATACTCAGTGATAAAATGATGAATATTTCTTCCTCTATAATGGGGAACAAGGGAAGGATGTGTATTCTCATTGCCTCTATTTAGCATAGTACTGGAAGTGCAAAACAGCAATCAGGCAGGAAAAAGGGAAACCTACACATACATATAGGAAAGGAAGAAGTGGACTCATCTCTGCTGATGACCTGATCCTATAAACAGGAAACAGTCCAAAGAATTCACACATGCGTTCACACAAGCCACTCAGGCTGATATGCGGACTTGCGACAACTAGAAGACACAAAACCAGTGCGCCTAACGTCCACACTACAAAAAGCAGCCACATTAGGTGCTAACAGCTGCTTGTAATTCCTGTTTTAGGAGATCTGGCACCCCTTTCTGGCATCTGTTAGAACCTACACCCACTTGCTCCCACACTTACAAGAGACTTTATTTTTATTTTAAACTATGCGCACGGATGTGGAGAGTCTGTGGGGAGCGTGTGCAAGGGAGTTGCAGTTGCCTGTGGAAGCTAGAAGATGGTGCTGGATTTCCTGAGCTGGAGTTACAGGTGGTTATATGGGTGCCATGGAACCAAAGTCTTCTGGAAGAGAAGTCCAGGTTCTTCACCCCTAAACCATCTCCTCCACCCCTAACAAAAAATCTGAATTATCCCGATTCAATCATCACATACTGTATGTGTTGAACCATCACACTGAACCCATAACCACATAGATCATTATGTATCAGTCATAAGAAGCCTGAAAACACATACATGCTCACACCACTCGTCACACACTGTAACTCCACACACACACTATAGTCACACCGCACATCAAAAACAGTTCGACCACACACACTATTTCATGACAGACAAGGCTCAACGTACAAGAGGTTCATGCTGTGCCTTTGCTAACTGAAGCTGGTAAGCAGGTCACTGTTCCCTGTATCTGGCTTGTCTCAGAACTCAAGCAAGGAGCCCAAACCTCTCAGCCTTCACAGATCTACCTGGAAACTACTTAATTATTGGGGCTCCCAAACTAGTTTATTGAACACAGGAGCTGGCCTAACCCTCTTACTTTTACTAATGAAGAAAATGAAGATCGTTGAGCTTAGATGGGTTTTCAATATCTAGTAGTATACAACCTTTAATAATTGAACCTATTCTGCTGACGTTTAAAGCTGAAGACATAATTTCTTTTTGGACAATTTTCTGAGTATTGATAATTGCTCTTGCTAAAAGAGAGAACAGTTCCTGTTTTGTTGTTTTGTTTTTGTGTGTGTGTGTGTGTGTGTGTGTGTATGTGTTTTTTTTTTCTATCAGCCACTCCAACTCCTGTATCCCTTTCCTCTTGTCCTTCAACACTTCCACAAATGCTACCCTACGGAGACAGCGCCTGTGCTTGCCAACAGCGCTATCAGACACTGAAGCAGTGGATGGAATTGGCACAACGTGGGGGTCACCCGACTTTCCCACAATGCTGAGTTCGTTGCCTTTGCCCCCAAGTATCAGGTTCACCAATTATTCCCACTTCCAACATCAGTCACGTACCTGAGCTTTTCTGTTCCGGCTTTGTACCTGGAGATCCGAGCCATGGACAGAGGGACTGACAAGGTGTCTAGCCAGCGCTTCTCATACTTTGGTTCATTAGCTATGGGTGAGGAAGGCGAGGATGGAGCCTGTGCAAAGGAAGCAAGAGCCAGTCAGTCATCCCGGGACCAGTCAGAACACTGTCCTCCAGAGAGGCTTATGCGCAGCTGAGGTGCCCATCCCACAAAACTCAGATTAGCCCATTCCAGCTGGTGGAAACATCCAAGATAACTTCTCAGAGATCTGGGCAGAAAGGAGCACTCATACTCGAATACAAAAGCTTTCAAAATGTTTCTGACAATATAGTACATAAAAGGAAAGAAAGCCAAAGGAGAGGGTGATTAGAGCTGCACGTGGAGGAGAACCTCACCACCATGACGGCTCTTCCTTAACTTAAAAATGTGGACCCTCAGGGGGAAGTGGGTAAAAAGGAGCTGGTTGATGTCAGAGACCCGGTAATGTGGGGGAAAATGAAATTGTTCTACCAACAACAAACGAATCCCAGTTATGAGATATATTTCTGGGCCCAGGTCAGGCATGGTGGGTTTTGAATTTTTTATTAGACTTTCAGAAAGATGTGAAGTCACACCTTTTCCCAACCCACGAGAGACACAGTCCCTATTGGGGTGACTTCAGTTCTTCCCACTTAAATTTTCAGGCTCTGTAGATCCTCAAGTACAATAGGCATCTTTGAAGGAAGCCATGATAGAACTTTTGGTATGGGTAAAAGTTGACCGAGAAAATGTTGTTATAAAATGCAAGTTAAAAAAAAAAAAAAACATGGCACCTGCTACAAAATTAACAACCAACATCAACCAAAAACAAACAACAACAAAAACAGCAAAAAAAAAAAAAAAAAAAAATCAAGTCCCTGGATCTAGAGAGGGTAGGAAGCCAGGCAAGCAGCCAGGCTGCACTAAGGCACTTTTGATGGGCGGTGTCCCCAGAAGGAGGGTGTCCAGGGCCAGATCTGAGGCCCATAGAGCAGGACTCTCAAGGGTAGGGACACACTTCAATCTGGGGTTGGCCGTGTGTGCCTGCCCAATTTAGAATCACTGTGGAGTGAGGTCCATTCTGCCTTCTTACCATCTCCTTTCTTGAGAGAGAAAGTGTGTGTTCATTGTGAGCGACCTGGCCTATATCCTTTGTCAAGTAGGAGAAATGTAGCTTCTCGATTGGTTTCCAGTGTTCAAGTGAAGATCCTCCTTGAGGATCACACTGGGAACCCAAGCCAGGAGCCTCACCAGCCAGATTTGGTTTTGGTGAAGTCACTTGGTTCCACTTGCCTGGGTCCTAGGGGATGTGGGAAGTAGACAAATGCTTTGCCAACAGGAAGGCAGGCTATGCACTTGTAGCAAAAGTGTAATTCCCCTGGGATGCATGCACACACGTGTGTTGGTCTGCCATGTGGGATAGGGCTTGGGCATGAAGAGGCCTTATTGGCCATGAAATAGCACTAACTAACTCACTCTTGGGCACTGCAGACAGCAAGGAAGCTCCAAACACCTTAGGGACCTGCTGTGGAGAGCTGTCAGCACAGTGGCACCCTCCAGAAGGCTGGACTCCGAATAGCCTCTGGGGCAGCCATTCTAAGCAGATACATGCAACCTTCCAGCCCTCCCCAACTTGCAGATTCCTGAATTAAATAAAACACTGTATTAAGGAAGAGATGACCAGAACGAAGTATAAATCCAAAGACCAGACACAGCAGCAGTGACATAGTAATTATGAAGAAACAATTGGATTTGTCTCCTTGCATTGTATCAGAAAGGGTCACACACCAGAGAGGCCCTGCCGGACTTCCTGCTTTGCATTCTCAATCAGCTACTATGCTCTGATACTTATTCAGGAAGTAGGAAACAGGTTTTGTTGGTGAAAAGAAGAATGTGCTAACAAGAATAGTAACTCTTGGGACCTGTGCTTTTTCCTTTGAGCACATATGGATTAACTAAAATATTTTAGATTTCCTTCTCACCCCAACAATCCAGCAGGTTGAAAACTATGCTCACAGTTATGAATCTTTAGGATAAATTCCCACAATTTCAACAGCATCAGGCTGAGCCAGCCACTGAATGCTAGATGAGATGGCCCCGGTACCCTGGACCTGCCTCCGTGTTGGCAAAGGCATGTCCTTTATCCTGAGACAGTGGCTTCTATAAACAGTTGAGAGACATTTATCTACCGGGGATGGTGAATGGCAACATCAAAATGTCACATGGGAGGTTGTGACAGCCAGAGGCACTCTGAAACTGTGATGAGAAAGGTAACAGACGAATGTCCAAGGATTCCCCTCTCTGGATACTCAGTTGAATGTTCAGAGAGTCAACTGCACCTCCACTCCAAGCACAGGGAACTTCAAAGGCAACCAACGTGACAGCTGGCACCTGTGTCTCTGACCCCTCGGTGACCTTCCCTACATTTGCTCTGTGCGTTTTTGTCTGAGGATTCAGCTAGAGGATGGAGAGCCTGTCCCTTCTGGCTCTCCTGTCACCCCGGCAGGCTGTTTCTTCTTTGTCACAGAGTCCAGCTGAGTCAGAGATCTGCACCTGTGCCCTTGCCCTTTAAAGTCAGCAGATTAGCACATTGTTTCGTTTCCATTGTCCCAACACAGACCCCTAGAGGGGCGCTTTCCTGCGGCCTGCCTTACTGTCAGGGCGGGCAGTCTCCAGCCACCAGTTCCTGTTGCTTGAAAGCAGGTGCCTAACTTTTTTCAACTTAATGCTTTTTAAACTGCTGCCTCCTGTCCTTTGGAATCTTCTCGTCTGACAATCGTGCTACCCAGGAAACCTGGGTTGGCCAAGCCATTTAGATTTCCATATCTATGCCTGACAATATGTGGCATATTGACTTGAAAAACCTCACTGTGCATATAAATCACATAGGCAATTTCTCAAAGCCCTCCAGCCATTTTCAATGAAATTCAGTTTACTGGTGTTGAATATAACCCTGGACTCTTCTTTAAGTATCCAGGTAACCTTGACACTGCAGTTTGGTCCAGCACTGTGGGATGCTGGCTTGGTGCATTATCACTCCTTGTGGGATCCTCTACTCCTTATATCTTGCTCTGATATAAAAAGAAAGTTTGTCTCCAACTTCCTATGTTGTGAGTTGCTTAAGCATCCTTTAATGTAGCATTAAATTTGTAAACAAAATTTGAACTCAATGTTCCATTCATTAGAATAAAATGCAATGCTTAAAAGTGTTTAAAATAATCTCACCTTGGATATGAGCATCAGCCTGAGGTCTGGCTGGAAAAGCTACAACAAGCAGACATAGCCATGTGACACCTGGTACCTTGCCAGTAACTCATGTCCTGCCCTTACTTCACCTGAACACATTCTTTGACTTTCTGCCATACCTTTGTGCTGTTCAAAACACTTAGCACTCACAGGTAAAGCTCAAAAGTTTCTTTTTATAATGCTTATTTATATGAAATCAGTTTTAAGAAGCACTGCAGTAGACAAGTGCCCGGGGCTTGCTAATGGTTGCATCACGGATATCCTGACATAATATGTAGTACAGTTTTTAAAAATTATTTCTCAGTAGAGATTACCAAGAGGAATACATGCAAAGTGTCAGTTTGAACCCAAACAAAATGTCCCAACACACCTTTTGGTATGGTGTATATTTCTCCCATGAAACTCATTATAAAGTATTACCATATCTCAATGTTGTTTGTCCATAACCACAGGATGATTTCAGCTCGTAAAGAATGTTTTGATCAATAAATAATCACTAAACCCAGGACAAGAGTCTGTCTCTAGCTGTGTGGACACTTCATGTTCAATTTAAAATAATAACGGCTGCTCAGGAGACAAAACCTGCCTGTGGGTCTCAGCTTGCAATTTCCATCCTCACAAATCCTGCTGGGGCTGCAGGCCACTGGCAACGTGATTTTAGAGAACAAAACTACACAAACATAATAAAAAGAGCAATATTTGACCGCAGCAGAGAGAAACTGATGACCCCAGGAAAGCCCTGGTTCAAAGGAAAGCTGTAAGACACTGTCCCTGTGTACAGTTAGTGCTGTTCCCAAAGGGACTTGGTTTACTCTGTCCTTAAGGGAGCTGTCATTTGTAAGCACCCGAGAAGTATTGAAATATTTCCGTGCGAACTCTCAACTACTGCTATACCTAATGTCTGTGCAAGATTACGGGGGACGGTGTTCGAGGTGTGGCTGGGAAACCCACACCAAGGGGACAAAGGCGATGCCTACTCCTTGCCAGCAACTTAGGTCCTTCCTTTACTTCTCATGGGTACGGCCCGCTCTAGCTTTACCCAAGTCTAATTTTCCGGTTTATAGCATCTGACAAAGAAAGAATAATGGGAGATTAAGAAAAAAAAAAAGAAGAGTGTAGACAACCCTGTTCTACTAGATTTGAAGATACTTCAAAACCATTTCCTGACATGGAAGAGATGGCTGCCAGGCCTCCTGCCTTGTTAATCCTAGCTCTGTACACACTTGGTCCTGGGGAAACCTGGCCCTGTTATACCTGACTCCATCAACATCGGCCCTCTGCACATCTGGCTCCTTGGACACCAGGGCTCTGCCTACTCCCTTGACTCCATGCTGGGAAGTCAGCCTGGAGGGGTTCCAGGGCCCAAGGCCATCCAGAGTCCCCATACTTGCAGTCTGCAGCCAAAGCTGCAAAACACAAAAGAGAGCAACTGCAAAGTCAAAGTCCTAATAAAGGCACAGAGTTATTTTGCTTTCATGTCCTCAGAGGTATTTCTGTGAATAGGAGTTTAAACTGTGAATCATGCTGAATTGGAAGCATGCTGTGAATGGTGGATTTGCTACCCTCTCCGCCTGCCTTAGCAAATTCTTAGGATGCTCTCCGGCAGAAGACACCAAGGATGCACAAAATGGGCTTTCTTTCCCACAGTCGAGAGACATTTTGTTGTTGTTGTTGTGATAAAAGTAATATCCAGGAAAAAGGAAAAGGGGGGCATAATATATTTTGGCTGCTTCAGAGCTTCTGGTCCGTGGTTGGCCACTGCTGTGGGCCCGACGGGGAGGGGTCTGAGACGCTGCAGTGGGAGTCGGTGGCGTTCTATATTAGTTACTTTCCTCGTAACTGTGAATAATACCTGTCAACTTGTGGGAGGGAGGGAAGATTTATCTTGGTTCACAGTGTGACAGTACAGTCTGTGATGGTGGAGGAAGCATGGTGGCAGCCACAGCTTGCCACTGGAGCAGTAGGCCCACTGTATCCAGCAGTGAGTGGCCTGGCTAGAGCTTCCACAGACCTGTGTCTGCCAGCTATGTAAAAAAGGTTCCACAACCGCCTCAAACAGCACTGCCATCTGAGGACAAAGTTTTCAAACACACGAGCATGTCAGGGTTATTTCACGTTCAAACCCTAACGTGGAAGCAAGCTGCCGACTGGAGGGCATCCTGTGTGACAGGAAGGGGCCAGGACAAGATACACCCTTCAAAGCCATGGCGACCATTTTCAGTCAGGCTTCATCTCTTGGCTCCCACCACTTTCCAGTAACATCATCCAGATTGTGACTCTGTCAACAGGCTAATACATTTATTGGGTGATGATCAAACTGCCTTTCATTGCCTGGATCCAGCATCTGGGGACCTTCCTTATAGGACTGTTTTGAGGAATACTTCATATTTAAACCATAACAGGTAACTGAAGCCCACTCCTAAATGCAGTGTATAAAGTAAACTCATTTCCTACTTTTCATATTAGGCAGGAGCTTCCATAAACCCAAGACAACTCCACGGCAGCCCTCGAGTGACAACTAACATGGAGTGCTCACCACAGTCCACTTTTCAAACCAACATTTAAAGTACATTCTGCTCAGGCAAAAAAGCAAGTCGCAGAAGGGCCCTTAAAGGCCTTTGCTTTCAAATTATTTTCTGACAGCAGTTCTCTGCCTTCTGAAGTTTTCCTAATAGCCCTGGTACCTCCGAGGTACCCATGAGATTTCAGAGTGGGGCAACTGCCTGCTCCGGTATCACCTTTCTTGCTTTACGGACCTGAAAACACAGCTCTGGTGTCACCTGGAGTGATCTGATGTCACATGGAGTGATGGTTAATCTTGACTGTTAACTTGATTGGATTGAGAGTGCTGAGCTATTATTTAGCTATTATTTAGTGTGTGTGTGTGTGTGTGTGTGTGTGTGTGTGTGTGTGTGTGTGTGTGTGGAGAGGTTCCCAGTGAAGGTTACCAAAAGGTGGAAAATATGTCCTGAATGTGAGCAGTTCCAACCCACAGGCAGGGCAGAGATGACATAATAGGGTAAAAGGAGAACTCAGGTGATCTCTCCGTGCACACTACCTGCGTAATGTGAAGCTCAGTTCTAACACAAGCTTCCTGCTATGATGAAGACTGAAACCTCTGAGGCGGTGAGCTAAAACACATTAACTTGTTAGCATCAGGCATTATGTTAAAGCGCCAAGAAAACGAACATACATGGACAGTTACCATGTGAATGTCAATACGATTTTCCCACCAAGACCATCACTCTCACTCTTTCCAGATCTGGACTCCAAACTCGGTACCTGTCCAACTTTGAATGTTCACGCTCCCTTCTCTGTGGGGTCCTGGTGAGATGAGCCCCAGCTTTTTACCACTTGGGCACGTCATCCCTGAGATACTTCCTTTTAGTACTGATCTCCCTCACACAGGTACTGCTCCAGCCTCCATGAAGAGTTACTTCACATGGGCTAGCACAGAAAATTGCTCGGCACAGAAGCTGCCCCGTGGCAGCTCCGCCAAGGAACAGTGTGCAGACCCTAAGCTGTCCTGGATAAGAGCAGGCCACTGAGTTAGTACACACTGCTTCAGGGAACCTCTGATAAAAGATAGGCAACAGGCACAAAACCCCAGTGCAGGGCAGGAACCCTACTCCTCCTCTCCTCAGGAAAGAGAGTCTGGCAGCTCCTCTCAGGATTCCTGTGAACAGTGAGTTTATGATTTTCCCTTTCTTGAGAGGCATGACCGGACAGGAACAGCTAGGCCAGGATGCTCCAAGTCAAGAAATATAGTTCCATTCTGAGTTACTGTGTCAGGTGACCACCCCTTACTCCTAATCGTCCCAGTGCCCATTATTATCTGGGAAAAACCCCCTAGAACAGGAAGCAGGCTGGAGCGGGGGTATCAGTGAAGGTGATTTTAACAGCTGGAGGAACTGGAATCAATTCAAACATAATTGCACCCATGTATTCACACAGAGATGAGAAAACAGGAAGCTCTGGGAGTCAAAGGGAGCTGCCCCCACCTCTGATGCCTGGAGGACACTCAAAATGCAGAGAACGACGGGGAAAGGGCGGCCAGAATGTACCTCCTGCTCAGCAGATTTATCTGGACATCTGCGTTGTACTCCACTAAACAACACAGATTTTGGAAATTATCCTTATCTTATTAAAATAGGGACCTTAAACACAAATTACAGTGATTTTAAATGTGAATTGATCTTGTAGTTTGAATGTGAAATGTCTCCTATAGACATTCAAATGTCTTGAATGCTGAGCCCCTGGCCTGTGGTCTATTATGAAAGATCTGGAATCTTTAGGAGATGGGGCCTTGCTGGGTAAGAAGATCACTAAGGAGGTCTTTGAAGGTTGCATCCAAGGCTCTGGTCTACAGCCTCTGCCTCCTGGTCTGTTATGGTGTAAGGAGCCTCTACCACTTGCACGGCAGCCACGAACTCCTCCATGCCTTCCCCTCGTGATGGGCTGAAATCCCTCTGATACTGTGAGCCAAGTAAACTTTCTCTCCTTGGAGTTACTTCTCGGAGGTATTTTGTCACAGTGAAGAGCAAAGTAACTTGTTTTTATGACCCGTTATACATAGGTCTCATTTTATAGGGAAAAAGATAGACATCACCTGTACTTGTTTAAAAATAAAATAAAGCCATGTTCTAATGTGGTATTGGAAAGTATTTTTCCTGCTAGATCTAAACATGTAAACGGTATAGTCACATCTCAGGTTGGATCTTAGTCAAATATAATATGGACCTTTGAGCTTCAAACTCTTCAAAAAGAGAACTACAAATAGTTCTCAGGGGGCAGAGGTGTAAGAGTGAGAGGTGAGCAGCGGCTAGACTTAAAAGTCTGCACTGACTCCTCCAGCTTAGGAGGAATGGATTTTTTTTTTTTTTTTAAGAAAGCACTTTTTAATAACCAGGTAATGAAGACTGCTGTCAGTATGTAATTTAAGGTAACTACTTGATGTCGGAGATGATGGCTTATTTTGACTGAAGCACTACAGCCCCCTTTGAGCACTATTCATCGTAGATCTTACATCTTTCTTATTTTGAAAACAGAGATTCCCTGCTTCACTTCAGGGAAGAGGCACACTCTATCAATCTTGTCGTGACTGCGTTATGGTAAATTTTACCACAGTAATTGCTCACCTTCTGGTTTTATTGTCTTGTTGAATGTCACTATCATGCCATTGTCAGCCACTGGTCACTTCTCCTTTCCTGCTTTTATGAGGTCTCCAAACCGTGTCTCCCCATACAGAGAGCACACTGCTATCTGATGTCTTCTCTACCTTCAGGTGCATCTTGGAGGAAGCAGGACTGAGATGTCTATCTCAGGTCCTTCTGCACAGTGCAAAGGTTAGAGGCACCAAAGCACAGACCACAGTGCGAGTGCTCTGCGGACAGTCATGGACTTTCTACTGTCATGGCTGACACAGGGCTCTTCAGTGATGGTGGAAATACAGGACTGACTCTGAGGGTCCCAGTTCATCAGTGACTCCTGCACCTAGGGTAACTCAGGTCAACAGCCATTAGAGCCATGTGCTTCTCTCTGCTGACTTGCCTCAATCAACTGTCAATATGTTACCTAGGCTCTCTTCAAACTCCTGAGCTCAAGTGATTATTCTGCCTCTGCCTCCTGAGTGGGTGAGACTGTAGGTGTGCTGCTGTGCCTGGCTCAAACTAATTGTTAAACCCTAAGAGATGGCTGTGAAAATTAGGATGCTGTTTGTCTCTGGGCCCAAGGCTGGGGATGTGACTTGTTTGTTCTTTGTTAGCTACAGAAGCCAAATTTTAAATTCCTAAAAGCTACTTAAGCTGTTAAAGGGAGAAGTTATGGCATCTTGTAATAACATGAACAGACATGAGTATTTCTCCCTGGGTTCTACCCCAATGTGAGGGTGTTATGGGATCTACTATAAAGCACACTTTAAAACTGATTTTGGGATGCCAAGATTCTACGTCTGCACTAAGATCTCTGTAGCTAAGAAGCCCACCTACTCAGAAGAATGCTGCTCTCAGCATTAGCAGGCAGGCTCAGGGAGCAAGTGCTGTGGTTGTGATGTCTCCTTTCCTTTGTCCAGTTCTAGGGTCTTAGGATAGGGGAGGTGAGATGCAGGATTAAACTTAATGGCAAATATCCAGTGCTCATGCTTCCTTGATGTTTTCTATGAATTTGGGAACAAACTCTCACTGTTCCCCTTTCGTGTCTGTCTCTGCAAGTCTCCGAAATACAACTTGAGTCCCTATTGGTAAGTTTGCCTGAAACCCAGAGGCTGCTTTGGATTCTACCACAAAATAAAGACTAGTGTTTGCTTTCTATGCAGCTGTGAACTATTGTTTTAAGGTGTCTTAGTGGGTTTAAGGACAAAGACCCCACACGGGAGGAAATGTCAGTGGAACTGACTCTTATTCCTGTTTCCGTTGTTTCTTCCAGAACAACTGCGGATGCTTCTGCTGTATCACGGACAGTTTCCCCCTCAACCCAGGGCCTTCAGGATTGGAGTTCCCAAGGCATGAGGTCAGGGGATTGCATGTGCTTACTGTGTGGCTGCAGTGTCCATTCAGGTGCAGGCCACTGTCAAAGAGAGGCGACGAGGCCCTGCTGCTGTGGTCACTGGATGGCCCTGGGGACCCTGAAACAAAATGAGAGGCGTTCATTCCAGATGTGGTTGTCAACTACATCATGTGTAACTATATGACTGCAAGGTAGCTAAACACACAACTAGAGCCAACAGTTCACTGCTAAGCCCTCTCAGAGATGGGAGACTGAGGTGGGGTGTGACTCTACGGGCTACTCTATTAGCCAGAGGTTTCCCTCAGTTTCCTAGGATCTGATCTCCCAATCAATGGTCCTAGTGCAATCACTTGCCTAACACATCATAAGGCACTATCAGGATGCAGAGCGGGGCTGCGACTACAATAGGACCATGTGCCCTTGCAGTCTCTCATTCCACCCCGTTATTATGGTATCTTCCCTCAGAATTGCTAATTGGTGGATGGCATTTAGTCTCTCATTGCTGCAGACAGGCAGCATAAGAATGTAGACATTGCAGGCACAGAAGGGATAAATAACCCTGTGTCGGTCAAACTCCTGCAATCACCGCTGTCATCATAATCATCTATGAAGAACTGAGTTCAAGTTCCTTTGGGTATTGTTTACAGATGCAGCGTATTGGCTTATGCAAAGACAAAATAAATGCGGCATGGGTACCATTCATAGCCATCCCCGCTTTACAGATTTGGGGACTGATAGAGCTTCCTACTGTGTCTTTTGGCAGCTATTATGGGAGATGATCTGACCCAAAAAGGTTTTCCCAGGCTATAATGGGAAGGCTCATCCTCAGCACATCTGACCCAGCCCAGAGAAAACAGGTGAATAGCCACAACCCCCTCTAAGAACAACCCTGCAACCAGCTTTCACACAAGTTCGACAATCAAGTTAAACCAGTAATTTCATTAAGAGTCATTAAGAGAAACTTGGGGCCATTCACTGGAGGTCCCAAGGGCAGCTCCAAGAGAAAGACTGTACCTGTGTCTACCCCTAGTCCCATTATTTTCTGGACAGATGTAAGTGTGGGTAGATCCTGTGTGTCAGTTCTTCCATTTTTGTGGTGATGTCTCATAAAGGCAGATGGTTGGACACCGCTGCCTGACTGACAGACTCGCAGAGAGGCTGAACATCTGGCAGCACATAAGGAGCACTCTAGAATACATGAGCAGAGAGACAGCCCCTCCAGAGTAAGCCTTCTGAGCCCTTGGAATGCAAGCAGAAGTGCTAAGGACAGCACAGTGGCTGGCTTATTGCCAAGTAGCTGCAAACCACAGTGAGGATGTAATGCCACCAGGAGAATGAAACAGGAAGGCAGGACCCTTCCCTACCAGCCACCGGCAGGAAAACACAGCGAAAAGGCAACCAAGAACGAAGTGAGCACTGTCCTGTATGTCAGTACCTGGCCATGCCATCTAATTGCTAAGACTGTGGCGAATTGTCAGCGCTCCTCGGTGCACATGGACACAGGGTGTCTAGTGGCAAGACAGCTCTGAGGCTGACTGCTCACCTCCAGTGCACGTCTGCACCCCCTGACATGCATAGCCCAGCAGTCGGTGCTCCTTCCCACCTACACCGTATCTGTGAGTACTACAGAGCACGTCACCATTAATTCCTACATGTGCTAGGAGACTTGAGAACATTTGCCTTTTTTAAACAAACCATACCAACAACTGAGTATTTCTCTGCTCATTTACTCCCCCAGATACACACAGTTGCTACCCAGTCTTTTGTTGCTTTCCACTATAGACTTTTGTTTGTGCAATAGCATACGGTCTGTATTTGGTTTTTTAGCTTTTCTATGTACACTTAAGGACAGTCCACGCACTTTCCAAGTTCTTTCATTTACATCCAGAATCAACTTGCCATTATTTGCATGAACGATGAAAACCTTCTGAACTGTCCTGTACCCCCCTAAAGATCCCAGGGTGATGCTGTTGCTCTGGTGACACCGGACAAATGCCACTGTAAACTACAGTCTGAAGAAGCGATGGGTAGTGAGTGAAGAAATTTAAAATTGATAGTATTTTTGTAGACACTGGATTCCTATTAAATAATTTCTCAGTGACTGTGAGCTTTTCTCCTGCATCCCCGAAGTAAAATTTGAATAGATCCAATATTGTCCTGTTTACCACCAGCACATCCATTTTCAAAAGCTGGTCAGTGTTAGAAATGTTGTGGTTTGGTGTGATACTGTGTGTGTGTGTGTGTGTGTGTGTGTGTGTGTGTGTGTGTGTGTCACGTTCATTTGCGAGGTGCATGTGTGTAGAGGGGTGCATGCCTTATGTGCGCATGCCTGTGGAAGTCAGAGGGCAACTTCATCTGTTCTTCCATAAGTGCTTCCCAGAGGTACCTTTCACCTTGTATTTGAATCGGGGCCTCTCACTGCCTTGAAGATCACCAAGTAGGCTAGGGAGCCCCAGGAAGCCCTCCCTCTGTTTCTCCTGCACTAGGATTACAGCTGTGTCCCTCCGCATCTGGCTGTTTTTATGTAGGTTCTGAAAAATCAAACTCAGGCCTTTGTGTTTTCAAGACAAGTACCTTATTGACTAAGCTATTACCCCAACATAGTATTTAGCAAATACTAATTCTATAAATAGTTGTTATCGAAAATAAAGAAATACATTTACAATCAGTAGTTATAAATCTCCTTCCTTCAAGTGCTGAACTATCATCTGTCAAAAGTTCTAAGGCTGAAATGATTAGACACGAAACAGCAGGGCCATGGAGAGAAGCATCTGGCAGATACTCTAAGCCAAACGTGGCATTACCACAGGACCCAGAATCCCCTTCTCTAAGTAGAGACTTACAAAGATGTCCAAACAAAGCTTGTTGATGAATGTTTGCAGGAGCACAATTCATAACAGCCCAGAAATAGAAACGAGGGTCCATTAGCTGAGGAGTGGATGGAGCAATGCCCTACATCCATATAAAGCAGAGCTATGCAGCCATAGCGGATGCATGCTGCTTCACCGATGAACTTTGAAAGCATCACACTAAGTGGAAGGAACCAAAAGCCAAGGTCACAAATTGTATGGTCACTTTGATACATATTTCCAGAAAAGGCAGATCCACAGAAGGAGAAAGCAGTGACTTTTGGAGGCTGGGGGTGGGGAATAGGTGCTGACTGCTAGCTTGTGGTTTGATCAGTAGAGTGTCAAGAAATTTAATCAGTGGTGATGGTGTATAACTCGGTGAAATACTAAGACAATGAGCAGAGTCTATCTGTATAAAAACACCAAGTGTCTGCGAGTCTGGAAAAAAAATATACAGGTCTGTTCACTCAGTCTCACTGGATATTTGTTTTCCCATTGATACCAATTTAAGAAGTGCTGAAATGGACATTTTCTTTACCAATCTGTCAGGATGTTTTTCTACATCAGCAGTCACCTCTGTGGGACACATGTTGCTTCAGACAAGCACACAACCCAACAGTCTGCTCAGGCAGAAGCATTTTTACCTCAGTGATGTGTATTCACCAGAGGCCGTTTTGCATGGATTTATGGAATTATTATGACCTTTGTGTTTAAATTTTCATAGATACCAGGATTCAACAGTTTTAGATTGTAAAAAACCATATAAAAGGAGAGTGGACATTTATAGAATTAATGGAGAACTCAGCATCCATCCCTGGATGGATGCTCCAGGCAATGGGACTCACAGCAGTTCAAGGTGGGTCTAACCAAAATGGCTGAGCTCTGCACAGACCCTCAGCAAGGGGCTCACAGGAGTTCCTAACAAACTGAAAGCTATGCATCAAGCCCTCAGATTCCAGTCAAGCCTGTGAATAGAAATTACTTTAAGGTTCCCAGGATTCAAGACCTCTTCTATTCTTCAAGGGAAATGACAGTCTTAGAGCCATGGTGGCCATTCTTCTTCAAGAAACAGATTTTGAAATGTTGGTGGCTGTCAGTCCACTGCTCATATTACACTAGGCTTATCAGCCACCAAACACTCACCATCTCTCTCTAGCAAGAAAGGTTACCAACCTTTAATGGAAGTTAAGAAAAGCTGTGCAAGTGTCCCGTTGTCTACGTGGTCCCGGCGGTTCAATGGACCAGGCTATAACTATCCCTCGCTTCTAGTCTCAGTACACAGGCACACCCAGAACACACAGGCAAGTCCATGCAGGAGGTGATGGACTCACTTGGAGGTAGGCTGCTATACATGAGGCTCTACTTATGGAAGAATAAGATGGAAACAAATGTGCAGCACTACCACCAATCTCCCACATTCCGAGGAACAATGTACAGCCTTTCTTGTACACAGCCTTAAAAGCCCCCATCACTTCCAATGAGGAAATCTCCACCATCCTTATGTGGTCTGGATACATGTGCCCCAAAGGCCATGTGCTAAGATGCTTGGTCTCAACTTGTGGCACTACTGGGAGGCAGAGGATCTGTTAAGAAGTAATGCTTACAGAGAGTCTAAATTCGAGGTCCCCATCAAGTCCCTCCTCTCAGAGCTTGGAAACCCCATGAAAGAGGAGACAGGAAGTGTGTAAAAGCCAAAGGAGTTGGAGGACACCAGGAGAGCAAGGCCTTCTAAGTCAACATGATCAAAGCTCATATGAACTCACAGAGACTGAAGCAGCAAGCACCGACCTACATGGTCTGCACTAGGTACCCTGTGTATATATTACAGCTTTTAAGCTTAATATTTTTATGAGACCTCTGAGTGTGTGAATGAGTGGGTCTCTGACTTTTGTGCCTGCTCTTGGGGCTCTTTCCTCCCTGTTGTATTGTTATGTCCAACTTCGACATGAAAGGTTTTTTTTCTTTTCTTTATCTTATTACATTTTATTTTGTTATATAATCTTGGCAAAAGATGAAGAAGGAAGAGGGGGAGGAGGAGGAAGGGGAAGAGGATGAAGATGATGGTGCTTAGCGGGAAGAACTCAGGTGATGTGCCCTTGGCACCCGAGGCCTTCTTTATGTCTGTCTCTTTGCTTCCTGACCACCAATATAAGCAGTTCCTTCCTCCATGCATCCCTGCTGTGGTACGCTGGGCTCCCATGGGTCCAAAGAGACAGGGTCAAATGGTCACGAACTGAAACCTCTTCAACCCTGATCAAACCAGAAAACCTCCAAAGAGTTAATCTCCCTAGTGTTTTGTTATAGCCACAGGTCAGAGAAACATAGGCCTCTTCTTTAAAGCCATTTGCCCCCAGAGAGGGCAGACATTTTCTGTACCATGGTCCATGTGCCACCACATCCACAGCAATGGGATTGGCCATCACCAGACCCCACTCTGCTGGCCATATTTCCACTTACAGAACCTTGGTCTACAGCCAATGGGCCATGTTTCCCGAATCAGTTTTCCAACTACCCAAAACCTGGTCCTGACTTCACTCTCTGAGTTGATGGAATTGGTCAGGAAGAGGGAATGCTGAAAAGTACTATTTATAACACCAGAATGTTTTTTATATTTACCTTCTTTTATCACTCTACTGTGTTCTTGTTTTTGTGTGTGTGTGTCTCTCCCCTCCCCTCATTTAACAGCTTTGCGTCTTCCATTTCAAACCTCCCTGGTAGCACTGATAGAACACTGAGTCTGGCATCCTTGTGCCCTTGCCGCACCGCTGAGTGGCTTGCAGAAGAGCGCTCATCCTGACGTGTGGTAACTCAAGGAAGCTGGAGTCACCTGGTGTCTGAGTGTTGGAGCACAGGCATCACCACACCCATCTCCGTGCACATGGGAGCGTTCCTAGCATCCCCAGGGCATTCCACAATGGCAGCTGCGATCCTCCTTCTAGTCTTTGATCTGTGTCTGATATCTACTCATGCCTCTAGGATCCTCCCATTTGCACATGAAGCCCTTCCTCGTCCCCTTCCACGTCATCCCTGGATCACTATAAACTTGCCATCTGCTACTCTTCCTCTGTTTCATAGAGATGCGGTTCCCCAAAACAACAGTCAGGTAGCAACTCTTATCCACGAGTCTGCACAGCAGTGGGGTACCAATTTCTCTAAGAATAGTGAATATCTTGACTCCTTCCTGTTTCTTCGAGATGACAGGCTAAGGGGTTCCGGGGAGAAGAGGGTAGAAGGTAGGTCTGGGTCTAACGGCTCTTCTGACAGAGCATGAAACGGTCAGAGTTCAGAGCTGACAAGGCCTCAGGAGCAGCACTCAGGCCTCTTACACAGTAAATAAGGGAGATGCTGACTATGGGGTTACAGTGATAGAAGAGAAGGAGGGGAAGCATGCAGGATGAAGCAGGGAGAAGGAGACAGTATTTCCTGAAAGGAGAGGATGGGGGGAAGAGTTGGTCAGGACGGGAAAGGAAGGCTGGCCCTGGCCAGGCAGGCCCCTGCTGCAGTCAGCTGTCCCTGCACTTGCAGGAGCAGAAAGTCAGCTCTATGACTCTTGTTTCCAGATCTTTCCTAGAAATAGAATACGGCATCAAAGAGAGACCCAGATGTTCACTGCCACCCAAAGAAAGGGCGAGACCTTCTGCTAGATGTGATAGCTATGGAGAGTAGTTAAAATCACAAACAATGCTCAGTCAAGTGCTTTTCAAGGCTTGATATTTATCAAGGTCTTGCTGGATCAAATACAGTAGAATATCACAAGCCCTCCCCATCATGGTAGGCACTCCGAAATGAACATTAGCATAACTGGGCTGTATATTTAATATGAGGTCAACCTAGATATAAGGAATATGAACTACACTAAATATATGCACATGAACATATTTGTATGTAACTGTGTGTATATGAGAGTGTGTTAGTATGCATGTGTGTTAGTGTGTGATTGTGTGTCAGTGTGTGTGAATGTGTATGATTGTGTGTTAGTGTGTGAGTGTGTGTGTGTGATTGTGTGTTAGTGTGTGAGTGTGTGTGTGATTGTGTGTTAGTGTGTTAGTGTATGTGTGTGTGGGAGTGTGTGTTAGTGTGTGTTAGTGTGTGATTGTGTGTCAGTGTGTGTGTGTATGATTGTGTGTTAGTGTGGGAGTGTGTATGATTGTGTGTCAGTGTGTGTTAGTATGTGAGTGTGTGTGTGTTAGTGTGTGTGTGAGAGTGTGTGTGAGTGTGTGTGTGTTAGTGTGTGAGTGTGTATGTGTGATTGTGTGTGTGATTGTGTGTGTATGTGTGTGTGAGTGTGTGTGTGTTAGTGTGTGTGTGTGATAGTGTGTGTGTGATTGTGTGTTAGTGTGAGTGTGTGTGTGTTAGTGTGTGTTTGTGTGTGTGTGGGAGTGTGTGTTAGTGTGTGATTGTGTGTTAGTGTGTTAGAGTGAGTGTGTGTGTGTGTGTGTGTGTGTGTGTAAACCCAACAGCAGGGAGTTCACATGAGGAAGACAGAGTAGCTTCTGATTATGATGTCTAGAGTGCCTTAGGGACCTGTTGTGCTCTTCTGCCTGTCTAAATCATTCTTCACAATGAACATGTGCTTGGGAAATAATTTATATCCACTGTGCCAAGGTTACGTGGATAAATAATGTGGGAACGAAGGAAATCTCACAACCCCCTAAAAATCTCTCCCTCTCCCACTTACCTAATGGGAGCTTCAGAAATGAGGGTGCTTCCCTGAGATACTCGACGGTGATCGTGACATCATCGCCAGCATTCCTCAGCAGATGCACCTGTTCGGAAGGTGAGAACAGCACTTCACCATCACAGAAGAACCAGACAGAAGTGAAAAATAGTCTTTGTGGATGCCTTATACTCTCCAAGAACTGGTTTCGGAGTTACCTTTGAGACACCGAGACTCTGTAAGCCTCAGCTGGGGTGAAGGCAGTTGGCTATATCCATCTAAGAGTACACAGCACCTGTGTTTTGTCTATGAATGTGTGGACATCAAAAGAAGCCATGTTATCTGGGTTCACATACCTCATGTCCATTCATTTCTTAGGGGACCTAAAGTCAGCTTTTTTTGTACACAACGCATTTGTTGTTTAAGTGGATTTTATTAAAACACTATTGGTCTACTTGCTATAAAGCTGTTTATTAGAACTGATTGGGGCCCCATCACGCGTGTGGTCACAACGTTTCACCATCAAGGGCTCATCAACTGTCTCCTTGAACTTTCACCTCTGTGTACTCCTGGAAAGCTTCTGTATTCTGTTCTTCAGTTTCTTCATACATCGCCCTCAGCAATCTTTACTTGGGCAGCTACAGTATGGAAAATTGTTCAAACTCTTGGTGGAGCAACTCATGGGTTAGTGAACAGAGACAGCTGAAGGTCCTTTGGGTCTACCATCGACATTCTTCTATGTCTTCCATGGGCACGGCTGCCTGTCTTCCATGGGCACGGCTGCCTGTTCAGCTCCATCGGACGAGATGTCTGAGCTGACCAGATCCTGAGTGGGCTAGACCTTCTAAACCGACCACTCTGTGCCCAGCAGATACTACTGTGTGCTGAATAGACTGATCTAGGTCACCTCCATGGCATGGCTGTCTCACTCTGTCCTTAGGCCTTTACTGGACCATGGCCTCACACACTCTTCCTTTTCCATGCAATTGCTGAAGTCCCACCCCACCTTTTCCACTCTCATCAAGGATCGTGAATGTCCCTCCCCTTATTGATGTCACTAGTGACCAGCTGTTTATTGCATCCACGCTGCAGCTATGTCAGGTATACGTTCGCCCTGTATCCCTGTGTCCTGGGTATTGGATGAGGCTGATCCCATCCACCTATCTTCATAGCGCTCCTTTACCCACTACTCAGACAAGGGCACGCAAACTGAGCAAAGGGAGGGACACGTCCCTTTTTACTGGCGAGTGAAATTCAGGAGTGTGTGGGGAAAGCACACGGTAGCTGCATCCTCTCTCTGCAGCAAGTGGCTTGCCTTGTAAATCTTACTCAGGATGCCTTACCTTGGCACATCAGACGCCTAACAGTGGGGCAGCGGATGGCCACAAAGGCTTATGAGTGGAAATCCACTGGGACACTCTGGGTCTGGAGAGCCTGGTCCTGTGGATCTGTACCCTGGTTAGCTCTGTGTGTGTGTGTGTGTGTTCCCTATTGAATTATTAAATAAAATTAAATTTAAATCTGTTTAATGAATTCTAGAGTCCTGCAGCAGAACAAGTGTGGTTTGAGGCATTAAAATCTGTGATTGCATATCTATCTGAGTTTATATGTATCTTGATGGATAATTTTGCCTGAGAGTAACAGAGCCATCTGAGAGAGTGTGGCAGAGTGGCCTGAAATATTCAAGAACTTTATTTTAATTAAAGGTTAGTGACATTTGGTTATTTCTTCAATCTCAAAATGTTCACATTGCTCTGCTCTTGAGGGATAATATATGGGTGAGACACAGGTCTTGACTCACTAGCCATCTTTCTCTTCTAGGTCAAAGCCTGTGTGTGGAGCAGGAGACAAATTAGCATTGGCCATGGATGTTGCCATGTTCCCAATGACCTACGGCTCTTTCTTCCTTGGCAGATCACTGCCGTGCACTGAGAGGAGCTGGGAAGCACGTCCCTCTGCCAGCAGCATCCGAAGGAGCATTTTGTGATTGCTGCTGTTCCCTGTAGCTGGTACCTTCAGGTCACAGCCCTGATGGTAGTGCATACTTCTCTGGGCCCATTGGTACAGGCTGTTCTCATTTCTGATTTCTAGCTATGTCCTCACAGGTAAGCCTTCTTAAAGAGGATTCCTCATCTCAATTTTTCTATACTTCTATACCATCTGGGACATTCCCTAAATGTGCTCACCCAAGCTGCCTACTCAGATTTTCCAGACCCACAGCAAACAAACACTAGATGTTTCCTTCCCCGGGTCTGGATCCTGGAGTTGGCCGTCTGAGGTCAGCACGTCAGCAGGGTTGATTCCCGTGACAGATACTCTGTCCTGCAGCGGGGGGAACTGTATGTTCAGCCACGCAGAGAGGTACTCTCTCGATCTTATGGTCACTTCCCAAGGGAGACACAAGTACTCTATCAGCGGGGACTACTGATGACACAAGGCACGGGCTCCGGGACCTCAGTGTAGCGCTCTGCAGAGTGGTCCACGTGGGCAACTGTGAGGCAGTCTCAGAAGAGTCACTGCGCCATTTAGATACCCAAAGTATTTAAAACGCATTTAAAGTCTGCATACCTTTCACTACCATCTCCATCTCAAGCCTTCCAAGCTACTGTGAAGAAACAGTCATTGTAAAGTCCTGTGTCTCTCAAGGGCAAATTGACCTTGTCTGTAGAAATCCACAAGTACCCATTTGCCCAGGGACCACACGAGTGGATCCATCAGTACCTGTGGCAGGCACAAGCGACACACCGTAGGATTATTCACCACCCCGTCTCCATTTTCACATTAATGGACACGTGCCCTGACCTCTAGCAGGTTATCTTCTCTGCCTAAAACAAGCATCGCAGGTTACTGATATTCTGGCTCCTCATTTCCTGGAGCTTCTTGGACTCTTGTGTCTGACTCAGGTACGTTCCTGATTTAAATTTGCAGAATGGGTCTGGCCCTGGGATCCACTGACCCTGGGTTCACAGGCCTTGCTTGGTGTCCCGGAAGCAGGACCCCAGCTAACAGCTGCTGTTATTAACCCTGCTTCCTTCCCTCACTGCCTCGTGTATCTTCCTTTTATAAACCAGCGCCTCCATCTTCGTTACCTCTTTGTTTAAATTCCTGTGTTAATCCTGCTTTAAATCCCTGATGTGGAAAATGGATTTTTTTTTTTACTTTTTTGAATGTTTAAAAGCTGCTAGCCACCTACCCAGAGGTGTTGCTCACTTTTGTCTCATCAGCTCTGATGTAAGAAATGCTTCAACGCTGTCCATGCTATCTCTTATGATTTAAAAGAATTTTTTTTTTTACGTGTTTCAACTTGTTTAACAGTTTATATTACAGAATGTGAAAAACTTTCAAAACAGTACCATTTTGTTGACTGGGCAACATCTATGCTGGGATTCCTTTGTAGCCTAAACCACTTCAAGTATTCCCTGTATTCTTGCAAGAATGTAATTTTATGGTGAATACATATACAGACTCACCTATACACATTTCCAGACATATACTCGTGCTTATACACTTAGACCCTTGTGCATACACTTACACACACTAATCCACGTACACACACATTTGAATACACCTATTTTTTTAAAAAAAATGTACCTGCTTACCATATATATTTTCAATTGCTTTGTTTATACAAATGTAACTAAATGAAAGTTGAGTTTTGGATATTCAAGTTTCATCGTATCAGGACACTAGCTGTGTGCACAGTCATGAGGATTTTATTTTAAAAATCTCAAGTCTCCCCAATCAAAGGATGCGCGTCTGACCCAGAATTAAACTATTAGTCTTTTCTACTTCTTAACCCTAGCATTGCAATATAGAAGGGGCATCATTTATGTTGTCTTTATTCTGAGTACAAGAACAGATTGCTATAGAGTCTGGGAGATTCTATCACCCAAAGAGACAAAGTTGCATGGAGTTTCCATGGGAAACAGCCTAGCGCACTTCCTTGTAAACACGCCACGTTCTATTTATTGTTTATTTCTTTTTGAGACAGGGTCTCTCTGTTGTGACTCTGGCTGTCCTGGAACTCTGTAGACCAGGCTGGCCTCAGACTCACAATGATCTGCCTGCTTCTGCCTCCAGGTCCTGGGAGTAAAGGCGTATGTCACCACCGTCCAGCTAACATATCACATTCTTGATAGCAGAGCCCAGTCCATTAGACCTAATTGGAGCATCTCCCCCTTTCCAGTTGCCAGTGTTCTTTGAGCCTAGAAACCAAGAGTTAGCAACCTCATGGGAGTGAGAGCAAATGCCAGCCTGAGCTTCGGCTGAATGTAAAGCCCTGCTCACGGAGCCGCTCCCCATATCCACCCTGCATATCTGAGTGTGAAAGGCATGCTCACTGTGAACTGGCTACACGGTTTCCAAGTGATCCCACTTTCCAAGCTGATTCACAGCAACTGAAATTCAAATTTATTTAAATGACGTCAATCTCTGCCCCTCCTCCAATAGACACACTAAAGTGACCCAAGACATGTAACCCAGCCAGGGAACATGCCTTGGATTCATCCTGGTCTGAAGTTGTGGCTGTGAGTGAATACGGACACTTCAGAATCTTCTCTTTCCTGATATGGCATCTCTCCCTTTCCCGCAGCATCTCCAACACCATACCCCCATTTTCCATCATCTGCTGAAACAGAGGTCTTCATTCAGTGCTTATGTGGAAGATGTGCCCTGTTTTCCCACCACCAGACTTGCCCCCTTACAGTCTGGCTTCGCTCGGAGTCCACCCTTCCCTCTCGGAGGAAGATCTGCCTTTGCTCCATCTCAGAACGAGTCAGCCACTCGGCCTCTTGAAAGCCTCACCATATTTACCCCATGTGTCCATCGCATTCATTCTACATTGAGCTCCTCCTCATGGAGCAGCACCATGTGAGAAACGGTCTCCAAGGTGTGCTTCGTGCACACCTGTGGCCGTTCTACCTTTCCATCCACAGCAAAACGCTTGTTAAAATTTGGCTTCGCATCCAAATCCTCCTTATGTCTGCCTGACTCAGAACCCTTCACTATATCCAGTCTAGCAACGTAGAATTCCTAACCCTCAGCTCGTGTACGTTAACCTCCGACACCTTCAACCTGGCCGATCTCTGCTCCTTCCCCATCAGTCATCTCTTTTATGTTCCAGTACCTGCCTCCCGTCGTCTGCCTGGCCACCGCTGCTGTCCGTTCTGATTTCTGAATGCTTGCATGCTGGAGGAGAAGTCCGTGGGCGTTTCACCCTCGTGAACCTCGCTTTCTAAACATTTACTGCCAAGCTCTGGCTTGAAAGCCAGACACAATGTCTCCACTTCCCATCTCAAAACAGTGTGCCTCTGTAAAGCCCTTTCCTTACACGCAGTCATTCCCCTGCAGCCCAGCCCAGCAGAAAGTAAGAAGTGGCCAGAGCTGTGCCGTCCTGCACTGTCCGGACAAAGAGCACAAACAATGGAAGCTAGCCTGGGAGCTGGAACTCACTGGTCTCAGCCAAGAGTCTGTTACCCTGAAACACACCGTCCTCCACTTAGCATTTTAAGTTTCATGTGATCATGGGAATGTGCAGGAACAATGAGTATCAGATGATGTGTGTGTGTGTGCGTGCGTGTGTGTGTGTGTGTGTGTGTGTGTGTGTGTGTGTGTGTGTGTTGGCAGGGAGGAAGGGGGCAGGGGCAGCACTGAGCTTGTGAGCAAATAGGGAAATCCATTTTTTATACAGGAAGAAGTAATCTACTTTTCATTTAATGCTCCAGCATTTTAATTTTGAAGAGACATGATTGACCAGTGTCAGAAAACATCTCTGTTTACTTTGTATTATCTGTTTATTGTACTGTCCCTTTAACTTTACATTATCAATGATATCTTTCAATGCATCTGTAAAACCTAATGTTTTCTAATCTAGTTTTCTGATTTAACTCAGTATGATCAATATTTTTTATTTTTTATTTTTTTAGACAGAGTTTCTTTGTGTGGCCCCTGGCTATCCTGGAACTCACTCTGTAGACCAGCCTGGCCTCGAATTCAGAGATCTACCTGCTTCTGCTTCCTGAGTGCTGGGATTAAAGGCGCGCACCACCATGCCAGGCTATGTATGATCAATCTTATTTACTTTCCATTTCACCATCATGAAGTCCTGTCAAGCCTTGCATATCCTCCTGCCTGCTCTCTGCTGTGTGGTTGGCTGTTGCTGCTCTCTGTGTTATCAGTTCTGTACTGGGTGACACGGCCTGATTTTCAGATACATTTTCACATACCTCACTGTTTGATAGGTATTTCTTTGAAGGGAAATATTCTCTCCTGCGCGAAGAAGGGAGCTCTAGGACTAAGGAAACAAAACTTACAGGGCCTGGCAAGTTCAGAAAGGGACAAGACTCACAAGTCCTCTCCCAAGGCTGTAAAAGGAGCAAAGGGGGAAGAAAATCTCTGGAGGAGCTGCCTGTAGGTTGGGCATACATGCTAAGGTGGGCCTTCCACCATGCAGATGGTTTCCCTTGAGCCACTCACGTTAGTCTAAGTAACCCACATAAACTCATCGGCTCACCACGGATAGGTGAGATGATTTCTTCAGTATGTCATGGCTGTCTGTGTCTTCCTAAAAAACAGTCGTACAGCACCAGTCCTTGCCTATGTTTTCGGTTGAGTTTCCTGTGGATTCAGCCGCCCTTCTTACCACTGGTTCAAGACACTGCATCTACCAGGAACCTCTGCAACTGTGAAGACTGGTTTTGTTTAAATAAGTAAGGTATATTTAAAAAAAAAAATTGAGTGATTTCATATCAGAACCAAGATTATACCTTTGCATAAGTAGTTTCTAGCATTCACTCGGATTTTTTCACCCTGGTTATTTTAAACACAGGCCTCTACTTAGACGTCACATGTGTGCCACAGCTAAGTCCTCCTTTTAGTAGCTACCAACTTCATATTAGCAGCTGCAGGCATTGGGTCCAACAAGCTTTATTGTGGTGCTGAATCATTTAGTCATTTGCATTGGGAGAGAGATATAATCTTAGCATGCACCAGGGCTTGTTGCTTTCAATCAGGTGCAGTTTACTACTGCTTGATTTAGTTACTGTGTTTAACTAGGTTCTAAGTAAAACATGAACAAGCTCTAGCCACAGGAAAATCAAACGTCTTACTTCTGTGGGTACTTAGAAACTCTGAAGCAATTTCCACTTTCTTGTTTTCTTCGCATCAGACAATTTCCATCTTCCCATGTGCTTAGGCAATTGAATTCCAATTCTCTGGAAAGACAGCCTTTGGAGTATTTGCCATTATCAGGCATGAAATAGCTCCACTTGTGCTTTTTTATATATGGATTTGTAGTTTTAATAAATTCATGTTTTCTTTACAATTCAAAGTAGCAGGTGCTTTTCTGTGTCATCCAAACAAAGACGAGACAATTTTCAAGTGTGGGTATTTTCTTTTGCATATTTCAACACAAAGCACGTAATATTGCAGTTCATAACTGGTTGTAATGGTTAGTTTTGTGAGTCAACCTTGCTGGGCAGCGCTCAGTTATTCAACTGATATTAATCTAGTGTCACCGAGGACAGGTTCTGCAGATATGCTTAGCATCCAGCCTCAGCTGCCTCTAAGTGATAGTGTCTATACAATGGGAATGGATTGCACAAAATCTGTTGAATCTCAAGGGTTTTATTTCCTTCTTGTTTATTGAAAATAAATTCTCTCAAGGTTTCCCCGAGGAGGAAGTTCTACGTATGGCTGAAGATAGCTTCTCCCAGGAGTTTCAAACACGGGTCCTCTGCTACAGATTTCACATGCATACATAAAGGCACACACATGCACATATATCACATGCTTGCACACAGGTAAACATGCATATACATGCCTTCTACTCTCCTAGTGTCTCTGGTGGAATAAACTGTATCACTGATAAGCAACATAATACTCCAGGTGACAGTGGCAGTACGAACCACCAATTGGGGATTTTTACTTTTTACAGATTAAAATCACAGATACAGGAGAGAAGCTCAGCTAAGTCTGAGCTCAGGGTTTTAAGGTCCTCCATAGGCAGGGTTACAGCTCCTTGATAGCTGGAGGAAGTAAGTCCCAGTGATGTCTAGAGCTCTTCCACTGCTTAGGAGGACCTGCAGCTCTCTTTGAAACTACTCTGAAACTCTTCATCCACCCTCTAGCTGCGATTGGAATGTCTGGACTGGACGCTCGAGCAACTGTCTGCTCTTCATGTTATCAGCTCAGCTTGGCCTGCCCATCATAAAGACTCCAAGGGGTTAGGATATGGAAATGGGGGACAGGACACAGGGAGGCGCTTTGTTAGACTGCTACCATGAGAGGTGAGAGGCTAACTCTTTATGTAGTGCAGTCTCACATGCTCATTAGCAGTCATGAGTTGTGGAGGGGTTCTTCCCCTCCGGACTGGTAACAGCCACAGGGAAATCACTGGAGTAATGTGTGTGTGTGTGTGTGTGTGTGTGTGTGTGTGTGTGTGTGTGTGTGTGTGTGTGTGTGTGTGTGTCTTGGCTGTCTCAGGGTCTTTTGAAACTGTTATGACTTAATCAAGTAGCCATGGCTTAAGCAGAGTCTCCCAAAGCAAAGCTGTGACCTGTGTAGTACCCTTAACCACTGCAGCTGGTATGAAGTCTCTTCAGTGCTAGTACCTGCCTTGAAGCATCTGTGTCTAGATCCAAGTCTCCCTGAGCAGTTGTAAAGTATTCAAAGCAACTGGTCATCTTGACTACAGCTGGAGGAATGGTGGGAAACATGGCTGCAGGATTGACAGCTCCTATCCACAAGATTTTCTCTTTTAACTTCCTCATTATTTCCTGTGCTCCATTTCAGTATCTTCTGCTTTAATTTTTATTATTTATTTCCTTCGGCTTACTTTCTTCAGGAAAATAGCAGCTCATTTTTATAATAATTGTTTAAAATTTATTTTTAGTCAATGAATAGAAACTATGTAACTATCACATGAAACACAATGCTTTGAAATAGATTCATTTCAGAAAGACTGAATGGTGGCAACCATATTTTTTTTTTTTTCCCCTCTGAGTGGCCACACATCTCAGAATCCGTACAGTGATTGTATGGACAATTCTCTGCTAACCACAGCTACTGTAATACTATACAGAACTATGACAGAATCACACAGTTGTGTTAAAAAGAGAAACTACCCAGTAAATCATACGTGTGTATGTTTAAACATTTGTATCAACCGCAATTCATATATATATATTTTTAAAATCAGCAAAGCAAGATTCACCTTGCAGGTATGTCCAGATAGATTTCTGTTAGAAAGATTCTTTACTCTGAACATAACTGATCATTTTTCTTTAAGAGCGAAAACCAGAATTTCTTCTAAGACTGAGGGGGCAAAACTGCAGTGCATGAGGTCTTTTGCAAATGGAACGTCTCTATGAAGTTCATGATCCTGACAAATTAAGACTACATATATAATTAACAGTGCTTCTGTAATTTATTTTGTATCACAGAAGAATGTAGACATAAAATTTGATAAAATTATATTAGTGTCAAATAAATCTTGCTGTAAAAGATTTATAAAACCTCCATGCCATTTCCTCAAAATTCGTTTCTTGGATAACGCTTTTAATTTTATTTACAATACTACCGATGTTAAAAAGTGCATAGCTTTTCTTTCAATTATAATATGTTCCTTACCATTAAAAAATACTTTTCAGAAAACAAACAGGAGTGTTTATTACTAAGTCTGGAAAGCCAATAATGAGCTTGCTTTCCCTAGTCGATCATAACCCCCAACTGCACATCTCTAGAGACCAAGAAATATGTCTGTCTATTTGTGAATCTCCCTCTAGCCTAGCACAAAGGAAATGGCAATAAATATGTCCCAAGTGAGGAAATTAATAAATAAATGAGGTGCTTGTGCTGAACAGGTCTTCATTTGAGCACAAATCACTACAAAGACTCCATCTGGTTTCATGTGAATTTGGCTCTGGGCAGGGAAGGGACTTTGCCTTCACCCAGAATAGGGGTTGACTTACTGAAAAAACACTGGTGAGTGAAAACATGAATGAAAGAATGCCCATTAGGGAATGCCAACTAATTAAGAGCTCGTTTGAGTTTTACTGCAACACAGAATGAGACCTGAAAGGGACCCAGAGGGGGGGTCTCTTCCTGTCTTATGCTTATCACTTGTTTCAGAGTCTCTCCTTTCCCCCCTTCCTTGCTATGTCTCCACACCTCATTCCAACTCAGCCCCTGTACATGTAGCCTGCTCTGCCAGCACCTCCCCCTCTTCATCTTGTTTCTCAAAATCCAGCTTTAATGGCATCTCCATATTTGCTCCCTCTCTCACAGGCCTAGTTAGGACCCTATTACACAAGCCCATGGCACCAGATTCTCTGAACAGCTTGACTGTAGGGCTCTCTGTCTATCAAACACCAGACTTGATGCTTCAAGATAAGGTGTCTCTTGCATCCTTCTTTGCCCTTTAGAGCCCAGCATAACCTGAGTCCATTCTCATGGGATAAACTGCTTACAAATACCACATCATCTTAAGCAACCACTAAATGTGCCTATTAGCTGACCCTTCCACATTGCACATTTTATACTTTAAGATGCTGGAGAGGGCCAACGTGTCAGACTGAGGACTACTGCACAGTGAGGGTAGAAATACCTTGAGGAAAACCTGGCAGGCTCTGCTTTCTGTCCTGGAGTGACCCTCTAGCTAAGACAGAAAGTCGACCGCTCCCTGAATTTCTGTGCCCTTGGATTTGAAATGGGCAAAATCAGATCTGTTTCCTTCAGTGCTTGTGGAGACCTGCAGGTCCCCGGTGTGTTGTAATGAGCTAACTCATGCTCTCCTTTCTAGTTCTAAGACTGTGTCTATGAACACATTCAGATAAATGTCAGTTAACAGAAAAATATTAATCAAAATAATAGAACCCCCCCCCCAATATAAGACTTACCACTTCTTCATGGGTTGCATTTTCTACATTAATGCCATTAACCTGAACAGACGACAAATAAAGAATTTTGAGGATAACGCTTGATTGGAGTGAGTTGGCAATTTGAAGATGCAATAGCGTTAAGGATTAAAGTTTAAAGCACTGACCTGTAGCACAGCGTCTCCTATGAACAGCATCTCTGTCTGGTCAGCTGCAGGGTTGCAAAAGCAGCAACATTGTTAAGAGGCATCTCAGTGACCTTTCTACAGCTTTAATCAACACTGTGCTTAGGAGAACTGACGTCCATCCGCTCGAGGGCGTGCGTGCCCAGAAACGTATGTGCTGATGTGTGTGCGTACCAATGCGGTGTGGCCGGGAGAGAACGGTGACGAGAGTGTGTGTGTGCTGTGTTCATGCTTGTAGGTAGGCATGGAAAGTGTGCTTGTGTGCGTGTGCACGTGTGTGCATGCCTCCATGTGCCAGTCTGTGCTATGTGCGTTTGTTGTGTGTACACATGAGTTTGTGTGTTGGTGTATGTAGGAATGAGTGCATGTGTGTGGGGGGGTGCAAATGTAAGACACCAGTGAGCTAAACGGGTGACCAATTTTAAGCATGCTAAGAGACTTGCGATGTGAAACACAAACACCGCTCCCTCTAATGATGGATTTGATCGAAGCAAATGGGAAGTTTGGTTCACACTTTTCATTAAAGTCAACACCGACAATAAACAAAGAATTCCAAGAAGTCATTCAGCATCTCCCTCTCCCCCCTATAACTGTGCGCAGACGGCTGTCATCAGAGAGGGAAGGGCTGCATTATAAAGATAAATGAAATCCCCCACACATTTCCCCTTAACGTCTTCCCCGTCATCGAAGAGATGATTCAATATGACTAGACAATTCTGTATCACTTTTCTTCCATATATAATGAAAGGGAAGTTTATGAGTTTGTCTGAATTTGTAAAGGTCTTTCATTAAATACTGGAAAAGACTGAACTATTTTTTTATACATCGGGATGCTCTCTAAACCATATGCATAGCTGGATGTGGTGATTCCTGCCTTTAATCCCAGTGCTAATGAGACAGAGGCAGGCAGATCTCTGTGAGGCCAGCTATGTTTACATAGTGATGTCCAGGATAGCCAGAGCTACACCATGAGACCCTGTCTAAAAAAGAAACCACCAACAAAAAACAAAAACAAACAAAAATACCAAACAAATGTACCACATATAGAAATAATTATAGTTGTCAATGTTATTTCTACTGTTTACAACATTAAATCACTTAGAACATAAAATACATCCTCCATCTGTCTGATCTTAAGGATGTTAAGTAATCCACATGAGGTTCTTATCCCACTGAGGCTTACAACAGTCAATCTGCCACAGAGCATCCCCTGTGGGTTCCAGGTCTCCCTTTGGCTCACTCCAGAGGCTCAAAAGTCTCTTTCCTTCTACTCTTGCTGCCTCGTTGCCATCCCCAGGCCCCACCGTCTTTCTCTTTCTGGTTCTTTTTCATGGCCTTGCATAACATTCATCTTCAGCTCTACCAGAGTCAAGGGTAAGGCTCAAGGACAGTCCTTGAGCCTCTGGAACACAGGAGGGATCTGAGAGAGCCGGGTGTGTAAGAACATCAAACTTCCAAATTTTCAGGGAATCAAAGTCCATCAAAAGATACTGTACATGTAATGGCAAAAGCAGGTAAGGCTACATGTGAGTTTTAAGGGATGTATGTGGTCACATATGGAGGTGGTCTGTTTTGTTCCCACAATGGCCAGAAGCCACCAGCTGATGCTGAGAGATTCCCTCGGGGAATGCTCAGCCATGCCCACACCTATATTCCTGTGCTGGGCCATGCTTACATGGTTCCTCCTGCCTTGCCACACCTGTCCCCCTGTGCTACACCATACCCATGCCTGCACCCCTGTTTCATGGCATTCCTTTTACCCGAGTAATGCCTACACCTGTTCCTTCCTGCCATGACATGCTGGTACTTGTATTCCTATACTAAACTATGCTATGCCATGCCCTGTTCCTGTGCCCTGTGCCCTGTGCCCTGTGCTGCCCTTTTCAGATGCAGTGCATCCTCTGCAGGACCAGACAGTCATTAAGTGACGATGAATGCGAGATGGGAATGACTATGCACCGAAGCATTTCCTCCTAATGCATCTTGCATGGAATAATGTTTGACATGGAAGTCTGCTTTATTAAAACTTCTCTCAGGCCATGGGCCTTGCATGTCTGATTCAACACAATTCGGTTCTGAGCCAGCTCAGAGGAAGTCACCAGGACTTCCCATCTGGGAGATGGAAGCAGCTACATTCTATATTCCCCAGAGTGGATGGTGTTGTGTTCTGCAGGCGGTGCTGGGTCCAAATGCTCCTCACTAGCAACAAGAGGATAAGCCCCACGGAACTACTGCACAATTTTGATGTGCACACAGACACCATGTTATAAATTCCAAAGTAATGAAATTAAAATGTCAGCAGCCACCTAAATAAATAGCAAGGCACTTGCATAAAATTTCAAGTTTCTGAGAACAACTTAACACCCTTAAAGAAAATGGGCAAACCCTCCTTTAAGTGGAAGTCAGGAGAGAAGAAGTCAGTGGCAAGTGCCTGCTGACTTACCTGTGTCTCCAATGCCTCTCTCCTCTTGCCTTAAAAGCCAGTTCTTCTCCCCCACTGGGAGTTGAAGAGGCAACAGAGGGAAATCTTTGAAGAGCAGACTGAAGGAAGTGGACCCTGCCTGTCTGTCCTCCAGGGAGGAAATTCAGACACAGACCGTCTCCCTTCCCACACTGTTTCTTTGTTGTTCCCTGTTCTGTTCTATTTGTAGCAATAACCAGCTTTACTAGAACCACCACTACGTGAATTCACGGCAAACTGTAAACGTTATTTCTCGAATCATCGAGGCCGATGGAAAAAACAGTCACAAGGCAATTTAGTTAAAGTGGTATCCACAATTTCACTGAACTTCAGATGGTTCCTGGTGTAAATTTAATTTTAGCTTAAGAAATAGAAAGACCATAGAATAGCTGTCTGTCACGTAGTTACGTGTAGCCGGGATCATTAATAACAGCTCAAAATAAAGGTAATGCAGGGAAACAAGCAAGGACCCTGCTCAGCTCTGGGTTAAAGCCAATGCTGGTAGGGATTTGGCTGGGGCACCACGGGGAAGTAGGAGATGACCCAGCCTTAGCTGAATGAAATACTTGGCAAAGCCCAGTCCCTACAAGCTACCACTATGTCCTGTTGGGTTTGCTCATCTTTCTGAATCCTGACTCAGAGAAAGGTACAACTTTTCCCTTTTCTTTCTCTTTCTTCAGATGCTGGCCAGAACCTACATGTGCTTTTCTGGTACTTGAGCCTTCCTTCCTCGCCCTTTCCAAATCTTCTGTCCCTTCCATATGGCTAACCTCCACATCAGATTAACTCAACATGGTCCTTTCTTTCCTCCTTTTCTCCAGTCTCCTCCTCCAGGCAGGTGCTGAGATGAACAGTTTTAAACTCTAATAAAATTGTCCCCAAGCTTAAAAAATAATGTTTGTCTTCCCAATTAATTTTTGAAAATGTTGTCCATAAAAGAGGGCTCTTTTAGCATCGAAGCAACAACTAAACAAATTTCCATGTATGGGGGTACAAGCTTGTAAGCCCAGCTACTAGGAAGGATGAATCAGAAAGATCACGTGTCTGAAGCTAGGGCCTGAGGGGGGGGGCACCGACTGAGTGCAATGCAACTTGGAGTGAGGGAGTGAGACTCTGTTTGAGCACCTGCTTAGCATGAATAATGCCCCCAGTTTGGGTTCCTGACTCATAAACAAACCCAAGGCAAGTTGAAAGTGGTATTGTCTGTGATAAAAGACAAACATGAGAGTTGGGTTTGATATTAACTTTAACACTACTGAATAAAATAATCTCTTTGGTCATGTTGGACTAAGTTTGAGGATTTTAGCGGCAAAGTGGTTCTAGACGATCTCTGTGGAATAAGGGAGGCATGACGTACCGTGATCCCCATACGCATCTCTCGCAAGTAGGTCTGGTGGCGACAGACACCCTCTACTGTCACTTGTCTCGGGCTTGACTTCTCACTCATTTATGGCAAGCTTTGCTGGGTATAGTATCCTTTTTTAGCAGCCAGGTTTTTATCTATCCATTTACCCCTTTAAGGACTTTGAGCCAGGCGTGGTGGCATACGCCTTTAATTCCAACACTTGGAAGTAGGAGACAGAATCATGAGCTCAGGGTCATCCCCAGCTACACAGCAAGTTCAAGGCCAGCCTGGGTTACCCGAGACCCTGTATCCTTGGAAGGCAGATACAGATTTTCCATGGCGCTGGGGCCTGTTGCTCTAAGGTTCCTCCATTAGAATGAAATGTTCTAGGACCCCATTTTGCATGAGTGTGTCAGGTACTGATCTGACGCAAAGGGAACAGACAACATCAGAGAAACCAGGGCCCAGAGGGGAACCCAACAATTTTTTTCTTAAATGTAAATTTTCTATAAAAAAGGTAATATTAAAAAAAATGATTCTGTTAAAAGTAAACAACAAACTATATATCGGCATTGGGAATCTGTTAAAATAACCACTCCTTGTTGACCCTTTTGTGTTTCTGGAATAAATGTTGGAGTACCATCCTTGGCATACCCAGGCTTTAAAACACCGAAACATCTCCACAACTGCTGAACATTCAATTACCTTTGGTGATTTTTTTGTGTATAATTTTCTCAGAATAAGCTCATGTACAAAACATCCTGTGTTCAATTCTTTTTCTTCGGGGTGTTGGGTCTCATGCATGCTAAACCCAAGCTCTAACCCTGCGCTGCCTCCCTAGGCCCTGACCCTCCAATACCAACAAGAGCATCCGCAGGTGAGTGCAAACACAGCTTGACTTGCCTAACATCTGCTGTTCTCACCTTGAACTTCTGCAGTTTTCACTCACCTTTTGTTCCAAAGCTGCCATGGCAATGAAACGTTCACGCATGCTCATTGTTCTGGCGAATCAGGGAAAGCAGTGTGCCTGTTTAGGCAACCTTTCCTGTGGCGTGACTTTCACTAGCTCTGCCTCACAAACAGAAACCAATTAAGTCTGCTATCGCCAGCCCTAGGTGGTCCCTACAACCCCTCAACTTCAGGACATCTTGTTCAGCCACATAGGAGTAGGGTAAGCAGTTAGCTGCAGAGGCTATTTCCTGTTGAGTCAAGGATTCAATAACCCTGGCTCGAAAAATGTCAAGCAAGACGGAAAGTGATGTCATCATCTCCATCAGAGTCGGGGATGAGGAGGACCAGTGGCCTCACGTTGGGAAGGTGGCTCACTGCTACCTACTTCAGAGAACTCACCACGGAGTTCCAGATCCAGATTCGGTTCATTTCTAAAATCCTGTCCTTGTTAAGTTTTTAGGCCTGAAAAATTTTAATTCTTGACCCCCAAAACAAGCCAGACAGATTTCACCTACTTCAAAGGACTGTAAAGACTGAGCAAGTGTGGGAACTGATACCAGGGAGACTTTCCTCTTTCTGGTGGGGACCTCCAAGGGTAGAGAAACTTTAGATTTTATCGATATTGTTTGATTTTGATTTTTTTTTTTTTGTTTTTGTTTTTGTTTTTGTTTTGAGACAGGGTTTCTCTGCTGTAACTCTGGCTGTCCTGCTGAAACTCACTCTGTAGACCAGGCTGGCCTTACGGATCCACCTACCTCTGCTTCCCAGTGCTGGGATGAAATAAATAGCCCAGCTATCTGAAATGTTTTTATTCAGTGACGGGGATGGAACCCAGATCCTCACACATGCTAGACAGTGCTATGCCCAAGAACTACAGCCATGCCCTTTTAGAAAGTTTTGTTTTATATTTTTGTTTGAACTGCTAATAAGACCATCTACTTTTATGGTAGTTTAAAGGATGCTAGACTTTGAAGTGGGATACAACTCTAATTTAAATAGTGCTTTCTGTCTCCCAGAAGGCTTGCAGAAGCCAAAGATCCAAAAGCACTGGTGACTTCAAGAGCAGAAACAGATAACTCCAACCCCATATCTTGGTATCTGTACAAGTCCTGGCTAGGTACTAGGAGGTTCAAGTGTCCTGTTCTTGGGAAATCCTTGTGGGTCCTGGCTAGGGTTGAGAAGGCTCCAGGACACTGGTCCCAGGATCTGTGAGGGTCCTGTCTAGGCAGCCAAGTAGCTGTAACCAATAGGTCCATATTGTAAGCCTGTGGCCTTGCATTTCTGTTTACTTTCTCCAGTTCTGCCTTAACTCAGCCACTGGAGGGTGGAGGTTTCTACACAGAATTTAAATTAAATCCTCAATAGATAATGTGTGCTTCAGAGCTCTTGAAATATCTCAAAATTCTTTTTGAGGTTTTCACATTTCTTATTCAGCTATGCAGTCAATTTTATTATCCCTGTCAAGTCCTATTTACTTTGATAGCTTTAAAAAGCATATCTCTTATTGATACCTTAACAATGAGGGAAAGTTGACATGGTCTCCCTTTGATTTGTGGCCCAATTCAGGGGTGAAACCAGAGCATTCTTTCTTTGAGCCTCAGGACAGGCTAACCTGAGACCAGAACAACACTTGTCTGGCACAGTAAACTGCGAAGGAAAAATTGAACTCAAAAGCCCCAGATCTGACTCCACATCCACCTTGCCATGCAAGGACTTTCCTTGTAATCCACTTCTAACAAGTTCATCCAGCCACTGAGGCAAGAGAGTGCCACATGGCTCCACACATCCAGAGACAGGACAGCAACTGTCTTTCCTAGTCGCTCTGAGTTCTCACGTTTTAAACATCAAGAGCAGTCTCCTTAGAGCACTGAAACAGCAGGAGGGATGCACACCGAAGGAGGTGCCAGACACGGAGCTGCCACCAATCCAGATGCAGGTGGGAACCACGATGGCTGGCTATTCCGGGACAAGTAAACAGTGGTGTCACAGATAACCCAACAGAAACGAAGTCTTTCATTATTTAATTTAATAATGTTTAACACTGAAATGGAAATGTGTACAAGTGCTAAGGGGAAAGGCCCGATATTAGATTCAGCAATGCAGATTAAAAAATATCAAATAGGAAGGGAAACTAATGTAAAGAATGCGTTACGGAGGTATACAGCGTGACAACGATGCCAGGGGAGGGTTATGTGGGAGGTTAGCACATAGATATCTACCTACCTACCTATCAACTATCATCTGTCTCTCTGCCATCTACTCATCTGTCAATCTACCATTTATTGAATATCAATATATCTACAATCTATCAATCAATTACCCTCCAGCATTTATCTCTTATTGACCACCAAATACCTATCATATATCTATCATCTATCAATCATCTATCAATCATATATCTATCATCTATCAATCATCTATCTATCTATCATATATCTATCATCTATCTATCTATCTATCTATCATCTATCTATCTAATCTATCATTCCCACCCACCCCAATCAATCCATTCAAAACCATCTAAACTACATAGATGGTTTTCCTGGGTACATGTGCAAACATCTTCAGGAAGGACACATCATGGACTATGTTCAACCTTACGCTAAAACCACAGTTCAAATCGCACATCCGTCTTTGTAAGATCCCATTTACAGCTGAAGGCTTTGGCCCATACTTCCCCTGAATAGCTCACAAAAAGACGACAAAATGATCCTAATTCCTCCTTCCTAGTTTGTCTGGGTGCAGCTCTCCATGCCTTTTCTAACTGCTCTGCTTGTCTTGTGAATAAAGGCGTCAGAACAACGCAGGGTTCACATCTATCCATGTTTTTCAGAAAGAATTGCAGCTTTAAAAAATTATTAGAAGTTACCATTATTATCAATTTATTTAACTAGCTAATTTAAGCTGTGGCCTTGTGTTTTATTAAAAAGATGACCTGCTGTGGCATAAAGAACAAAAATTTAAGTTATGAAACTGCTCTGCACCCGTGGTGAGAGACTGAGTACGCCATTATTTCTACTTGTTTGCTACCTTAGAAAATGAACAGACGTCTACTTGCCATTTCACAACCTTTCAGGAAGTTCTTCTCATATACTGAGGTTACGTCTACAATTTCTAACTTTGCAAACTTTCCTACCATTCATTCTTTGTTGTCTGTGTGTAGTTTGTTCTGTATCCTAAAACTTTGCCAAATCAGAGATGTCGTGGTCAAATTTTATCCCTCTGCTGAGAAAAGCTTCATCAGTCTTCCTCGCTTAGAAAGATCAGGTGGGTGACAGCTAGTTATCATGATGGACAGTAACAGGGTAGTAGTGAGCGGAATGACATATGGCCTTCCACTAAGGTGCACATTCAGCTCAAGGTAGCCTGTGTCTCGGTAGCCTCACCATACATGTGCACATTACACATTTATTACAAAGCAGCACGAGGTGATCTGTGTAGTGGGTGGGAGTGTGTTTACATCCTAGATGGACAGGGAGATCCATCGAGAGACTGCAGATGTGGTTGGAGATAGGGGCTGGGTGAACACCAACGACACAAAGAGGGCCCAGAAGCCTGGCCCAGGCATTTCCACCTGTATAGCAATTCAGAGTTATTATCCTTTTATGGGCAAGAGGTCAATGAGGTCATACAGCAGAATTAAGTCCAAAGAAAGTAAATATTGACAGGAAATTTATATCCTCAATGTCTGACTCTCATTTGCACAAAACAATCCCACCCTAACAAAACTTAAGCATGACCTTTATAGAGTGGTGTTACACTTGCTGCCGCTGAGGGAGTGGGGCTTTTTCTCAGTGTAATCCAGGTTCACAGGCAGCCACCATGATGAGCATGCAGCCTGGAGTCCTGAACAGATGGGTTTGTTAGATGCACTCCAGGTGCCCTTTTGGAAGGAAAAGCGAATGTCTGAGTTTGAATGCCCAAGTGGCTCAGCCTGACCGCACCAGAAGCTGGTGAGGTTCCCTCTCATGATAGGGCATGGCCACTTTGCAGTAGGACAGCCATGTGGTCTGCTCAGTTCTAAGCGACCAACTCTTGCTACTCTACAGGCTCCCTTTCCTCTGTTGTTAGGAGGAATGTGTTCTTCCCTTGGGTTTTAACACTTCATCCTCACCTTTAAATCGTGTCCACCATTCATTGCTGCCCACCCGTGGCAGCCCTGTGCTCAGAACTCCTGCAGAGAGGCAAGAAAGCATGGCCAGGACAGGGGATACCGTTCTTGTGAGTGATAGGCTGGTAAGAAAAGGCAATGTCCTTATCCCAGGGAGTAAGTCTTTGCAGAGCCAATCACTCCTAGACAATCATAGAACCCAACAGGTCAAAGGTTTGAGGAGCTTCTTCAAGTCTGTGTGGCCACCAGGAACCCAACCCACAGCTTCCCAGACAGATGTGGGAGATAGCTATGGTGGCTGCTACTGAACAAGTTAGTTGGGTTCTTCAAATCAACCCTCTTCTACCATGAGGACACTGAAGCAAATCAGGCTATTAGCTCAGACCCAGGTGAGTCCTCAGTGTGTCTTCCCGAGGACACACAAGTTCTTCCTGGCTCTGTAGCGGTCACTTTGGGATCTCCCAAAGCCCAGCATACATCACATGAGAATCACAGGCTAATTAAGTACACTGTGCATTCCAATTAAAGAGATATATAAACTTCTATCTTATTAAATTTATATTCTTATGATTATATGCTTGAGGCCGCTTAACAAAATATATATTTGAGATGAACACACACACATGTGTATAAATCTGTGTGTGTGTGTGTGTATGTAGGTATATATGGTATATATATATGCATATATGTATAAAGATCAAAATTAAAACATATTTGTGTACCTATATGCACTAATATTGCAAATATTAGAAAAATAGGTGAGAAGTAGGTAGATAAATGGACAATGGATGGGAAGACAGATGGAAAGATGGACTGAGAGACTAAAGATGAATTGACAATCTGCTGACAGATGAATATATTTTTCAGTGACTCAGCACAGCTATCCTCACTATGCCATGAGCTTCCTGGGCTAAGGAGTTTGTGCTGCCTAACTCTGTGTCCTGTGAGCTAGCAAGATACTAGGCCCTCATGATGGGATTTCACAAACACAAAGAGAAATAAGGAAAGGAAGGTGGGTGGGGAGGAGAACTCAGGTGATTTCTGCAGGCGGCTCTTGTTGCATGCGTGCTGCTCACTGCCCCTTGCTGTTTCTGTTGTCTGTCTTTGTGTCATCATCAGAAACCTAGCAACCTCCCATGTCAGCTTAGACAAGCCTGTATGGGTAAGTGCTGTCTTCCTTCTTATATGGGCAGAAGCAGAATCACGAAAGGCTGTTTCTGAAGATGTTTATTTCTATGGGTTTATTGCACAGAAGACACTGTAGTCCTCCAACCTGAGCAAGGAGAGTTTTATAAGGCTATTTCTAACATTTTCATTCTAGTCAGGAACAACTGTGATTAAAAATACATAACTATGATTAAAAACAGTGCTGTCCGTCCTTATTTACCACTGCACATTTTAAAAATTAGCTGTGACGCACAGTGCAGTGACCAGGAAAGACACTCAGAGACCATTTCCTATCTGTGTCAGCAGCTCTTTCACTCGCCTCCCTGACTGTGTGTCCCTGACTGCCACATCTGCCTCTTGTGTCGCTCCCAATTGTTCCTAGTCAGGAACAAAGCCCCTTTGTCTAGTACTGAGCCATATTGTGAAGACAGTGAGTTTGGACCTGTGCCCCAGTGCCCTTCTAACCCTTGTATGGCACAAAAGGACACCGTGTTGTGAGTCTTGTATATGTTGTGTTAACAGAAGTATGAAAAAAGACCAAAATATGGCACAGCTTGAAAGATTGGGAATGAAGTAGGTTATGTATCAAAATGGGAAGAACCATCCATTAATACAAGCAGAGAAAGGATGGCTCAGTTGTGTATATGGGGCAGTGATGTATATGGGGAAGGGTGGTCTGGGATCCTAGAGAGCCTAGTTGAATGGACTAGGCTTCTGCAGGAAGGGAGACTCTGGGTGGTATAACTGGAAGAGATGCATGCAAGTCAGGTGAGTTCCTGTGCACTCACACACAAGCTACCATGTTTCCTACACTAAGAAGTAGTCTTCAGTTCCTGGAAGGAAAATATACACCGAAGCTCAGGGTAGGGAGCAAGCCCTCACAGTAACTCACGGGAAGTGAATTTCCACAACTTCTTGGAGGGTGAACTTGGGGTTCAGTTCTGGCTAGAGAGGCAGAAAGGAAAGCATATAGTGAGGTCTCCCTCCCGGGAGATGGAAGTGGAGTTGGTTGGTGATCATGTACATTTTCCTCTTCTTCCCCTGGGATGAAGATTTATCATCTTTCATTACAGCTGTCCTACTGTGTGCATGAGACAAGAGTCTGAAGGAAACTCCACAAGCCAAGAGTAGGCAGACACATGCCAACACCATTGTATGCATGTCCTCCTTGGTTGGAACAGCAAACCCTCTTCCTTCGAGACACAGAAGAGTGAGCATATTTTACCACCAAACACTTCCCTACTGGATGAACTACATGCTTTCATAAAGCAGACACCCCAGAGCCACAGACACGAAGGATGGAGCCAAGTGTCTGGGTTCAAGTTGCACTAACAAGACTCTTTTTTTATGATTTTTATTTTCCAAGCATTCATGGAAAAACAAGCCTAAATGGAATGTGTGCGCATTACAAGTCTTTCTGAAGAAGCTTAAATATAAAAATGCTTAAGATAAGTGATTGTCTTGGCTACTTTTCCATTGCAGTAAGAAGACATCATGAACAAGGCAACTCATAGATGAAATGTTTAATCTGAGGCTCACAGTTCCAGAGGGTTAAGAGTCCACGATCATCGTGTTAGGTAGCACAGCAGCAGGCAGGCAGCAGACAGGCACCAGGCAGGCAGCAGACAGGCACCAGGCAGGCAGCAGACAGGCACCAGGCAGGCAGCAGCAGGCACCAGGCAGGCAGGCACCAGGCAGGCACCAGGCAGGCACCAGGCAGGCACCAGGCAGGCAGGCATGGCACTATGGCAGTAGGTAAGAGCTAAGATGTGATCCACAAACACACGGCCGAGAGCTGAGAATGGGCTTTTGAAACCTCGAAGTCTGCCCCTAGTGACGTGCCTCCTCAAATAACACCACACGTCCTAATAATCCTTTCTAAATAGTTCCATCAACTTCGATGGAAGCACTCAGATATATGAGCCTAAGGGGGCCTGTAGTGGAACCCTTGGAAGAAGTTTTTGTTATTTTGGTTTCTTTAAAAATACAAAATGGCCTTTGGATTAGGTTTGCATTCCCACCCCAGGTGTGGTAGGTGTTTATGAGTTGGATTTGTAATGCTTGATGCAGGTGGCTATAATTTGGTTTGGTGTCTTTGTTCTGGCACCTGTAGCTTGTTTTGGGGATTATGCGCTACATGGGTTTATGGGAACTTTTGGCTTAGGATTTAAAAGGTCTGAAGCCCCAAGAGTCAGGGTGGATGTTGGTTGGTGGTTCATTGGTGGGACTGTTGTCCTTAGTGTGTTGTGTTGATTCTTAAAAGAACAAAAGTTTGGAGAAATTGAGTTTAAAGACTGTGAGCTGAGATGCTAGTCTGGCTCACTGTCAGCTAGTCCTCTTCAAGCTTAGGACATCCTAAAAGAGGCTGTGAAGATTTCTACCTTTCTCTCATTCTATATCAAGGATACATGCCAAAGCAGTGAAAATTTCTGTCATTTCTCTTTCCCTAAGGTAAGCAAGTAAAAGATTGTAGTGTACTGCTACAGGGGCCATTCTCATTCAAACCAGCACTGTGGTCTAGTTACAAACTAATAATTTGAGATGGTCAATAAAATCCTGAAAACCAATTAAACAACCAGTAATCAGAATAACCTATATATTGATAATTCTGGTCTTATAACCAAGTTCATCTGAAATGCTGCTTCCAGCCACTTCTTCATCAGTACAAGACATTATTATGCTAAGTATCACCCAACCTTACAGAACAGTAACCCAGCATAGGCACAACACCAAGGATGCTCAGGAGTAAGTGAAGAAGGAGCAGAGATGTTCTGACTCTGTTGGACCAACCTGAGTGCTTCCAGGGACTGCGCAGGACCTTGAAGTCAGGCATTTTAGGAATGGGAATGGAGGCAAGGACTTAGAACTACCCTGCTCTGTTGCTGTCTATCCTTAGGAAAACTCTTCCAGGTGTCTACCTTCCAATGTCCTCAACTGAAATATAGGGGTGATCCAAGTAGGAACTCATGGGATCTTTAGAGGCTACATGATGAAGTGTGGAACACAGAAGTGCCAGGTTGAGTTTAAATGGTTTTTTATTCAAACCAGAGCCGCACCTGGCTACCGTGTTTTCTTTCTTTGTACTGTATTCTGCTAAAGCAGATTGGTCTTTTCCCACTACTATCTTCACCATAGACGGTGCTATCACAGTGGAAATTTTAAGAGAAAAGAAGTGAGGGAAGGGAGAAAGAGGGATAAAGGAAGGAAGGAATAAAGGAGGCAGGGCTGTAAGTGTAGTAGACACAGATATCTCGCCTGTTTGGTGGAGTTTTTCAATTATCAAATGAATTAGTTACAGAAGTACAAAATTAATTCGAAGTAGGCGAGGAATCAAAGGGACTGAGATTTGTGATGAAGTTTTAATGTTCTTAAATTATTTTTTAACATTGAATAAAATATGTGATGACAAATTTCCCCTCATGATGTCAAAATCACAATCACGTATTCAAAAGGATCTGAAGACATGTTCAGACTGCTACCTGGTCTGTGGAAAGTCTCAGGATCATATGGTCCCTTAGCCACAGGATGGACAGACCTATAAAAGGCTCTGGACCTCAGAGATCATGGTGGGGCCAGGGATGTCCTCGCCTGAAGCCTGGGGTGGGTCCTAAGTATATAGTATAAATTGTACATGATGACATTTCCATATGGTGCCACCAGGATCTGAGATCTGGTCATGCTCAGTAACTTGCCTCAAGGATCCATATTCCATAGCTGCAGAGGCAAGAAAGGTAACGTCTCAGAGGATGGGAGAGCCAGAGCTGAGCCAGCATTATCTTTTCTTCCCAGCTCTTGCGTCTCCTCTCAGGCTTATGCTTGGCTCATCTCTATCCACATGTGTCCGTAAGGGGTTGCCTTCATTCCGTCAGTTCAAGTCAAATCCTTCTTTTTTGGATTCCTCGACTCTGTCGCTGGCCTCTGAACCCACGCATGTACACCTGTCTGCAGAGCTCACACAACTGACGTGGGATATCGGTTTCCTGTCCCCTCTTTCTCCTGACTCCACAGGGCTTGTCATGTCACTTTGTCAAAATCATCGCCATTCACCTGTTTTCAAGGGTGATGAGCCCTCCCTCTCTGTCCCCTGGCTGCCACAGTTCACCCTCAGGAGCCTGACACTCCATCTACAAAGGGCAGCTGGACCCTGACCTTTCACCCTGGAGTTTAGCAGGGTACTTTTGCATGGTTTACCTGAGTCTTCGTAAACCCTGCACGATGTTCTGACTGTTGTATCTGCATTTCCTGAATGTACTCTCCTTAAAACGGCCGCATGTTTTTAAGTGCAAGACAAAACGTACCACTTCACTTTTAAAAGCACTTAATGTGGTGCCTCTTAATCATAAAACAAAGACATTATCTATACAGCAAAATTGTTTTAAAAAAACAGCATGTTTTCTTACTCATCCTTACTGTCTCATATGTGTCACGTGGTTCCCGTTCTGAGTGCTCATGGCAGGTGTGCTCACTGCCTGTGTCTATAGGTCCTGCAGCGGTCAGCTTTAGTCTCCTCATCGAATGCCCCAGAGAGCTATTTGTTGAACAACACTGGACAAATTCTCGGACACATAAGAGACTTCATGTCAAGTCTGGCTGGACTGTAGTTCCATGAGAGGCTTCTAGACAGCTGACGGACAGCGTCCCTCTCTAAGAACACTGTGTCAGTGTGTCCCCACACTCTAGACAGTTCCATTCGCAGTCTTCTAGGTCCTGTGCCCTCTGGCCACACACACATAATTATGGTGACCAGGCACAGGAGAGTCCAACAAGCTGGCATAGGCCCCCTTCTCAAAAGCACAACTTCATTTCCTCTTTTCACCTCTTGTCTCAGGTGGCCTCCTGTGCTAAGATTCTTCTTTTTCAATTTGGCGTAACATTCTCCACTGACTTTTTATCTGTTGGTTAGACTCCCCCCTTTTTGGAGCATTTCATATCCACAAGTAAAAAAAAAAAAAAAAATAGTACTCCAAAGAGAAAGATAGTTTACAAAGATCACCTATAGAGACAGAAATGCACCTGAGCAGTCTTCCTTCAATTATTAATCATCCAAGCAGATGGCTGACAGGGGCGCAGAAGTAATTAAACACAGTTAACAGGCAAGAGGATTGATCCATTCCTCACATATAGAATTTAACTTCCAATGCACCAGAGCCTACACTTCTGCGAAGCATGTCAACTCCACAGCTACATCCGATAAACAACATGGATCCCACAGTCCACTCTAACCACAGCACTTGTTTCTAAAGGCTTTAAAAATCTCAAAAAGAATGATTATTTAATTTTCAGAACTATAAAGCTCTTTCACTTTCCTGCTTTCCTAGGTTAAAACTAAGCTCGCATTTTCTAATCAAATGAAATTCCTTGGTGCCACCAAGAAAAGATACATACATGCACACACACATACATACATATATATATATGTGTGTGTGTGTACATATATATACATATGCATATAAACATTTGCATGTATGCACACATATATAGATATATACATATGGACATATATGTGTGTGTGTATATATACGTGTGTGTGTGTGTGTATATGTATGTATGTGTATGTGTGTGTGTGTATATATATATATATATATATATACACACACACACACAGAGTTAGATGTGTACTTCCATCCTTTCTATCTTGGCTCACAGGTGGTGTCCTCTTGCCTGTGGGCACCACAGAAAGTTGCATACCTAGGCTTACTGGCTCTCAATTCTAATTAGAAATCCTTCTGCTGTGAGCAGGCTTCGTCACTCAGAAAGGAAGAAAGTGCATATCCTGCACTGACTCCTAAATGCCCTAGGTGAGGGCAATTTTTTGTGTAGATTCCAACTTCAGAATGAACCATGTGGACACTTTTCCCCTTCCCCAAAATGTATTCACAGGTGTTATGGCAGTCTACAATCTCTCTGGAAATTGGCCTCTCAGTTGAACTGCCTCTGTAACATAATTGCATGCCTTCTGTGACCTCTGTCAATGGCCTGGATGGGTCTATGACACGGAATTCCCACCATCCTCTGCTATAAAGCACTCCACCTATGGCATCCTGTGCAATCCAGACCAGGGCTAATTGTACCAGACCAAGTTGGGGTCTTGGTCTAGTACAGTCAGGTGAAATGTTCCCAACAGGAGTAGAGCCAGGGCCACAGGAGTCCATGGTGGCTGGCCACCCCAGCTTTGGTCTCAGTTTGAGGTGTGGGAGCTCACCAAACTGACCTCACCTCTGGGTGTCCTGATTTACCTCCTTTTCAAGTTGAGGCTTAAGGATGCATGTTAACTCCCAGGACACTAGACTGCACGGGGCTGGCTGATTAATCCCAGCACACCAGCCTGCAGGGACTGATAGAGGGCTGGGGCCATGGCTGGGGTGACAAAAACTGGAGGAAAGGCAGAGGAGGATGCGAGAAGCCCAGGGCAGTGTGTCTGGTCACAAAGTCATTTTGCAGAGAATTACCTTACCCGTATGGAAGGCCTACTTTTTCCTGTGTGCATGTGACCTCTCGGAAACCGTTATTTCTGTCACAGGTGGTGTTCCTTTGATGGGCTGACGAGACAGGTAATGCCATGATGTCCACGTACCCTGTTTCCAGGGAGTAGATTTTCACCTCCCTTCTGGGATGCTCTTGAGCATGTCTGGAGTTCTACAATGGGTGTGTTAGTTTCATGCCCACAGGCTCTTATCAGGGTTACAGGGTTTCCACCTACGTTTACGTCTCCTCAGCTTTAAACCTATTATAAGAAACTCATTGCTCAGGTCTGTAGTAGTAAGTGCTCGCTGTAGTAACTGGACACATCACACGAGAAACAGTCTCTTATGGGCTGACACAGTCAGCAGAAATGGAAAGGGTGGCATGTTTTAGGGGACTACGCACATACTACAAAAGGACACACACCTATAGCAATGAAGTGTAGCCTAAAGAATGCAGCTAAATAAGCATGTGCTGATTTCCTACCACTTCACAAGCTGTTTTCCTATAGTAGTTACAACGTGCTTGCCCATCGCTGCTTACCTGCTTGGTCTTTAAATATTTTGGATATGACAACAGGGACACCATGCTCCGCTCCTCCCTAGAAGGCAGCGACACGAGAAGGAAACAGTTATCACGATTGACACTCAAGGCTTTGGGGCCTGAAGGTCAAGGGCAGCAAGAAAAAAAAAAAAAAATAGCTCATACCTTGATACTTAGGCCCAGGCCACCCACAGGTTGTCTGCGAAGTGTAACAGTTCTGTGCTTTAAAAAATGTTAGGAGAAAAATAAGTTTAGGTTACAATGCATATTTATACATATTATACATATACATATACATATACATATACATATACATATACATATACATCTTCCAAGTCAAAACTTGAGCAATTCTTAATACAAACTTCCAGTTTGGCACCCTCCAACCTCTGCAGTAGCAGCACCACGGCCAGCCTTCAAGCAGCGGTCTGCTCACGGGTAACAAGGTTTCTGGTAAAAGCAGGTCCTAGAAATCCACACAAAATCACTCTAGGGCTGGTTATCTGTGCCATCAGAGCCGGCTGTGGACAATACCCATGTCCATTCTCCAAGTGGAGGAGCTAAAATTGCTCTCCTCCTAGCAGCCCAGAGGGGAGCTCCTCAGCATACCCCTCTGCAGCTCCCCTGTGCTTGGCCCAACTGTGGTCACCAGTTAAGCATTCCAGAAGAATCCAGTTTTTGCAAGTCCCCTGAACACAGATGGGTGGTTAACATTTAAATCAATATGGTGATAAAAGCTAACTATATAATACACCTATAGCTGGCAATACTCAAAATCTTCTCTCTTACATATGAAAGCATGGTACCATTTGCTGTGGTCTAAATTGACTGAGCGTATAGGACGGGGAAGATGGCTGGGGTGCAATAATGAGAAAAAAAAGGATTTCTTCTACTTCACATATATGATCGGAACCATAAACATCATACTTTAACTGAAAAGTAACAGCATTCAGACTGAAGGGTTCCCCCCTTCCAAAAAAATGTCAATGTTTAAAAAGCAAGGACAGACTGAGGGACAGGGTAGGACACCCGGGGATCCCCTGCTATACTGGGGTCGGGTACCACAATAGCTGAGTTAAAAAAACATCAGGCTGTTAGGAGAAGTTCCTGTGGCCCTTAGAATGTGTGATGGCTTCCACAGACGGCCATATCCACCTGTGAACGTAATCTCAGGACGGAGTATGCAGTTACAAGACAGCTAAGTTCTAGCAGGATGCGGTACAGCGTGTCTGTGCTTTTAACAGCACTTCCCAGAACAGCAGGACATAGAGGCCTGACTCCATTACTCCCCAACACAGTTGACGCCTTGAATACATCATAAACTCAGAATAAAGAAACCAAAAAAAAAAAAGAGAGAGCAAATAAACACACTTTACAGAGTCCACGAGGGAACAGCCTGCATGGCACTGGAACTGGATGCATTGCATTTCGTGCCTAGAGCAAGCATATCTAAGTAAGGAACGCTTTACAAGAGCACACACAGGGAAAGGGCTGCATCTTAGTGACTGTAGTGTAAGAATGGTCGTTTCACCCCCCTCATCTAGGCCACATTCAAGTGCACACGGCTCCCATCTCAGACACACTGTCAACACTTAACCCGAGGAGCCAGAAGTGTTGTCATCCACACTTTAGCAAGAGAGAGCAGCAGCACATGCAGTTTTAAACCACGTTCATCACAGCATTGATGACAACATCCAGGATCTCAAAACAAGCTAAGTGTCTAAGGATGGATGGATGGATTGAGATTCTACAGTGAAATACCAGTCAACCTTGAACAGGAAGGGAATCTGTTATTAATATTTCGAGACAATTCATACACAGAATTATGCCTTATGTCTATGGTGGGTGCCAGGGTTACAAGGCACAGATATAGCAATATTGGTCAGAGGCAGAAAGTATGAGTTATAAGATGGGTAATTTATAGCTGGGTGGAGGGGGGAGGCATGTGCCTGAAATTCTAGCAGCTAGAAGACACAGGCAGAAAGATCAGGAATTCATGTCCGTCAGTTAACTACATGGGAGAGTTTGAGGCCAGTATGGACCGCAAAGGATTCTTTCTCAATAAAATATAAACAAAAAAGGTTAAGTTCTGGGGCTCTGACTACAAGATAGACAGTTCAAACATTGTATTGTTTACTTGAAGTTTGCTAGGAGAGTAGATCTTACGTGTCCATACCATTGTGACTTCCACACACATGCATGAGCATACACACACATGTACATACACACACACACACACACACAAACTATGCAAGACAATATATGTGAATTAGCTTAATTATAGTAATCATTTCACAAGATATATGTAAGTCAAATCATTACATTGTGCAGCTAAATATATGTGCTTATATTTGTCCTTTATATTTTAGTAAATCTGACAAAATAAAACCTGCTGTAGGAACAGAGCATCCCCTATTGGGAAAGGAGCTTGTCTTAGTTAAGAATTCTACTGTGATAAAATATCATGATCAAAATTAACTAGGGGAGGAAAGGACCTATTTTAGTTTATTTTAGCTTGCAATTCTAACATCCCAGCTCATCCTCCAGGGAAGTCAGGGTAGGGAGACTCGAGGCAGGAACCAAGAGTCACAGAGTTGAATACAAGTTTGAAGCTGTAACAAACTTTAGTCTGGAAGCTAAGTGTGTGACATAGAAGCGAGGGTCATCATGGGTATAAAATCCCACGGGAACCTGAAGAATAATACTATAGGAAAAGCTGCCTCTAGCGCTCCAAAGCCACCTTTGTGCTTCATGAAAGGTATGTCAAGGGTAAGAAGTATCTGTGTTGTAGAAGACAGCTGTGCCTTCACAAGTTCATCGCTGGAAGGAAATGTGGAGAGTCAACTCCAGCTGGAGAGAGACTGCTGCCAAGGTGTGAGTACCAGCAGATTGTCAGGAGAGCGTGCTAGGACGAATCCAAAGTGCAATCCCTTCTAAAAGGCATTATGCTGCATTGTGGGAGGGGCACAGAACAAAATTCGAGAAGTCACCGAATAATTACCCTACAGAACACATCTCCTTCCCAGAAGGAAAGTTTCGTCACATTTCATCATCAGTTCTGGCTCTGGTCCTCTGATGAGTGAGTGCGGCCCTGTGCGCGGGAAGAAAGGAATGCCCATCTGGAGGGGATGTCCCGACGACATGAGCCCCATCCAACTCCTCCAGCTCTCAGTGCTATGGCCTTGACTCCGACAGGTGGTTCTTTCAGTCATCCGGGCGGCCTCTTGACCCACGATGGATTATTCTGTCTGACCATTTCTCTTGATCCCAATGATGAAGCCACCAGCGGACTGATCTTTGCAACAAAAGCTCTCACAATCCAACCTCCTCCAAATGACTAGATCTGACAGACTTTGATGCGTGAGCTATGTGAGGGACACTTCATTCCAAACCATACACTGGTTAAACAAAAGTCAGAGCCACTTTTTTTTTTTTTTTGTTCTTTTGGCTTTTTAGATACACTCTTGCTATGTGCCTCTGACTAGCTTTGAACTTGCTATATAGCCCAGGCTAGCCTCAAACTCACAGAGACATGTGACCGCCCTCGCCTCCCAAGTGATGGGATTAAAGATATGTGCTACCACTTTCCTAGCCAGAGGTGTCCATGCTAAGCAGTGTACAAAGATAAGCGGGTCCATGGGCTCACTGGCCAGCCAGCCTAGCCAAACTGAGGAGCTCTGGGTCCAATAAGAAATCCTGTCTCGTGAAATAGGGAGAGAAACAGAAGACCTGATGTCAACTTCTGTCCTCCACACCCTCTACACGTGATTGCACCACACATAAACACACATGCACATGGGTACACCACACTTCTCCCACTCTCACCCCCACATACACAATCTTAAAAAAGACTTGAAGAAGGTATGCGATAGAACCCCAAAAGGAACATTTAATTTGTGATGTAACCAGCGGGTACTTGGGGACAGATGGATTGCAACTTGGCCAATTTTTTCATGGAGCTTTCCTGAACAGTGATTTTTTTTTAAGGTATTTCCTGCAGCTCCTGGACCCGGATTGGTTTGAGCCAGCCATGCCCTGGAAGCAGGAGCACTTACATTGGCACCAGGAGGAGCTCCCCCGATGCAGACGACATCTTGCTTTTGAATAGTCAGCGCCTCTTTAGTCAGCTTCAGCCGGACGTCATAGGCGTTTTCCATCCCCTCGTCATACAGCAAGGCCAGAGCCGTTTTGGTCTGTGGATATAAAATGATGATATGAACAGCTGGGTCCAGGAGCTGAGGGCAATGAGAGGCGATAGGTGCTTCCTTTCCTACCACCTTCTAACCTGTGCACACAGATTTCTTCCCACTCGTGGTAGAAACTCCATTGATCCACAGCTACGTCTTGGATATGTTTCTCTGGAAAGCTGGCTTTTCCTGATACCCTGCAAATGCTGCTTGGGATTTTTCCTGACTTCCTAAGATATGATTCCATACTCACACCAGAGGTGCTGAGTAATCCTTGCCTCCATTTGCAATAGGTATTCAGGGTAGCAAGGCTAACTCACCATTTCTAGATGGAGAACTGCAGGACACTTAAGAGTCCCTTGGGGTCAGCACCCGGACAATTAACAACAGAGTGGTCAGAGACTGTCCAGCAGGTACAGACTCAGGGGCTGCCACCAAAGAAAGTCACATCAGGCAGCTGCCTTCTGAGGGAAGGGCTCATGTTGCTGAGGACAAGCAGAGCTCTCAGCTAACATGGAAAGGTGTAGTACCAACTCATGTAATGTCAATATGTCAAGCACATAATCCCATGTGATATTAATTTTCAGCAAATTCATCGAGCCAAACAGCTCTGCCAGTGAACTGTCCTGATGAGGAAAACTCCTGGGCTCAGAGACTCCAGGAATAGAAACAAAAGGAATTCATTCCGTGGAGAGAACAGTTGTCTAGGATGAAAGCCAAGGAGAGGGTGCTGGCCTTTAACAAATGAATATGATATTCTAATTATACATTTTGTGATGGCTAATCTCTATAGCCAACTTGGCTGGATGGAGAAGAGTCTAAGAGACTACTAACAGAGTGGCATGTCCCTGAGGATATTTCTAGAGAGGATTAGATTAGGCCATTTCTGACCTGGTCAGTGGTTTAATCTACTGAAGCGTCCAGAAGTTAGACTATTGGGAGTTGAAGAGCCTGTGGAAGGCAGGCCCTCATTGGAGGAAGTGGATCCCTGGAGGAATACCTTTGAAAGGAGTAGCTTGTCCTGTCCACTTCCTGTTTTCTCTGCTCTCTGATGCCCGTAAATCATACACATGCTACAGCTAAAAGATGCTCGGATTAACCATGGCCCGAAGCAACAGCACTGCCATGATGGATAGAAACTTCAATGTCTCAGTGTAATCCTTCTGCCTTACGGTGTTTTTGTAAACTTTTTCACACCTCCTGAGAGACTGGGGCACACACATTTTAATATTTAGTGCCACCCATTTGAAAGTTTGCAAAGGAGATCAAGCAGGACTCAGTAAAGACCTGACATGGGCCATCTGCTCCACCAGGTAACATCAGTAAAGTCAGCTCCTCAAATGTTAAAAAAAAAAAATTAAAAGTCAGGAACAAAACCAATTTGGAGATAATTAAGCTTTCCAAGTCAAAACTATAATTTTATTCTAATCACTTTCTCCTATGAAAACATCCACTTACACCCGACTATAATTAGCTTGCCAGAGATGATTTTGTGCTTTGACATAAATATGATGCAGCATCAGGGGGATGTGCCGTGTGCTCCTTATTGCGCCTCCACAGACCCTGCCCACCACCCTCAGAAAGCCCATCTGCGTAGTCCAGATACAAGGTTGTGAGGAGAGCACAGCTGGGACCAACACCAGGCAGAGCGGAGAAGGGACCTACCTCATTCCCGCCCCATTCCAACCCAGCACGCCAACCACTGCACCATGGCTCCTACAGTCCTTAACTGTAACTGTAGATAACCCCAGATAACTGTAGACCTTTTCTTTCACACAGTGCCCAAACCCAAAATAGACACCTAATCTGCTTCTTTAAAGTAAACATGAACAAAAAATTAAATACCCAATAAACACAAACCCCTATCCCTTCCGTGGCTTTCCATCCTGGGGTGGGCAGTGTCATTACTGGGGTATCCGTAGCCCGCTGGCTGCCGTGTCTGAATCCCCAACAAGCTCCCTGATGCATGCACTATCTGGGGACACACCCAGCCCTCTGTAGTCATTGGACCAATTAATCTTTCTTCCCTTCCATCCCTTCCTCCTTTGCTCTTTCCCTCTCCCCTCTCTCTTCCTATCTCCTTATCTTTCTCTCCCTTCTCCCTCTTCCCCCTTTTCCCCCCACCCGTGTGTGTGTGTGTGTGTGTGTGTGTGTGTGCGCGCACACGCGTGTGTGTGTGTGTGTGTGTGTAAGGGTGTGTAGTATAGTGTAGTGTAGTGTACTGGGTTAACCTGACTTAAATGCCAAAATACATTGATTCACTGCACAGAAATATGCAACCTTTTATGACAAAAATACCATATATCGAAAAATGTGATCATATAGCAGAAAATAGGTTAGTATAAAAAGTCTCACTAATCAGGGTAGAAAATCGGCATTCTGTTAAATTGATAAAAGAACATGAAATACAATTTAATTCTAAAATATAATTCTAAAAAATTAACTCCCTAGAGAAAGGGGAATGTGAACAATAAATGATCATAAACAGCAGAGTAAAATCACATTTGTGCACAAACATAAGTTTGTGTGTGAAAATAGGTATGCACAGGATCTACAAAGATGGGCTTTTTCAGAAATTGTATTCTATATAAATGTGGACAGATTTTAAGTTTTGTGAGTACATCATTTACGACTGCCTATTTAAATCGGCCCGATTCTGGTTCACTATGCCCAGCTCTGTTGAAGTAGATTTCCCTTCAGGTAACTTAAGGTAGGCCTCTATGAATTTAGAAAAATCACACATTATAGAGTTCTTATTGATTTATGCCCCCGAGTGTATCTCTGGGGTATAATCACTTACGAATGTCTTTGTCACAGTAGCACCAGGAATTGCCTAGTAATTCAGACAGAGGACCATGGATGGCTACAGCATTCATAATTAAGAAAAACACACGTGGCCATTCTCCCATTCAGAGCGTGAAAATTACAGAGGATGCAAGTTACAAGATGATTTTCCTGGTTCATTCCGAACTGGGTATGTCTTCAGTGCTCTGTTGACCTTAATGGAGCTAAAGAATGAATATCAGGCGCCGAGAGAAACCTGGAGCCAGTTACTAAAATGCAGAAAGGAAAAGAAACTTGACAGGTCACCTCCTCAGGCTCTGCAGGGTAGGGAGGAACAGACAAAAACTCCCTTTGGCTGTGATTTTCGGAAGCGTCCGGCTGAGGTGACTCTACGTGACACATTGTTTTAGGGACTTCTAGGCCTCCAATCACAGCTTCTACATGGTTTCTGGCAGTCAAGACCACATGGCTTGCCAACTCTGTAGCCAGCCTGGTGAACGAGCTGCGACCTATGAACACAGGCACACTCCAGGGAAACACACAGACCGTACTTTATTCTATTTATCTTACGGTTTTGGTACTTCCTCTGAGAACCGAGCACCTGAATTTGGCAATTCTTTCCTAGACGGCATAGGTCTGAGCAATCTCTTTCTCAGGTGTGAGGCATACTCACTGCCAACTGTGAAGCAGGCTGCAGTCCCCAGGAAACTACCAGCCAGGCGCTATGATTTGTTCCCATTAGTTTTCCCAGCACGGTTACCACCAGATATCAGCTATTTATTGAGGCTTACCCCAGAATATCTGGGAGGTTTGCTCTGTGAACCTGAACACCAGCACTATGAATCCACTCAGTACCTACATGCCGAGAGATCAGCCTCATAGCCAAATTACAGCTCGAGTGGGGGTGGTGCTTGTACAGTATTTAAAATGATCTCCTCTTTCAACCTCAACCAAAAAAGAGTCGATCTGCGGCTAGGATTCCAACAGTGAGCAGGGGCTGCTGTCCTCTGAGTACACGGGCTCCGTGCTTCTACGTAAGCTGCCACCTCCACGTGCAAAGCACCTGGAAGTTCTGCATCTCTGACAAGTGTGTTGCATGGCCACGCCACACCTGCATCCCAGTGCCATTTGTCATAAAGAACTGGGCAGTGCTATGGGAACTCCCCCAGGAACAGTATCTGAGAGAGATTTTCCCCCAGCTGTTTCCCCCCCCTTCCAGCCTCACAGCCCCAGCCAGGCTACCTTCCCTTCTCAAGGTCTTGACAAAGGGTGAAGAAGTTCATAACTCCCAGCCCAGGGGCTGGCCCATCGCCATCTATCCCATCAGCCCCAGCTGCAGCTCTTTCCAGTGCATGGCCACTGCCTCTGCTTTAGAGCTGGATTCCCACTACAACACAGGTCAGTTTCCCACATATTAGACAGTTTGGGGAGTGTAAATTAGAAGATGTGACAATGATTTCTCAGCTACTTTACTCTTTGCTCTCACACACTACGGTGTCTTTGCTTACTGTGAACTGAAGTTTCTGGGGAAAAAGCCAAGGATCTACTAAGATGATCAGAACTTGGAGACTGTGAGGAGTTAGAATGATGCAAATCCAGAGCCAAACCACCTCGGGATACCTTCAGGCCCCTTAGTAGCCTTCATGGCCTACATCGGTTTCTGGGTTACCACCCTCTGACTATCATGTGAACCTTTTTGAGATGGATTGACTTAACAGCGGACTAGCTTTCACAACCTCAAAGCTAAGGATGCCGTCAGATAGCATCTGAAACTCACAGCAGAGTTGCCTGCTTTGCTTAACCTGCTTGCTTGAAAGTGTGTTTGAAAATGGCACTGATTTATAATGTTCTCTTGCTCTGTTATGATAAAACTTCAAGAATCCATTACCACACTGGGACATGGTATTTGGGGCAAGCTAAGTATGTGTTCCCAGAGCCATCATCACTCATATTTGGCTCTAAAATAAACAATCTCTTGTTCCCTTTGAGGTGAGAGCTGTGTTTTGTATCAACCCCACATTCAGCTTACAATACTGTGACAGTTTTGCTGCAGAGATTAAATCTAGATGTCATTATTTCAGGGTGAAGGCACGCAGCAGTTTATGAACATCAAACTCAAGTTCAAATGAAGACACGCTGATTGTTAGATGCACGAATGTCTTCCTCCCTCACTGCAGAGCACAGTCCTGAATATCAGGACGTAACAGCTCCGATCACATTGCTAAGCATTTGACAGGATCAACTGGGTTTCACCCTGTGTGTGGTGTAAACGCACCTTAGCGTGTGCGGGGGCACACACGTGTTAAGCGTGCATGTAGAGGCCAGACGGCGTCGTTCCTCAGGTGTCCTGCCCACCTCTTTTTGAGACACGGTGGTCTCTCATTGGCCTGGAGCTCATCGATTAGACTAGAACTGAGTTCGACCCCTATCACTCAAGGAAAAAGTCAGGCCTGGTGGCATGCATGCGAATCCCAGCACCTAGGAGAGAGAGAGAGGTATCTTGCCAGAGCTCACCGGCCAGTCAGACTAAACTACTTGGAGCGCCCCAGGTTCCAGTAAGAGTCTCCGTCTCAAAAAACAATCTGGGCAATGTCTGAGGAATGACAGCAGAGGTTGACCTCGGTTCTCCATACACAAAAGCACAAACATACATGCACATACACTGTACACACATACACCAATCAACATGCGTGAGTAAAAAATAAGCATAGGAATATGCATATAATCAGGAAAAAGTACAGTGCATTTTAATCAACCCTGGTTGAATGGGATGAAGTACCTAGTCTTAGCCCTGACATAATAAGCTGGTTACCAGTAATAAAATCTTTATTCCTGTTATTCCTGCAACTTAAAGTTACTGACCACTATACGATATGAAATACAAGATTGTTTATATGTGTAATTTCATTTAAGCATCTTTATAACCTATAACACTTGTTCTTAAGTAACTGAAAATACCAAGTCAAACAGGATTTTCTCATCACATGCCAAAATTCTCATCAGTGACCCGGAAGGGACTAAAGCCTACAAGGAATTTGAAGGTCATTCCAACACTGACCTCAATATCTTTATTAAACTAATGAGCATGTAAAAAGCCACTATAAATTATAAGTGTAAGACAAACAAGGGACATACAGCAAATGGAAAACTACAGGATATAGCTCAGAACAATTTTATTATCATATCACATCACATCACATTATGTCCTTACAATGTGCATGTGTGTACTCACATACATGCTATGGTACATGTATGGAAGACAGAGGACAAGCTTGCAGAGTGAGTTCTCCCCTTCTACCTTTACTTGGGTTCTAGGGATCACACTTGAGTCCGCAGGATGGAGTGTTAGGGGTTTGAACCATGAGCCACCTCACTGGCCCGGCTAAAACAGTTCTAAGAGGTACTTTCGTACAATAAATGTCTATATTAAAAAGACAAAGATGATTGCAGCCCCAGCCAGTGGACGGACCTGGTGAGATCGCTGCCTGCAGTACGCTTGGTTCTGTTCCCCAAAACCACTCCTCCACAGCCACTCCCCACTATCCTTCAGTCCTGTCGCCTGGTGCACAAAACCTGTGAACAATTCTCAGTGACATCTCAACCCAAGCCAGCCGAAGAACCAGTCCCTAGCATGCTCACAGCAAACCCCATTTGAAGAACTAGCTCAGACCAGGCCAACCAGCCAGAAGGACAGCACAGGCCAGGCCAGATAGCCAAAGGAACAGTAGCCGAGTCCCTGCCTCCAACACAAGCAGAGAGGTCCTGCTAGACCAGAGGTCAAGTGGGCCACCAGAGCTCCACCCTCAACTCAGTTGGAGACCCAGAGCTTGACAAGAGGCCCCAAAGAATAGAAGAGAAGAAACCAAGAAAGAAAGAAAAAAATACCAAGGAACAAAATACTTATCTAATAAAGACAAACACAGAAATTTGACACCTAAACCTACAATCACCCCAATGTCAGATGCCTAAAAGCCAATGTAAGAGCACAGTAACAACAACCAGGTAAGTATGTCACAACCAAAATTCGACTGTTCTACTACAATGAGCCTGAACACCCAAACATAGCTGAAGCACAAGAAAAAGACCTCAAAAACAACTTTATGAAGATAACAGAGGCCCCTAAAGAGGAAATGGATAAATCTCTCAAGAAATAGATGAAAAGAAAAACAGAAAATAGGAAGAAGTGAGTAAATTCATAAAAGAAAGCCAGGAAAGCACAAACAGAAAATTAGAAGAAATGAATAAATCCCTTAAAGCAAACCACAGAAAAAGAAGCAAACGATTAAAGGAAATGAGCAAAACTGTTCAAGACCTGAAAATGGAAATAGAAGTGATACAGAAAACACAAACAGGGGAATTTTGGAAATGGAAAATCTACAAAAGTGATCAGGAACTATAGAGGCAAGCTACACAAAGAATACAAGAGAAGGAAGAGAGAATCTCAGGACTCAAAGTCACTATAGAAGAATCAGAGACATCAGTAAAAGAAAATGTTAAATCCAAAAAATCCCTAACACAATACATCCAGGAAATCTGGGACACTATGAAGAGACCAAATCTAAGAATAATAGGAATATTGGAAAAAGAACAATCCCACCTCAAGGCCCAGAAAATATTTTCAACAAAATCATTGAAGAAAACTTTCCAAACCTGAAGAAGGAGATACCTATTAAGGTACAAGAAGCATACAGAACACCAAATAGACTGGACCAGAAAAGAAAGTCCCCTTACCACATAATACTCAAAACACTAAACTTACAGAACAAAGAAAGAATACTAAAAACTACAAGGAGGAAAAAAAGCAAGTAATATCTGAAGGTAAACCTATCAGAATCACGCCTGACTTCTCAATGGAGAGATTCTAAAATCCAGAAGAGCTGGACAGATCGCCTACAGACGCTAAGAGATAATCTGCCAGTCCAGATTACTATACTCAGCAATGCTTTCAATTACCATAGGTGGAGAAAACTAAATTTTCAATTACAAATTCAAATTCAAACAATATCTACCTACAAATCCAGTCCTACAGAAGATACTTGAAGGAAAACTCCAATCCAAGGAGGCTAACTACATCCATGAAAGCACAGGAAATAAATAACCTCATCCCACCAGAATCAAAAGAAGAAACACACAAACACTTACACAGACACATCAGACAGACAGACAGACACACACACACATACACACACACATACATACACAAATAACAGAACCTAGCAATCATTGGTCATTGATATCTCTCAACATCAATGGATTCACTTCCCCAATAGAAAGATACAGACTAACAGAATAGGATGTGAAAACAGGATCCATCCTTCTTTTGCATACAATAAACACACCTTAACATCAAAGATGACATTCCCTCGGAGTAAAGAGCTAGGAAAAGATATTCCAAGCGTATGGACTCAAGAAGCAAGCCAGAATAACCATTCTAATATCTAACAAATTAGACTTCAAACCAAAATGAATCAAAAGGGATGAGGAAGGTATCATACTTCCTACTCATAGGAAAAATCCACCAAGACAACATTTCTAAACATCTAGGCACCCAACACAAGGGCTCCCACATTTATAAAAGAAATATTGCTAAAACTTAAAACACACATTGACCCCCACACACTGATAGTAGGAGATTTCAATACCTCACTCTCACCAACAGACAGGTGGTTAACCAGACAAAATCTAAATAGAGAAACGCTGGAGCTAACAGATGTTATAAATCAAATGGACCTAACAGATGTATACAGAAGATTTCACCCACACACAATATACCTTTTTCTCACCATCTAACAGAACCTTCTCTAAAACTGACCACAAATTAGGCCACGAAGTAAGTCTCAATAGATACAAGAAAGTTGAAATAACCTCCCTGGAGTCTATCAGACCATCATAGATTAAAGTTGGATTTTAACAGCAACAGAAACAACAAAAGGCCTGAAAATTCATGGAAACTGTGAACAACTCTAGGGAACGATGATTGGGTCAAGATAGAAATAAAGAAAGAAATTAAAGATTTTTTAGAATTCAATGGAAATGAATTCATAATACACCAAAACCTATGGAACACAATGAAAGCGACACTAAGAGGAAAATTCATAGCACAAAATGCATTCCAAAAAAAGACTGGAGAGATCACATACTAGCAAGTTAACAGCACATCTGAGAGTTCTAGAACAAAATGAAGTATACCCAAGAGGAGACAGCAAGAAGTAATCAAGCTGAGGGCGAAAATCAATAAAATAGAAGCAAAGAGAGAAATTCATAGAATCAATGAGACAAAGAGCTGGTTCTTTGAGAAAATCAACATGATAAGACAAACCTCTATCCAAACTAACCAAAAGATGGAGAGAGAATATCCAAATCAACAAAATCAGAAATGAAAAGGGGGATATGCCTACAAACTCTGAGGAAATCCAAAGAATCATTAGGTTATTCTTTAAAAACCTATACTCCACAAAATTGGAAATCTAGAAAATCATGGACACTTTTCTCAATAGATATCACCTACCAATGTTAAATCAAGATCAGATAGGCAATTTAAACAGAACTATAAACCACAAGGAAATAGAAGCAGTCATTAAAATCTCCCCACCCAAAAAAGCCCAGGGCCAGATGGCTTTACTGCAGAATTCTGTCAGACGTTCAAAGACGAGTTAACACGAATACTCCTCAAGGTATTCCACAAAATAGAAACAGAAGGAATTCTCCCAAGCTCATTTTATAATGTCAGTCACTCTGATACCCAAACCACACAGACTCAACAAAGAGAATGATGGACCAATTTCCCTCAAGAACATTGATGCAAAATACTCAATAAAATACTTGCAAACTGAATCCAAGACCACATTAGGATCATCAACCGCGTTCAAATAGGCTTCGTCCCAGAGATGCACGGATGGTTCAACATAGGAAAATCAGTCAACGTAATCCACCATATAAACAAACAGAAAGAAAAAAAAATATGACTATCTTACTAGATGCCAAAATAGTCTTTGACAAAATCCAATACCCCTTCATATAAAAGTCTTGGAGAGACTGGGGATACAAGGAACATACCAAAACATAATGAAGACAACCTACAGCAACTCCATAGCCAACGTCAAATTAAGTGGAGAGAAGCTCAAAGCAATTCCACGAAAATCATAACAAAAGAAGGTTGTCCCCTGTCTTCATACCTATTTAATATAGTACTTGAAGTCCTAGCTAGAGCAATAGGAGAACTAAAGGAAATCAAAGAGATACAAATTGAAAAGGAAGAAGTCAAAGTATCCTTATTTGCAGATGATATGATAATATATATGTGAGCCCCAAAATTTTACCAGGGAACTCCTACAGCTGATAACTTCAGCGAAAAGGCAGGTTACAAGACCAACACACACAAAAAAAAATCAGTAGCCCTCCTATATACAAATGACAAATGGACTGAGAAAGAAATTGGGAAAACACCTCCCTTCACAATAGCCACAAATAACATAAAATATCTTGGGGTTACTCTAACCAAGCAAATGAAAGACTTGTATGACATAAACTTCAAGTCTTTGAAGAGAAAAATTGAAGATCTCAGAAGATGGAAAGACCTCCCATGCTCCTGGATTGGTAGGATCAACACAGTAAAAATAACCATCTTACCAAAAGCAATCTACAGATTCGATGCCATCCCTATCAAAATTCCAGCACAATTCTTAACAGACCTTGAAAGGACAATACTCAGCTTCATATGGAAAAGCAAAAATCCCAGGATAGCCAAAATAATCCAGAAAAACAATGAAAGAACTTCTGGAAGCATCTATCTCTATTCCTGATCTCAAGCTGTGTCACAGCGCTATTGTGATTAAAAACTGCATGGTATTAGCATTAAAAAAGACATATTGGTCAATGGAACCACATCAAAGATCCAGACATAAACCCACACACTTATGGACACTTGATCTTTGATAAAGAAGCCAGAAATATACACTGGAACACAGGAAGCATTATTAATAAATGGCGCTGGTCTAACTAGATGCCTACATGTAGAAAAATGCAAGTCGGACCATACTTATCACCATGCACAAAACTGAAATCCAAGTGGATCAACATAAAACCAGGCACACAGAAGATGATAGAGGAGAAAGTGGGGAATGGCCTTGAACTCATTAGCACAGGAGAAAACTCTCTGAACACAACACCAACAGCTCAGGCACTAAGAACAATGATTAATAAAAGGGACCTCTTAAAACTGAAAAGCTTCTATAAGGCAAAGAACACTGTCAATAAGACAAAATGGCAGCCTACAGAATGGGATAGAATCTTTACCAACTCTACCTCTGATAGAGGGCTAACATCTAAAATATATGAAGAATTCAAGAAACCAGACAACAAGAAAACAAATAGTCCAGTCAAAAAATAGGGTACAGATCTAAACAAATAATTTTCCAAGGAGGAATCTCAAATGGCTGAGAAACACCCAAAGAAATACTCAGCATCCTTAGCCATTAGGGAAATGCAAACCAAAACCACTTTGAGATTCCATCTTACCCCTGTCAGAATGGCTAAGATCAATAACACAAAGGACAGCTCATGCTGGCAAGGCCGTGGAGCAAGAGAAACACTCCTTCATTGCTGGTGGGAATGCAAACTTGTACAGCCACTGTGGAAATCAATATGGTGATTCCTTAGGAAATTGGAAATCGACATACTTCAAGACCCAGCTATACCACTCCTGGGCATATACCCAAAAGACGCTCCATGCTACCAGAAGGACAGTTGCTCAACTATGTTCATAGCAGCTTTATTCATAATATCCAGAAATTGGAAACAAACAAGATGCCTCTCAACTGAAGAATGGAAGAAATCGTGGTACATTTACACAATGGAGTATCACTCAGCTATTAAAAAATGACATCGTGAACTTTTCAGGAAAATGGATAGAACTAGAAAAAATCATCCTGAGTGAGGTAAGCCAGTCCCAGAAAGACAGACATGACATGTACTCGCTTATATGTGGATACTAACTGCTACGCAAAGGAGAAAGGTACTAGTATCCACCGACACAGAAAAACTATGCAATAAGAAGGGCCTCAGTTGGAACACAGGGATCTCCCTGGTAGAGTGGAAATTGAACAAAGAGTTTGGGTGGGTTGGGAGAGGACAGGAATGGGAGCAGAGGGGACCAGGAGAAAGAGAGGGATGGAAGGAGAAAATATATGGAGAGACAAGAAGAATTTGGAGACAATTGGGGGGCAATTGTGAGACCTAGTGTAGTGGAAATTCACAGGAATCTGTGAGGAAGACCCTGGCAAGGATCCCAAGTAATCGGGGACAGGGAGCCTGAATAGGCCATCTCCTGTGGCCAGGCAAGGCTTCCAGTGGTGAGACTGGAACACCATCCCAGCCACAGAACCTCTGACTTATGGCCATATATTCTGCCTTGTTGACAATGGAAGGGCAGAACTCCATGCCAAAGGAGGGAATCCGTGTTTGAAACTGCAGGCCAGGCCAGGAACTAGAGCCTGGATAACCCGAAGACAATTTCTAATGATGTCACACTCTGCTCATAGATTGGTACCTAACCCAGTCCTCACCAGAGAGGTCCCCTTCCAGCAGCTGAGAGGAACATATGGAGAGGACCAGGGCCAAACAATGTGCAGAGATCAGGAACCCTGTGGAAGAGGGAGAAGAGGGATAGTGGAAACCAGAGGAGCTGAGGACACCAGGAGAACAAGTCCCACAGTATCAGCTGACTAACACTCTTAGGGGCCCACAGAGACTAAAGCCACAGACATGGAAATTGCAGGATCCCCTAAATACATTTTATGGCTATTTGGATTGGTGTTCTTGAACAACTCCTACTGGTTTGAGTGGGGGTGTCTCTGACCATTTTACCTGCCCTTGAGACCCTTTGCTCCTTCCAAGCTACCCGGCCCACCCTTGGTGTAGGGATTGGTGCCTGGCCTCATCTCATCCTGCTGTGCCTTATGCTTTAAGGATATAAAAAAGGGACAAACTGAACCCAAAGTTTCTATAAAGAATAAAGAATAGAATAAAATCAAATAGAAATCATAAAATTCACAAGGGAAAAAAATCAATAAATCTAAGAGTAAATTTTTAGTTTCCTTTGAAAATTAAATAAGTCTTTGTCTAGTCTGAGGAGGAAATGAGGAATATTCACATATTACATGGAAAGTACAAACACGTGTTTTAGCAACACAAGGAAGGATGAGGCGTCAAGAGCTCACGACATGATAAGCTGATGATGAATGAAAAGTAATGATATTACACCAGATGCCACAGAAATGAAAATACCAGCAGGGACTAAGAGCACCACATGCCAACAAGTTGGGCATCCTAGAGGAAGTGAATGGGTTCCGAGAATAACATACCTCCCCATGATTTAATTGGGAATAAATGGCAACCCTGAACAGAACAATAGTAAACACAACACGGACACAGTCATTAAAAGCTCCCAACAAAGAAAAGCTCATGAGCAGATGGCTCCTCAGATGAAGTCTATCAAACCTTCAAAGATGAATTAATGCCAGCATCCTCAGACTCCCAAAATACAGACCTAGCTAGAATACTTCTCTACTTTACCAGTCCAGTATCACCTCACACCAAAGACTGACAGAGACACTGCAAGAAAATTACACACACGTTCAACATTGATGCATATGTCCTCCGTAAAATATCAGCAAACTAACCCAGTAATATATCAAAAATACTACATGTTGTGACCAACTGGGATGTCTCAGAAGGATGTTTTTAACAGACCTAAATCAATGGACTACATCATACTAGCTAAAAACCACATGATCATCTCTGTTGATGCGGGGAAAGTATTTTCTAATTCAACATCCTTCCTTGATTAAGAAATTTTATATATATATATATATATATATATATATATATATATATATATATATATATATATATATATATATATATAATCAGCATTTTGGATGCATAAGGGCATTCCCTTAACAATAGGAGCATTTGTGAAAATCTTCCAGCCAACACCATTAAGGGGAGGGCGAAACTGAAGGTTTCATGCACCAGGTTTTACAGTGGGGAAATAACAGTCTCTGCGATAATTGGTGCTGGGAAAATGGGATTTCCACCTGAAAAAGAGGGGAACTGAACTCTTATATTTCATCATATACAAAACCCAGAACACGTGTAAGATCTAGCCGTAACTCCCAAACCAGAAGCCTCCTGGAAGAAAACGGCCAAAGTACGTTGACATTGGTCTGGCAATGATTTTCAAGGGAGCATTAGTAAACGAGACTGTAGTAAAGTAAACAGATTTCCCTACCTAAGAGGAAAAAAATGAGTAAAATTAAAAGAGAAGTTACAAACTGTGAAACAATGCAAGATACACAACTGCTAAGGAGCTAAAATATGAAATTCACAAACAGCTCCTACAACTCAGTACCTGAAACCAAATAAAACGGACTAAATATTAAGCCGAAGTCCTGGATAGATGTGTCCTCCAAAGAGGACACAGGGTGACAAAGATGTATGCAGAGAGATGCTCAGCATTGTTTACTTGATTTTTAAAATTATTATCAGGGTGAGACAGTGAGCTCAAGAACGAGCATCTCAGGTTGATTCTGGGTGGCCATTGTTTGTTCTACCCCCGAGTTTTTGAGACAAGCACATCAGGGCTGAGAAGAGCTCCAACACTTTGAGTGTTGGATGGGATGCCTGATTCGAGTCCATCACATTTATTGATCATTTTTAGCTGTTCCTATTTGTTGTACTTTCAAGGAATTTCTCTAAGGGGTGAAAACACTCTACCATCTCCCTGCCTTCTGCTGCTCTACCAGCAACATTCACAGTCTGTCCCAGGTCTGGGATAGGTGACAGAGACATATCGTGCACACACAGTGCACACACAAGCATTTCTCTGTGTCTTTCTCACAATGAGCAGTGTTACAAAGTTCCTGCTGACAGAAGAAAATGGCATCTCCTCCCAGGTTCAAAGATGGCACAGCTGCTGGACACCATAGTCATGTCACAGCAAGGTATGATGTTAGAAGCACAAATAACAATAAGGATGTCTGAAAAAGCCACAAGGAGCCACAAAGAGATTAACTATCTGTTCTCTAATTGGACTTAAGATCTGCTCAACAAGAGGGAAATTGTGCCTGGTACTGGAAGCCTAGCCAAGTACTCAACATAAGTGAAGTCATGATCTTGTGGGGGGGGGGGACCTAAAGCCACTTTACTAAAACAACATAAACCCTAACTACATTCTAAATATCTGTCCTTATAACCACAGAGAGGTGTAGTCCTCACCCCTCATCAAGAAAACTTTTCCTTGCAACAGATGGAGACCATTACAGAAAACCACAAGCAATCAAAATGCAGAGTTGTAAAGCCCATTCCCAAAGGATACATCTAAACACAATTCCTGCACCTAAGGCTTAGGGATCATTGCAGAAAAGGGGTAGAAAGAGTATAAGAGACAGATGAATATAAATTTGGTGTAAGACTATGTACCTTAGGAATGTAAGACGATACACCCATAAAGTAAAACCAACATGCCTACACATGAGCTGAACAAGGATGACATCAACGGACATGCTAATATGAGCAGGTAAAGTCCATGGGGCCTCAAACATAGACAAAAACTACAAGTAACCAATGAAAGCTGAGGGCAGGAGAAATAGTCTTTCCCAGGGAAGAGCAAACTGATTGGTTATCCAATATCAAATGGTTATCCTTAAGATCATACACACACCACCACCACCACCACCACAACCACCACCACCACAACCACCACCATCACAGCAAAAAAGAGGCCATGAATTTGAAAGAGAGAAAGCAGGGGTATGAGAAGTATATGGGAAGGTTGGGAGGGAAGAAAGGGAAGGGGTAAGTGAAGTACTTATAATCTCTAAAATAAATGATTTTTAAAAATAACCACTGTCCTGAGAAGAAATAAAGTAAAACCAGAAATAGACTAGAGAATAAAAGAAAGTTCTTCTGTGGATTGCTGGGACCATGAAAATATGAGAGATGTCTTCTAGATCTAGTTTTAAATCTCATCAACATGTCACAAATGCTGCCCAAGTCTAGACTTTGCAATGTGCTTTGTGTAGATGTGGCCTCCGTTACTGCCACTGCAAACTCAGATGCTCCCGAGGAGTGAGTCCTTGTGGAAGACCTGAGACCCCAGACAAGCACGCTTGGCTTGATATATGTTCCTTCACATTTTCTAGAATGAGATGCTACAGCTCACAGGTCATGAAGAACACACAACAAGCTTAAGGAAATGTGTTGGGCCATATTTAAAAGTGGCCATAAAAAGCAGTGCTGGCCTCAAACATGCCCATCCTTGGCAGGTATTTTCTCCCAACTGGACATGGTATGGGAGTTCTTCATGACCTCTCAGGCACTTTGAAAAATTCTGTGTTTACTACAAAATTCTACATGTGTCAGTGAATTTAAAATTGAAAAAAGAATCAGGACTAGCAAATGCACTACCTGTTGAAAAGAAAAGGTCCTATTATTTTTCCTCTCCTCTCACAGTGCAGTTGCTCCAGATGTGATGCAAGGTGTCACTCTTAATGTCCCGCCCCGCCCTCTTGATCTCACCTTGCCTTTCATATGGGCAAATCCATGTTTTTATGGAGGTATCTTTTCTGTCCTATCTATGGCCATTACTGCTCTTTTACTTAGGGAATCTCAATTAAAAGCTGGCTCATCCTCACCTGGCTTTTTAGTTCTGCCATCTCCTCTGCATTTTCATTTCTATTTCATTGGTGTTACACATTTAAGCTACCTCAGCATGGCCAGGCTTCTGACTGCGCTGTTCTTTGGCTTAGATATACTTCACTGTGTCTTTTATCCTAATTATTTTTTACATGTTTTTCACCTTTCTTAAACTCCCTTCTGTTTCACTTCTGAATCATCAGTTCACTTTTTTGGCTTTCCGTTTTCATAATTGGTCTCTTCCTGAGGAATATGTACATGTGATTTTTTTTTTCTGGAGATTTTGGGGGCTATCTTCTTGCAGCCAGGGAATAGATTTGATTCTCCCAGGGTCTAGCATGTTCACTGCCTAGCTCTAATACAGCTGGAATTCTGAGTATGACTGTCATCTTGACTGAGCATTAAGGTTTTGAGGAAGGATATCTCTGCTGCTGATTTTGTCCCTCTTTCTGACATAGCTATAACACTAAAGGTATTGTGGTGCTGGTAACTGTTTGCCGTCAGAGCCAACATGAGCCCTTCTGTGTCAGGTGGCAGTTCTGTGAACAATCTAGAGGCAGACATTGCTGTGAGCCCTTACTGTATAAGAAGCATTAACTGACCCCTGGAGTAGTGAATACATCTTTTCCAAGACAAGTAGGTAATAGCATTTCATGTTCTCTGGGGTTCACAGGAGTATTTTATTGATTATTCAGAGAGGTATATTTTCAGATGGAGCGTCTAAATTAGGAAAGCAAAGAGTAAAACTGCATCAGCGCAAACTCAGTCCTCCATTTACATGAAGATTGTCTTTATTGGTGCAAACGTGCTGGCCATTCTCTTTCTGGATATGCAGGCAAGCTGCTTCAAGGGTTGCAATAACTGCCAAGTGCTTTCACAGAGCAATGGCCTCCAGCACCCAGACCAAAGGTCTTCTGAAGCTTGGTAGGGAAATACTAATGTCCCTACATCTGTTTAATGGGTTTAGTTCACTACTAATGTACTATTTGTTGAAAAGAAATAATCCTTTCACACAATAAAATCCAGGGATGATATATATATATATATATATATATATATATATATATATATATATATATATATATATATATATTAATTATTGGTAAATGCTTCCAAACATTTCCGGAAGGATTAACACAATACAAATTCCTCTAGAGGACAGGAGAATAGGAATCACCATGAATCTCCATCAGCTTCAGCTGGAGCCAAAACCCAAAAAGGCGGGCTTTAACGGAGTATCATGTATCACTTACTTTCGTGAGCAAAGATGTAAAAACCCAAGAAAAACATTCCTATTTTAAAGAAGTAAGATTTTTAGAGAAATGCAAGCAAAGCATAATCCAATTTAGTGCAGCCCACGAACAGGTAACAGTTACCTATCTGGGTAATAGAATACCCATCAGTAACAGCAATGGCTTCCCATTGTACAGGTCCTGGAGCAGCTTCTACACAGGACCCTGCAGGTCCCTCTTTGGCTTCATTTACACTGTGACAACCACATAAAGAACAGTCTGGCAGGAAAAAGCTTAATGCTGGGTAGAAGCTGAGGGCAGTGACAATATTGCAGGTGGCGCACCATCACACAATCATGGGGTGGTCAGAGACCAGCCTGCCACACAGAGACTTGAGAACAGGGTCACTAAAGATGATCACAAACACTGTGTGAGCAGTCAGAGAATGCAGAGCGTTCTTAATCTGAAAAAGCTTGAGGAAAATCCATCATGCATCTTCAATAAAACTTAATCAGAAGCAGCTTCTGTGGCCTTTCAGGGACTGTGTACAAGGAGCACTGGCCTTCTGCAAAGTCTCATACTGAGCTCCCAGTCAGCACAATAAAATACACATACGCAAAATACATGTACGTATACATCATAAATGAGAAATAAAACTGGTATGTTTCATAGATATCATTAAGCATGAACAGACTCTAAAAGTATCTGCTTGCAGAATAAAGACAGAATAGCAATTGATAACTGGAATTAAGTTCTCACTTAATAGTATATTATTCCAATATTCAAAAGTATACGTCAACATATAAGTAACAAATAATTACAAGATAAGAAGACAAATGTGCAACAATGTTAAATGTTGCCATTATTGCAAGTCTACTGAAAGATTCAAGATCTCTATGGTGAAAATTTTGAACATTATTGAGAGGAT